>CM065683.1:31991280-32041280 GCA_017654935.2 Phymorhynchus buccinoides
TTTCCAGTGTATGAGCATTCTGGTTGGTTACTTTCTATATACTGAGAAGAATACTGACGGGGGGGTGTCATTGCTTTTTAATTAAGTTGATTGATTTCTTTGTGCACAGTTGATTGTTTGTCTGACACCTGACTATGCCCATTCCGGCCTGCAGGTGGACTGTGGCCTTTCGATGATCCTCGGATTTCCAGAAGCCCTCAAGGAGGAGGATATCGAAGGCTAGGTGTCATACCCACACCCAGGCCTCCCCATCTCCAGGCCCCTGTCCGGCACCGCACCTACCGCCTCTGGAGTACTGTCCGCAGTCATTTCACCACCAGAGCTGCCAAGCCATCCAGTAAGCCGTTCAGGAAGAGGCTTCGAGAGCTTTCTAAGGTACGAAGCACACGATGGACATCCCGAGCCCGATTGGCCCTCTCCCATAACGCCCTTTCCCGTTTAATCTTTTCCCCATTTCATCCTTCGTTTTGTTTTTTACATTCATTCATTGATTTCTCGTTTTGTTCTTTGATAAAGTAGCTCGTCAAAAATTGCCGTTTTCTCCTCGTGGACATCAGACTTGGATTCAAAGGAAAGCAAAGGGCATGAGTTTGTTGGCGAAATGTCTTTTTATGCTGATTTGTGTTCCTCGCATCATTATCTGTATTTGTTTGTGTTCTAGACGTTGCTTTTTTTGGTCGTTCAAAAGTTAGTTTGGACTGCTAAAAACTTGCCTCAGTTGTAAATTGGGATTGCCATACTCAATAACAAAACGTGTCAGTGAATGCCTGATGTACATTATTACCCGTATGCCATTCTTAAAGCAGTTAAAACACCAAATGCCCCAAACATGCTTATTATATACTCCGGTGAATTGTCAAACATCTTACATAGTTTTCAACAGGTCATTTCGATCTTTAGAATTACAAGATGCCTATTTTCCTCTATATTTGTACGTGCGCGCGTTTGTGTGTGTGTGTGTGTGTGTGTGTGTGTGTGTGCGTGCGTGTGCGTGTGCGTGCGCGCGTGCGTGTGCGCGTGTGTGTGTTTCCAGATTCTCAGACGAAAGAAGCGAAAAACAGATAAAGATGACGACGCCCCTGCTAAAATAAACATCAAAGTCCAAAACGCCATGACCAACCCTGAGAAAGATGATCACTCAGACGACAAACAAGAACATCACACAAACGAAGAAGAACATGCAAAGGAAAAAGAAGAACATTTAGAGAAGAAAGAAGAACATCCAGAAGACAAAGAACATCCGGTAGAAACGGAAGAGCACTCGGAGGAAAAAGAAGAAAATGCAAAGGAAAAAGGAGAAAGTCACAACGAAGTAGAAGAAAATGGGAACGAAAAAGAAGAAACAAACAGTGATGGATCGAGTGGACAAATAACCGGTGGCAAAGAAAACATCGTTATAAAGGTCAACCAAGAGGAAGAAGGCAGTGAAAAGGCAAGCAAAGACGAAGAAAAGACAGAAGGCGATACCAAGGAAACCAAGGACAAAGACATCATAATCAAAGTCAACGAAAAGGAAGGCCAAGCCGACACGGAGGCGAATGTCAACGAAACCGTCAAAGTCAGTGAAGAGAAAGCCACTTCGGAGGAGGAAGAACGTTCCGAAGACCTCACCGTAACACCGCCCAGAGAAGGTGCGGAAGGACACCAACTGGTCCACGTTATGGTCGTCGACAACAGAACGGACACAACGGAGGACGAAGAAGAAGAGAAACCAACAGAGCAGGACAAAGAAGAGAAATCCAAGGGTGGCGAGAAGAAAGCCGAAGAGGAACGAGAATCAAAAATTGATGAGTCGAGTAAAGAAGAAGACAGTGCAAAGTCTCACAAAGAGCACAAAAAAGAAAAAGAATCTGAAAAGGAAGAGAAGAAAGAGCAGGACAAAGAAGAGAAATCCAAGGGTGGCGAGAAGAAAGCCGAAGAGGAAGGAGAATCAAAAATTGATGAGTCGAGTAAAGAAGAAGACAGTGCAAAGTCTCACAAAGAGCACAAAAAAGAAAAAGAATCTGAAAAGGAAGAGAAGAAAGAGCAGGACAAAGAAGAGAAATCCAAGGGTGGCGAGAAGAAAGCCGAAGAGGAAGGAGAATCAAAAATTGATGAGTCGAGTAAAGAAGAAGACAGTGCAAAGTCTCACAAAGAGCACAAAAAAGAAAAAGAATCTGAAAAGGAAGAGAAGAAAGAGCAGGACAAAGAAGAGAAATCCAAGGGTGGCGAGAAGAAAGCCGAAGAGGAACGAGAATCAAAATTTAATGAATCGAGTAAAGAAACAACCTCTAGCGAACAAACAATAGTAATAAAGCTCCGCGAAGAGGAAGACAGTGTAAAGGCTGACAAGGAGCACAAAAAAGAAAAAGAATCTGAAAAGGAAGTAAAGAAAGCCGAAGAAACAGAAAAAAACAAAAAAGAAAAAGAATCCAAAAAGAAAGAGAAGAAAGCCGAAGAAAAAGAAGACAAAAAAGAAAAAGAATCCAAAAAGAAAGAGAAGAAAGCCGAAGAAAAAGAAGAAGACAAAAAAGAAAAAGAATCTGAAAAGGAAGAGAAGAAAGCCGAAGAAGAAGACAAAAAAGAAAAAGAATCCAAAAAGAAAGAGAAGAAAGCCGAAGAAAAAGAAGAAGACAAAAAAGAAAAAGAATCTGAAAAGGAAGAGAAGAAAGCCGAAGAAAAAGAAAAACACAACAAAGATAAAGAATCTGAAGAAGATAAGAAGAAAGCCGAAGATAAAGAACAAAAAAATCCAACCAAATATGAAGAACCTGAGAAGAAAGGCGTCCAAAACAAACACAAAAATAACACCGAATCTAAAGAGCATGCTACGAATCCTGTAATCCCAGGACCGAAAATAGTAACTGAATCTGAAGAGGAGGAAAAGGAGGAATCTGAACAAGAAGCTAAGGAGTCAAAGAATGAAACAATACAGATAACGATCAAAAGCGAAAAGCCTCATAACGAACAAGGTAAAGAAGAGGTAGAAACACCAGTGTTCATAATAACAAATGACGAATCTAGACAGTATTTTGAGACACCTCCTAGCGAAACTGAAGGTGAGACGAAGAAAGAAGAAGAAGAGGAGGAGGAGGGCGATGAATGGATAACATTCGAACGAGAGCCTGATGAAGAGTTTGACGAGGAGACAGAAGAAAGGGATGAAAAGGACGAGGACGTGAAAAGAGACAAGAAGAAAAAACGGAAAGATGATGAAGAAGACGAATCAGAAGATAAAGCAGACGAAGATGACGATGAGGATGAAGAGGATGAGGATGAAGATGACATAAAAAACAATGTGGCATCCATGTCGAGGGAATATAACCCCTTTGCTGTGCACCCTAACCAGATGAGCATGATCGTGCCATCTTCTTCCCCAGATAATGTGGACGACGATGACATCAACAGCGTGTATACCACCCTCCACAGCGTTCAGCAGTTCTCACAATCTTCAGACTTTGAAAATTCCCTGGACCATACAGACCTTGACACCACTGATCTCGATGCCTTAAACACAGACACGTTCCTCTTCGAACCCGACGTACATGGTTTTGAAACGTGTATGTATAAGATCTTGATTTGAGCCCAACACAAGCTAAAACCAAAAACTGCCCATGAGAGTTTCATCGGCTGTAGGAGTATTGAGTAAAAAAAAAATGCTTGCACTCTTCGTGTCAAAATTCATGAACATAATAGTACTCTAGTACTCAAACTTACAAGTTTTCGTGCCTTTTGTTCACGTTGAAGACGTCAACAGTGTACCGGAAGCGCGTCCAATCTGCTTCCGGTTTGATAAAAAGCTGAAACCTACATACTTCGTTGTAGTAGCCAAATAAAGAAATGACAGTTTTTGAAGCCTTTGAGCTCTTGTGAGCGTAAACAATTTAGGGTTCTTTTTAAGAATGCTTCACATTGGCAGTTACCTTCTCTGTTTTACTGACTCGCATTTTCATTTTGCATAGAATACATTTCTTTGGTTAATCGCTTCCTTATTAATGATTGTGTTTATTTGTGGTTTTTGTTTATGCAGAAATGTACAAAAAGGGCCTTCAATGTGCCTATTTTTTTAACCCAAATTAATCAATCAATCAATTTCTTCTTCTTCTTCTTCTTCTTTTTCTTCTTCTTCTTCTTCTAAGCGAACCTACTTGGAGACCAACATTCTCTATCCCAAGACAATCTGGCTGTTTGGCAGGGGATTCCCTGTACACAAATTCGTCATGTCATGACAGCTACACTTTGGTACACATATATATTCATATTCCCACAGTTTGTCATGACACGACATGCCACCTTAGTATATTGGTATTTATACAGTTTTCAAGCGGTCAGCGGATGGCAGGAGCAGGGGGAGAGGGATCAAGAAGGTACGGTCCCGAACAGTCCGCCACAATAATCCACAGACGGACATTGTCATCACCAAAAATGACCATGGCACAGATGTGGATACCATTGAACATGAAGTGAGTCATTTTATGTCTGCCTGCCTGCCTACCTACCAGCCTGTCTGTCTCTCTGTCTTTCTATCTGTCTGTCTGTCTGGGTGTATATCTGTTTTTTTCTCTCTCTGTGTCAGACACAGGTTGTCACCAAGCATGCCCATGGCACAGATTGTGGATACCATTGAGCACAGTCTATATGTCTGTCTGTGTCTGTCTGCATGCATGTATGTGTGTCTGGGTGTATATCTGTTTCTCTCTCTCATACACAGGTTGTCACCAAGCATGCCCATGGCACAGATTGTGGATACCATTGAGCACAGTCTATATGTCTGTCTGTCTGCATGCATGTATGTGTGTCTGGGTGTATATCTGTTTCTCTCTCTCAGACACAGGTTGTCACCAAGCATCCCGATGGCACATATGTGGATGTCATGATTGAGCATAGCGTTGGTCTGTCTGGCCTTCTGTCTGTATGTCTCAGGATGTATGTCTTTCAGACAGAGGTTGTCAACACCAAGCATCTCTCTCTCTCTCTCTCTCTCTCTCTCTCTCTCTCTCTCTCTCTCTCTCTCTCTCTCTCTCTCTCTCTCTCTCTGATATCGTCATCAACAAGCATGACCACGTCACAGACTTTGATAGCCATTGAGCATTGCTTGAGACTGCCACTGTGTTGTCTGTCTGTCTCCCTCAGTTTCTTCTTTTTCCTGTTGTTAGTTCCCGAGCGAAGCTTCTGGAAGTATTGTTTATGTTTCGTCCGTTCGTCCGTGCGTCCGTCCGTTCGGCCTCGTTTTCTTGAAAACCGTTCAGTCTATTTCAATCATTTTTAGTGTACATGTTTTTGATAATATTAGCTATCAACTGATTGCTTTAGTTTTGTTTCAAGGTCAAGGTTATGATGACCAAGGGGTTTAACCCCTAAAACACTTATTCGCTATTTTCTCGCGACGTTTTGCACGTATTTCAATGCGGTTTTTTTCTCACAACGTTATATGATAAAAGGGCTTTAACGCTATAATCATACATTTGTCTGTGCATTTGTGCGCGCGTGCGTGCAAATCACGTTGTTTGAACCCCAAGGCTGTATCTCAAGAAATACAGCATGGAATCGCTTCAAATTTAGTGTGGTGGTACATCACGGCACACAAAAGGTCCCATGCAAACAAAAATAACCACACTGACCTTGACCTTGAAGTTTGACTTTGAAAACGTAAATTTCTTCTTGTGGCCATATCTTTCACATCGTTGGACTTACAATGTTCACATTTTGGTATACAAATGCGTTGGCTTATGGTAATTCCGAATATTAAGTACAAGAAAGGTGAATGTCAAGGTCACCACGGTTATAATATGCATATAGAACTATAACCGGTCTGCTTAAATTTAGGTGAACAAGGGGGGAGGGTCCTCATCTATCTCTACCAGCTCCCCCCCCCCCCCCCCCCCCCATGGAACAATAAATCTCCTGTTGTACATACGTATCTCCAATTTTTTAAAAGATATATAAAGTAAACTTGGCCAACATTTGTTTCTGTGCCTCTGGAGTCTGAGGGTCTGTATTTTTAAAGCAAACGTAGGATCCTTCCTTCAATCAATAACAAAACCATACAGCATTTGGTCGTAACACACATTCCAACATCGCGAAACATAAACCTTATTACATCTTATATAAATATTTAAAAATTGTAAGCTTGAACTTTATCCAAGTTGAAGTAGATGTATTTTGTACATTTTTAAACTATTGGTTTTCCTCCTCCTCCTCCTCCCCCTGCCTCTTGTTATAGGGCCACGGTATCCGCCATGGCGATCAGCACCACGTGATCCACCTGGACGAGAATGGTCACGTGCACGAGGACTACCCCACACATTTCCAGTCACACAACAAGCACCTGCACATCCTTGGCGGGGGGAAGGCCCACCTGCACCCCCATGCCCAGACTCACCAGGGACACAAGCCCCTGGATATCAACATCGATGCCGAGTATGCCCCTTCCACGCTGATGGAGGAGATGCTTTTTGCCGTGGGTGGGGCTCTGGCTGCCCTGTTTCTTTTCCTTTGCTACGTAAGTGTGAAACCATACAAATAATGCAATACACACAAAGCAAACTATATAAACCTGACAATAGATCTATGTTGCATTCGCACAGTACATTAAATATCAAGCATAGATACATAAGAGTAACACACACACACACACACACACACACGCACGCACACACACACACACACACACGCACGCACGCACTCACACACGCACGCACGCACTCACACACACGCACGCGCGCGCGCGCGCACGCACACGCACACACACACGCACGCACGCACGCACACACACACACACACACACACACACACACACACACACACACACACACACTACTTACAACCGACTTACACACTCACACTCACTCTCACCCACCACATTTAAGTCAAAATCGAAGTCAATAATTATTCGCAAAATGTTGAGGAACAAGTAGCAATTCCATTCACACAACGTCACCCTCTCTAACCCATCCTATTTCAATCAACACCCAAATCAATTGACATACTATTGAAGAGGTAGAAATGAGAGAGAGAGAGAGAGAGAGAGAGAGAGAGAGAGAGAGAGAGAGAGAGAGAGAGAGAGAGAGAGAGAGAGAGAGAGAGAGAGAGAAAGAGAGAGAGAGAAAGAGAGAGAGAGAAAGAGAGAGAGAGAAAGAGAGAGAGAGAGAGAGAGAGAGAGAGAGAGAGAGAGAGAGAGAGAGAGAGAAAGAGAGAGAGAGAGAGAGAGAGAGAGAGAGAGAGAGAGAGAGAGAGAGAGAGAGAGAGAGGTAAAATGCGAATGCTAAGATGGTTCTTCACTGTAGGCTTAAGTTCCTAATTAAAAGAGTGAGTGGCGAAAATACCAACTTAAATTTGTGATATTGTCATTTATGATTGCTTAACTGTATGACATGTATTTGGTTTTGTACTTGCTCCCCTTTTATGATAAATTGAGTTGTGATGCCAAGGCATCTAAAGTATTATCCTTTATGAATTTATGCAAATTAATTTTACTGTTTGCCTTTAATTTAGGAATAGTGCATTTAACTAAAGGGCTATCTTTATTAGTTTTAACTTGTGTGTGTGTGGGGGAGGGGGGCTCCTGTTAACTTTCATTGTTTCCATGTTATCTACTTGTGCCCTTTTTTGTGTAAAATTGTCTTCTTCAATGTATGTTGTGTAACTGACCAGTTAATGAAATGTTTTTATTATTCATTCTGTATTTTATGCGCAAGCTGGGCAACAAATTTCTTCTTGTGAAGACAATAAATTGGTTTGATTGATTGATTGATTGTAACAAGTTTTGTACGAATGGTTGATCTTTTTGTCTTGATTTTTTCCCCTCACAGATCCTCTTTTTCCAAAAGAGGGATACGGGAGGCAAAAACCGGAGGCAATCAACCTGTTGGGAGTAAGGCCTAGTTGGCTGGTTTGCTGGCTGGTTCGGTCGTTGTTTGGGTGGATGATTGGTTGGCTGGCTGGTTGGTTGGCTAGCTGGTTGGTTGGTTGGTTGGATGGATGGCAGGTTGTTGGATGGATGGTTTGTTGGTTAGCTGGCTAGAAAGTTGTTTGACTGGCTGGTTGGTTGGTTAGCTGACTGGTTGGTTGGCTGGCTGGTTTGCCGGTTGGATGGATGGTTGGATGGCTGGATGGCAGATTGGTTAGATGGTTGGTTGGTAGGTTGGTTGGATGTTTGGCTGGATGTTTGGCTGGTTGGTTGTTGATGGTGGGTTAGCATGCAACACAACAAAATACATGTACACGACAACATAGCGCAAAGCAAAACAACACATCACACGACAATACAACACGACAAATACAATGCAATACAGCGCAAAACAACACACGTTGTTTTTTAGCGATGGTCGGTAAGCACTCGCACACTACGAAGAAGACCCTTTAGACTCACAGAATACAGATAGACGGATGTACAAACAGATAGACGGATGTACAAACAGATAGACGGATGTACAAACAGATAGACGGATGTACAAACAGATAGATGGATGTACAAACAGATAGACGAATGTACAAACAGATAGACGGATGTACAAACAGATAGACGGATGAGCAGACAAATAGACGGATGAACAGACAGATAGACGGATGAGCAGACAGATAGACGGATGTACAAACAGATAGACGGATGAGCAGACAGATAGATGGATGTACAAACAGATAGACGGATGAGCAGACAGATAGACGGATGTACAAACAGACAGACGGATGTACAAACAGATAGATGGATGAGCAGACAGATAGACGGATGAGCAGACAGATAGACGGATGTACAAACAGATAGACGGATGAGCAGACAGATAGACGGATGTACAAACAGATAGACGGATGTACAAACAGATAGACGGATGTACAAACAGATAGACGGATGAGCAGACAAATAGACGGATGTACAAACAGATAGACGGATGAACAGACAGATAGATGGATGAACAGACAGATAGACGGATGAGCAGACAGATAGACGGATGTACAAACAGATAGACGGATGAGCAGACAGATAGATGGATGAACAGACAGATAGACGGATGAGCAGACCGATAGACGGATGTACAAACAGATAGACGGATGAGCAGACCGATAGATGGATGTACAGACAGATAGACGGATGAGCAGACCGATAGACGGATGTACAAACAGATAGACGGATGAGCAGACAGATAGACGCATGTACAAACAGATAGACGGATGAGCAGACAAATAGACGGATGAACAGACAGATAGACGGATGAGCAGACAGATAGACGGATGTACAGACAGATAGACGGATGAGCAGACCGATAGATGGATGAGCAGACAGATAGACGGATGAGCAGACAGATAGACGGATGTAGCAGACAGATAGACGGATGAGCAGACAGATAGACGGATGAGCAGACAGATAGACGGATGAGCAGACAGATAGACGGATGAGCAGACAGATAGACGGATGAGCAGACAGATAGACGGATGAGCAGACAGATAGACGGATGAGCAGACAGATAGACGGATGAGCAGACAGATAGACGGATGAGCAGACAGATAGACGGATGAGCAGACAATACAGACGGATGAGCAGACAGATAGACGGATGAGCAGACAAACAGACGGATGAGCAGACAGATAGACGGATGAGCAGACAGATAGACGGATGAGCAGACAAATAGACGGATGAGCAGACAGATAGACGGATGAGCAGACAGATAGACGGATGAGCAGACACATAGACGGATGAGCAGACAGATAGACGGATGAGCAGACAGATAGACGGATGAGCAGACAGATAGACGGATGAGCAGACAAATAGACGGATGAGCAGACACATAGACGGATGAGTAGACGGATGAGCAGACAGATAGACGGATGAGCAGACAGATAGACGGATGAGCAGACAGATAGACGGATGAGCAGACAAACAGACGGCTGAGCAGACAGATAGACGGATGAGCAGACACATAGACGGATGAGTAGACGGATGAGCAGACAGATAGACGGATGAGCAGACAGATAGACGGATGAGCAGACAAACAGACGGATGAGCAGGCAGACCAAGTGACAGGTTGTCTCTTCCACAGGCAATGGTGTAACGGGGACATGGGGGAAGACATGGAGATGCTCATGTCTGAAGGGGTGAGTACAGCTAAACTACCATTTTTATCCTCGGTCCAAAACGGTGGAGCGAAGAGTGTGTTCAAAGGTTTGTCTTTCTCCCTCTGAAACAAGAGTTTGTTGTTTGTGGCACAAGCCACAAACCTATAACTCACTTTGTCGGTCGGTCTGTCGGTCGGTCTAAAATTGTCGCACTTCAAATCGAGGCTGCAAAATTGTCGCACTTCAAATCGAGGCTGCACTTCAAATTGAGGCTGCTCTTTAAAATGATGTTTCGTTTTCAATTGTCGCACGCCACAAACGATTGCGAATCCGCGCTTGTTTTGTTTATGGTTTCCACAAACAGAAAGTGCTGAGTAAAGCCTATTCTTCTAATCTCATAGTTGACCTAACGTATCAGATTAATAACTTAGCGGTGCATACCTGTGGTTAGATTTCTCCTTCTTCGGTGATCGCTCAGACTGCTTCTTGTCATTATCAGCGCAGATGCGTCATGCTGGCGATATGCGCCTAACTAAGAAATAGTCAGACCCAGCATGTCCTACTTGGGCTGGACAAAAATCTTTGTAAGAGTTTCTAAAACAAAGGCGGGAGAATGGACCGGTAGGGCAGAAAGATAGTTGATGACAGCAAGTAAAGGGGAAAGGCAGAGTCAAGAGAGTGACAGAGTAGCGGAAGTTGCAAGCACAGAGCTTCCAGAAGGTCGAGGAACTATTTGTTCAAAAGACACCCCCACCCCCATATCCCCACGTGGCTAGTTAGATTTGAATCAAGCATAAACCAAGGAAAGCCGTCAGAGAGGAATGCTTGGTTGCCATTTAATTTATTCATATGTTTGATCTAATTTGCCTTCAGTTTGCTACCGATGTTGTGTACAAATGTCACGATGTATGTATCTATGTATTAGAGAGACATAGAGAGCACGCACAGTCAGAGGCATGGACTCAGAAAGGAAGACGACATTTTATTTTATCAGGGTTATAATGTAAGCATGCACAACGTTTTCTTTGTCCAATCAGCCCACAGAGAAATGAAATTAAATGAAAATATTTATTCCATAAGGCCAAAAGCCCCCTTTGGAAGGGGGGGGTACAACAACATTAATAGAAACATAGTGTCATTTCATGCACAATTTTTAGTAAAGGAATTAATTTATGACAAAGCAATTTGTCTTGCCTTTAGAGATAAAAATGCATAGTTTTCTAACAGTTTCGCTGTTTCTAGAAGACACTAATAATGACAGACGAAAACCATTTGCATTACGATAAAACTTTTGGTGCAATAAACTGTTTCTTTAGATTATCATAAAATGGACAACATAGTAAAAAATGTAGTTCATGTTCTACGGCAGCATTGCAAAGTTTACGAACTAAGTCTTGATGTCTGTGGTACCTATACCTATGACAATGAGCAGCCAGATCCGAAATACCAAATCTTGTTTTGGTCATATTTGTGTCCAATCAGCCCACACAGAGAGACGCAGAGACAGAGGGTATCGATCTGTATGTATGAATGAATATTGCCTGGACGCGGTGAAACAGTGTTAATTCCTTGTTGCAGCACGATGAGGCCAGACCCAGCATCACCGCCGATTCCAGACCGAGCATTTCGTCAGAATCCAGACCGAGCATTTCGTCAGAATCCAGACCGAGCATTGCTCCAGACTCCGAGGTCAGTGAAAATGTCCCTTCAGTCAACAAAATGCCCCTTTCAACAACTTCCCCCTCCTCTTGAAAAGTCACACATTCAGAATCAATGCACTTTGGAACAGTCAGTAATGTGGGTTTTTTGTGGGGGGGTTTCTGTCTGTCCCAAGGATATATCCCGAACCGCTTAACCGAATCGCTTCAAAGTTTGTGTGGTGATGTGTCATCATGAGAGGAAGGCATCCGCGCAAAACAAAATTCAGTAGTGTGTACTGACTGTTCCAAAGTGCATTGATTCTGAGTGTGACTTTTCAAGAGGAGGGGGAAGTTGTTGAAAGGGGCATTTTGTTGACTGAACTCGTTCTGATTTTTGGGAATGAACTTAATGTTAAAAGAATAAATTCAGTTTTGTTATGAGCTGGGTGCGTTTTATTGAGTTCGTGAGTTTTCGGAGATGATTGTCTTTCTGGGCCTTAACTTTTGGTCGCTAGTGTAGTAGGGTTCCATCAGATTCGTTTAGATAGTAGCATTTCACCAGAATCATGCCTCACAGGCGTCCTCGAAGTGGTCAGCCCCTTTAAATTCCTAGCCATTTACATAAATGGCTTGTGTCATTGGTTGACATAACCTAATATTGGGGTCAATGTCAAAAAGAGCTTGACTATTCAATTATTTGAATATTATTATTCAATTATTAGTAATTGAAAGTCGTGAAATAGCTTATTAATAGTCGTTGTGCCCAAGTCGTGCATTTTCGTGCTACAAGATGAAATTTAGCTTTGATGTGTAAAACAATTATGTATAAAGACTAGTCTTTAGTGAATGTCTAGGGCTGTCAAATTTAGGGATATTTAATTTGCAATGGTTCTTAGTGGTCCGGCCCAAAGGGCGATTTTGCTCTAGGGGACCTTCCACAACGCCTGCTGTCCCTCAAGTCTTTGGCTGAGAGAGTGGGGATGTACCAAGGGCAAGGCATCTCCACTATGAACACATGTTGGTACAGTCCTTCAAATAGCAGCGGCCTCCTCTGCTCTCTGGAAGTCATAGTGTGTGCGTGCGTGTGTGTGTGTGTGTGTGTGTGTGTGTGTGTGTGTGTGTGTGTGTGTGTGTGTGTGTGTGAGTGTGTGTGTGTGTGTTTATGAGCCAATTTTTTCTATGTATCTCAAATGGGGATGATCGTCTTCTTAATCTGATAATATAAAGCTTGCAACTCAATGAAGCAGGAAAAAATACGCATGTGTGAAAATAGGCATGAGAATCGACAGGATAACAGGCGCAATGTGGATACGATTGCAGCAGACACACACGAGTCCATAGTCCTCCGCTCCCCGCACTTGGGCAAAGGACAATAATACTTGTTTACAGTTTTAGCGGAAACATTTTTGTTTAGTTTTTTGTTAATCCAATAAGCGACAATCGACAAATAAAATCAATGTACATGCGCCGTAATGATCTACACACTTACTGGCAAACTCGTAGTTTAGTCACCCTTGCGCGGATCAAGTCGTGAAGAGCTTTCTTACTCGGTTGCTTTCATCACCCCCACCCTCCACTCGGCCAATCCCTATTTATCCCCCTTCCCTTCCCCATCTCTATCCATCCCCAAGGTTTTCACACATTTTGTGTGCGTCCAGTTTCTCCCACTGTTAACTTTTCCGAGGTTCCACGGCTATTTGTAGCTGAGCGAGGCACCTATCCCGGTTCCCTTCCGTTCATTTCAGGCAGTCACAGCAAGCAATGGTGCATGCCTCATGCCTCTAGTTGTAGTCTGGGGTAAGAAAAGAGCTCACAGATGCTGTACTAGAACTTAGCAGATACACCAATTGTCGAGTCTAGCTGTTGTCTGGGATAAGAAAAGAGCTCACAGATGCTGTACTAGAAGTTAACAGGGAAAACAATTTTCGATTAGATACTGTAGGTGGTAGTTGTGGAAAACGTAGAGAGTACGTATGTCAAGCTACTATCTGATGAAAACCTTACTAATACTACTAACCCATGAAAAGACTACTATTTTTTTCAGCAGTTAGTCGTATTACTACTAACTGATGATGCTTGGCTTTACGACTATCTAGTGAAATGATTCCTGTGGGAAATTATGTCCTCTCTCTCTCTCTCTCTCTCTCTCTCTCTCTCTCTCTCTCTCTCTCTCTCTCTCTCTCTCTCTCTCTCTCCCCCCCCTCCCTCCCTCCCTCCCTCCCCCCCCCTCTCTCTCTCTCTCTCTCTCCCCCCTCTCTCTCTCTCTCTCTCTCTCTCTCTCTCTGTCTAACCACTGACACTGGTCACTTTGGCCTACTTTTATCGTTTGAATGCTAATTAGTGTATTAGGAGCTCATATGAACAATTGTTGATGTGGTTGACCAGTGGTCAGTGTCACTGACCAGTGGTCACTTTGGCCTATTTTCACTGTTTGACTGCAAATTAGTGTATTAGGAGTTCAAATGAAAAAAAATTGATGTGGCTGACCAGTGGTCAGTGTCACTGACCAGTGGTCAATTTGGCCTATTTTCACTGTTTGACTGCAAATTAGTGCATTATGAGTTCAAATTAACACATTTTGATGTGGTTGACCAGTGGTCAGTGTCACTGACCAGTGGTCACTTTGGCCTATTTTCACTGTTTGACTGCAAATTCATGTATTAGGAGTTCAAATGAACAACGTTTGATGTGTTGACCAGTGGTCAGTGTCACTGACCAGTGATCACTTTGGCCTATTTTTACTGTTTGACAGCTAATTAGTGTGTTAGGAGTTCAAATGAACAATTTTTAAGGTGGTTGACCAGTGGTCAGTGACACTGACCACTGGTCAACCACATCATACCGTGTTCATTTGAACTCCTAATACACTAATTTGCAGTCAAACAGTGAAAATAGGCCAAAATGACCACTGGCCAGTAACACTGACCACTGGTCAACCACATCAAAAATTGTTGAGAGAGAAAGAGACAGACAGACGGACAGACAGTCACAGAGAGAGAGAGAGAGAGAGAGGTCTGGTGTGGTTGACCAGTGGTCAGTGTCACTGACCAGTGGTCAACCACCATACAAATTGTTCATTTGAACTCATAACACACTAATTAGCTGTCAAACAGTAAAAATAGGCCAAAGTTACCACTGGTCAGTGACACTGACCACTGGTCAACCACATCAAACGTTGTTCATTTGAACTCCTAATACACGAATTTGCAGTCAAACAGTGAAAATAGGCCAAAGTGACCACTGGTCAGTGACACTGACAACTGGTCAACCACATCAAAATGTGTTCATTTGAACTCCTAATGCACTAATTTGCAGTCAAACAGTGAAAATAGGCCAAATTGACCACTGGTCAGTGACACTGACCACTGGTCAACCACATCAAAAATTGTTCATTTGAACTCCTAATACACTAATTTGCAGTCAAACAGTGAAAATAGGCCAAAGTGACCACTGGTCAGTGACACTGACCACTGGTCAACCACATCAACAATTGTTCATATGAGCTCCTAATACACTAATTAGCATTCAAACGATGAAATTAGGCCAAAGTGACCAGTGTCAGTGGTTAGACAGGGAGAGAGAGAGAGAGGGGGGGGGGGGAGAGAGAGAGAGAGAGAGAGAGAGAGAGAGAGAGATAGAGAGAGAGAGAGAGAGAGGACATAATTTCCCACAGGGATCATTTCACTAGATAGTCTTAAAGCCAAGCTACTATATGATGAAAACCTTAGTATTACTACTAACCCATGAAAAGACCACTATTTTTTTCATCAGTTAGTAGTAATACGACCAACTGCTGAAAAAAAATAGTAGTCTTCATTAGTAAGGTTTTCATCAGATAGTAGCTTGACATACGTAAGGTATTTAACTATAGTCCAGTCATTTTAGGTGAAACATAGAGGGCAACCCGGAAAAAAAGGTTATAGTTTTTATATTTGGTACACAGGTAGTACCATTATTACTAATGAAAGTCTGAAAGTTCCCGAAAAATCCAGTGTCAGCAACATGTTTAAATATTGTGCCGATGACACCTCCCCTTTTGATCATCGTGGCAAAAGATGCTACCGAGGGTTGGCTTGCTTGAAAGCGAAATTCTAATCCTTGGCTGTAAATCTGTGTGAGTTCTTTAAAGAATAATCATACGTTCGAAAATTATAATTAATAAATATATATATTAAGGCATCAAAAGTATGAAAAATATTACGAAATGATACTGATCGGATGCCGAAATCGTGCTAATTAAGCGATAATGAGTTAATGGTGGTATGGATCAAGACTGTCATGATCATAAGTAATTAATGGCTTAAGTATTGCCACGCCTACTCCAGAGCACTTAGAGCACACTTTCTGACCCAAGAAGCACTGGCAAGCATACTCCTGAAGAATTCAAATGTGCTTGACGATACCTGTAAAGAAAGTCTTTGCCAGATGTACTCAAGACTTTTGAGAGATTCTGACCTCGAAGATGTATTTTCCTCAGAAGAAGTTACACGAGTGTTTGACAGCTTGCAACAAATCTGTGAACACATGAAGGGTTCCAACCAGACAGCTAAGCTGTGGATACAATATTTTGAGTTTGTGCAAATCATGAGACTCTTTGTCCATGCAGAGCGAACTGGTGACTGGAATCTACATGTGTATGTAGTGAAACAGATGCTTCCCTACCTGCATGCTGCAGGACATCTTGCCTACGCCAAATCAGCCCACCTCTACGTGCAACAGATGGAAGAGCTTCCCTTAGATGTCCAGTGCATGTTTGTGGAGTTAGGCTACTTCACAATCCGCCGCTCAGAAACATTCTGGAGTGGGGTGTGGTCTGACATGACGATATAACAAGTCTTGATGAGGGACATGAAAACCTCAGGAGGACTCACTAGCGGACGAGGAGTCTCTGACAGCACCCTTGCTCGTTGGGTCCAGTCGCTGTCTCTGACAGTTGCGCTGTGCAACAGCCTTGAAGACTTTGCTGGTGTTGTTCATGAAACATCAGAGGAACACAAAGAGCTTCGATCCTCAAGACAAGTGAACGACAATCATGATGTGGACACTTTCATTCAGTGGTTCTCATGTCACATGCCCTTTGAAGACAGGCCTTCCAGCATGCTGGTCAGCTTATCAACTGATGTGATTGCTGACGATTCTGTCAACTGTGACAATGCATTCTGTGTTGGGGTGGCTCACAAGAGAAGATGATTGGCAAAAGCTTTGCTGAGGTGAAGCTGCAGCGAAAAACCAAAGTGAAGTCTCTAGCTTCTATGAACGGTTCAGTGAAGATCAGGGGAAAAGAAGTGGTTGTTCAGCCACAGCAGATGCTTAATCGCATTCTTTCCATTGTGGACTCGGCCACTGATTTAGCTACATGCATGAAGTATGAACTTGCTCCTCGACCACCCTCACTGTTTGATGATATCTCCTTGCGACGACCTTCATAAGCTGCACTGGCATCTCTTTTGCTGTCGCTTCTTCCACCTGGGTCTAATGACTTGCCTCAAGATCTGGTCTATGTAATCGATGGAGGCCATCTACTCCACAGCGTTTTGTGACCATTCCCAGCAACTTATGAAGAGATTTGTGAGACATATGTGAGACACATAGTCACCTACTATGGAAAGAATGCCACAGTGGTTTTTGATGGTTATGCTGGCTCACTGTCTACAAAGTCTGAGGAACATAAAAGAAGAGCAGCAAAGCATACATCAGCTAACATTGACGTAGCCTGCCATATCAAAGCCACGGTGAGTCAGGCTGATTTCTTAGGAAAACAGCACAACAAGCAAGAGCTACAAACAATTCTCTGTGAAAGTCTTTGAGCTGCTGACATTAATGTAAAGCAAGCAGACAATGATGCAGACACTCTGATTGTGTCCACTGCCCTTCGTCACGTTGCGGAGGGTCATCAAGTGGCTGTCATGGGAACAGACACTGACCTTGTGATGCTAGTGGCCAGACTGCCGTCAGATTGCCGGATATATCAGATCCATCCTGGACACACAAAGACCCAGCAAAAAGTGTTTGATGTCTCTGCTATCCAGAAAGCTCTTGGACATTTGAAAGACAGCTTGCTGTTTCTTCATGCTGTAACAGGCTGACACAGCATCGGCACCATACCAACAAGGGAAACGGAAAGTGTACAAAGTGCTGAAATCTGATGACAATCTTGCACAAACTGTGGCAGTTTTCAACATCGCAGATGCAGACGCAGAGGATATTGCGAAAGCTGGCGAAGAATTTTTGCTGCGTCTCTATGGTGCTTCCACTTTCAACGGCCTGGACAGTTTCAGACTGGCATCATTCAAGAGAAAGAATGCCAAAAAGTTGGCAAGTGGGATTGTTCAAATGGCAAGCCTACCATCAACTAGCGCTGCTGCTCGTCAGCATTCTTTCAGAACATACTGTCAGGCCCAGCAGTGGTTGGAAAATGGCATTATTGGTCCATTGATGGGGGTGGCTTTTGTCCCATGGTTCACTTCAGCCTGTGCCCACAGAGTTGCCTTCAGCGCCTGATAAACTGTTGCGCATCGTCTCCTGTGGCTGCAAGGTTGTCTGTATGGCTAGTTGTGGCTGTCGACGTGCAGGCATGCCTTGCTCCTCCCTTTGCATCTGCATGGGACTGACCTGCAACAACGCCCTGGAACTTACTGAGTTCTTGGAAGACTGATGACAAGAATGGCAGATTCTTGGCAGCCAGTGAAGTTGAAGAGCAATGATAATGGAGAGCTGACAACAATTTACAGTAAATTGATACGAATATTGCTTTCTGCCACTTTCTGAGTTAATTTGATATTTAAATGTCAGAACCAAACCAAAGCAATGATGTTCCGTAAAACAACCAAATAGTTTTTAGTTTCTTTGTTTGCTATTTGATTTTGAGTGGAAAAAAACGATTTTCAGTAAATGTTGTGTTTATTTTTAACATCGTACATAATTGTGCTTCTGTCAAAATATTATCATCAGAGAGATAAATGTGTATTCTTTTAATTTTACCTGATTTGTGTTCTGATTTTGTTTATTTTTTGAATGGCATAGGATATTCTATTTCTATCCCCTAAAATCGCGCCATATTTGATATGCTCAAAAAGAAAGAAAGAAATGACCATGTTGCTGACATGGGATTTTTCAGGACTTTTGACATAAAAATGTATGACCCATCATCTGTATGTGTACCAAACATGAAAACTATAACCTTTTTTTCTACCTTAATATCTAATTTTCCTGGACTACTAGGTAAAAGGGAAAAAACTTAAATAAGCTAAAAAGGACTTCGAGTGGAATAGTTGTGGGGTGCTGAATATCCAGAACACGCCAGAAGTCTGGTCTTTTGGGGTGCAAAACTTGTGGCTTTCGCTTTTTGGGGGGTGCTGAAACTTGTGGCTTCCAGTTTTCGGAGTGCCAAAACTAGTGGCTTCTGTATACTTTTTTTTAGTTAATAGCGATAAAATAAATCGACACAAATTCCTGGGATGAGAGACTTCAGGAGAACGTCCCCCTCCCGTCTTCCCCTCCCTCCTGGCTCACAGAATACAACAAACGTTTTGTTGATTATGAATATTCCCGGTCGAAGGTGATGACGTAATTGTCTTCCAACGATGGCATCCGTGCACCCCTGAGTATGTCTGTATGTATGACAGAGAAAGATGTCACAGCCTCCGGATGAAGGCTTGTCACATGCAGAAGAGTCCGTGACAACCGAGCAAGCTCAAGGCTCAACAGTAGAGGCCAAACCTGGTGAGCCTCTGACTGTGACGCTCGGCCCTAACCAAAGCAAAGAAATCGTTATCAAGGAGCGTGTTCCATCACCCACGGTAAGGACCACGTCTGTTAAGTCCTCTCGCGGGCTTTTTGTCCTTATGTGCACATTAGTCTAAAATGACAGTTTAGAACGGCTTTTGGGGGGGTATTTATTGCAAGTATTTATTTCATTACTCACCATGTTACATTGCCACACAACATTTGAAGCCAGTCTACCCACTGGTTCATGAGATACAGCTCGGACATGAAGGAAGGAAATTTCGGTTTCGTGAGTCTTCCTTGGCGTAGGCTTGCACTGGCGGTTCAACATTCAGGATCTGAACAGGTTGTGGCATGCTGATCAAGAATATAATGTGATTATGGGAGAGCCTAGGCTTATTGTAGAGCATGGTATCCGCGAGAGGACAAATGTACGCGAAAGGACTTAACACACGTCTGTCCCGTGTGAGAAAAAAAGAAATCAACCTTTCCCTTTAGACGATAATAAACTCTAATGCCAGACAAGCCTGTGAAACGCGCTGCCGTTCTGTTTTCTCTGTGTGCAGACTGTCACTGAAAGTGGAGGAGATACTTCGGCGGCTGAGGCAAAGAAGTCAGATACCTCTGTGACAGATAGTGACGTGAACAAATCGGACAGTTCCGACGTCTCTGGCAAAGAAAAGAAGAAGAAAAAGAAGAAGAAGAAAAAAAAAAAGAAGAAACACGAGGGGAAAGGAGAGGAAAGCGAGGATGAGGGGAAAGCGGGCAACAAGAGGCGCCCCAGTCGGAGCAAAAGCGTCGACAAAGGCTCCAAGAAAGACAAGAAAGGAGAGGAAAGCGGGGATGAAGGGAAAGCGGACAACAAGAGGAGCAAAAGCGTCGACAAAGGCTCCAAGAAAGACAAGAAAAAGGATAAGAAAAAGGGTGACAAGAAGGAGAAAGGGGCCAAGAATAAAGACAAGAAAAAGGATAAGGAAGGAAAGGGCGAAGGCGAAGAAAACCCCTCCGCATCGTTGGACGAGGGAAGCAAGAATACGGACAAACAGGACAAAAAAGACAAAAAGGACAAGAAAAAGAAAGACAAGAAGAAGAAGAAGAAGAAGAAGGGTACAGATGATTCAATCGACGTGAGTACAATCCAAAAGTTATTGTATTCTTTACATGCGTTTTGTAGCACTACCTCAAGCCAAGGAGTTTCTACTTTTATCTTTGTTCTGTTTGTCTCTGTGCTAGCAGCATAGTTTGACAAAACATATTGACGACTTGAATCAAATTTTCTATAGCTCCATTTCATAATTCGGTCTTTTCGGGTTATCTTTCCCTACTGTCTCGTCTTGAAGTCGGTTTGGGTTAGTTCCGGTTCAAAATTAGAATTAAAAAATGGAAGTTACCTACCTTAAACAACAACTATATTTTGTTCTTGTCTTCAAGTCTTAGGGTATTAATGTGGTCGTATCAAGTAAACAAATAAGAACATAAGTGTTTATAGTCAACGAATGTAAACACTTTAAGAAATAAACATGAAACAGGACTTAATATTATTAAATCTACAAACTGATAACTGAGCAATTAAACACCCCTCTATTTCAATTACGGAGCAGCCATGCCGTGTTTACAGCATTTCCTAACCGGAACTAAGTGTCCTAACGGGCACACAACTCGTCTGTTACTTCCGTTTTCATTTTGAAACAGTGCTATAACATTAGGGCATGACTTAAATGATTTTCCTTTCAGTTAAAGAAATAATCTGGATTTTCATTCAAACGCAGGAACATTTTCGCGTTTATTTTCTCTTGTTTTTTCCACTTTAAATTTGCATTTACCGTTTATGACAGTGGCCGTAATCTTAATTATGCACAATTTTTGATGATGTAATGTAATGTTGCAAATCGTCCCGGGGGTACTTTACCTTTGATCTTGTGCTTTCTCTTTGCATCCAGTTACTTTTAAAACTAACTAAAACTGATTTGGAACTCCAAGCTGAGGTTGGCATTGTGTCAGGTTTTTGTTTGAGTTTGTTTGATTGTCTGTTTGTTTGTTTAATTAGTTTGCATCGGATAAAGTGTGGCGGTTTATGTAACCCCAGTTCTAACAAAACGGTAGTACATTGGAATGGGGGCGAAGGCTGTGCGGCGCTTCTCCGCATGTAACAAAACGCATGACCCGCTTCACAGCGCCTAAACCACTGAACTGATCTCAACGAAACTAGGCAGAATGGTTCCTTAAAGGGGCACCATGGCGGGTGAGTTTTTTGCAAGAAACACGTGGAGATCACCATGAAGACATCCTTTACAGAGATTGCAACACTCACTTTGCTCTGGTTTCCTAGAAATCAAACCGTCAAATCGGCGATTCCTCCTTGGCGGAGGTGCTAGAAGTCAAATTCTTTCACCCAAAGAGAAGGCGTGTGCCGTCTCTTTTCTAATGGCCGCCAAATCGTTTGCACGAAATTTTCGCAATACAAACCTTTTTTTCTCTTTTTTAAAATGTGTATGCAGTTTATCTAAAGGAGTTTCGCTCACAACAAAGGAAATAGCTCCATTTTTTATTTTTACTGCACTACAAAAAAAGAAAACGCTTCAACCACAATGAGTGACCTCCATCCACCCTATCCAAAATGGCTGCTATCTCCGCCAAGGAGGAATCGCCGTTTTGACGGTTTAATTTCTAGGAAACCAGAGCAAAGTGAGTGTTCCGATCCTTGAAAAGGCTGTCTTTCTGGTGATCTCGACGTGTTTCTTGCAAAAACTCATCCGTCAGGGTCCACCTTTAAGTACTGAACGTGTGGACCATGGTGTCAAATTTACCAAATAACAAGCCATATCAATGTACAGTCAGTAATCCCAATAAATCAGACTTAAATATTAACAAAAGGCTGATTTGTTTCCCAAAAGATAATAGACCCTAGATGGATTTCAATCAACATTGGCATTGTGAAAAACCGTCACCTCAGCATTTTTTTTTTTAATATTAAATTTATATTGACAAACTGATACAAAAAATTTACTGGGGGACTGTCGTGTATTTTAGTTATCCCCCCCTCAAATTAAGTTTTTAGCACAAAAACCTACAATTAATGACCCAAGAGTCAAAATTATCTCCCTTGGCAATTCTTCAGTAACTGAGAGTATATTTTCTATGGCTCTGTCGCCTTGTTTTGCCCTGTTAATATCCTCAAAATTGAATTAACCATAATAAGCATCATTGGTTCCACTTCTGAAAAACAGTCCTAAGTGAACTGATTGATTCATTCATTCATTCATTCATTCATTCATTCATTCATTCATTCATTCATTCATTCATTCATTCATTCGTTCGTTCATTCATTCATTCGTTCGTTCATTCATTCATTCATTCGTTCTTTCATTAATCGATGGGTGGTTTGATAGTGGATGAACGATGTAAGCAGCGGGGTCTAAGTAATGAAGGAATTGATAATCATCATCAACTGAGATACATTATTTTTTTATCATCAACGTCGTTGTCATTATCTAGCCATTATCATAGTCTCATCAGCTTAGCATCGCCATCATACTCATCGTCGTCATCACTGTCATTGTCGTTGCCATAGTAATAATAGTAGGCTTAGCAGTAGGCGTAGTAGCAGTAGTAGTAGTAGTAGTAGTAGTAGTAGACTAAGTAGTAGTAGTAGCAGTAGTAGTAGATGGTAGTAGCAATAGTTGGTGGTTGCTGTTGTTGTTGTAGCAGCAGCAGCAGCAGCAGTAGTAGTAGTAGTAGTAGTTGGTTGTAGCAATAGTTGGTTGTTGTTGTTGTTGTTGTTGTTGTAGCTGCAGCAGCAGCAGTAGCAGCAGCAGCAGCAGCAGCAGCAGTAGTAGTAGTAGTAGTAGTAGTAGTAGTAGTAGTAGTAATCGCGTCAACCAACAATAAACACGAGCTCCCTTATCTCTTTCGGTACGCCAATGTTTAATCCCCTACCTTTGCATCCTATGCCCTCAAACTCACCCTCACCCCAACCCCCGACCACCGCCACCCCCACCCCCCAACCCTACAAACTATGCTTCTCCTTATTTTGCAGACTGTCACTACAGATCCGGAAGCAGGGGGTGACAAGGAAAAGAAGAAGGACAAGAAAGGCGGGAAAGGGAAGAAGAAGGGCAAAGGAAAGAAAAAGAAACCTTCAGAAAGAGGGAGAGACCTTTCCAGTAGAAGGTTCGAGAGGAACGCCAGCAACGCCAGCCTCCTGTCTGATGCCAGCAACAACTACCGTCTGCTGACTGGAAACCGTGTTCCGCAGGTTGGTTTAGAGTGGTGGTGATTGATGGTGGTGGTGGTGGTGATGTGAGTGAGTGTGTGTGTGTGTGTGTGTGTGTGTGTGTGTGTGTGTGTGTGTGTGTGTGTGTGTGTGTGTGTGTGTACGAGTGGTGTGTGTGTATGTGTGTGTGTGTGTACGAGAGGTGTGTGTGTGTGTGTGTGTGTGTGTGTGTGTGTGTGTGTGTGTGCGTGCGTGTGTGTGTGTGTGTGTATGTGTGTACGAGTGGTGTGTGCGAGTGCGTGTGTGTGTGCATGTGTGTGTGTGGGAGGAGAGAGATAGAGCACAGAGAGAGTGACTGAACACCACATTTGGCCATGTGACTCGGCCATCGTTATCAAAATGGTTATTCTCCAATTTGCCCACGAACAGGTTTCCTCCAAACGAGAACACCGGTCGGACCGCACCCACAGCTACTCCTTCACCCAGTCTGACTCCCAGTCCCTGACGGACAAGACTTCCACAGCCCTGGACCCGGGCCCCTCCGTGTCCTACTTCTCCCGGAGGCAGAGCACACCCCGAACTGGAGCACTCCACCACTCCAAATCCTCAGCCTCTCCTTCTGCCAGAAAATCCCACCGCTCCAAAACCAGAAGTTCGTCTTCTGCCAGAAAACATCACCACTCCAAAACCAGATCTTCATCCAGAAAACCTCACCATTCCAGAGTCAGGGCCCCAACGTCTTCTGGAAAACCCGATCACTCCCAAATCAGAAAGTCATCGTCTTCAAGAACGCCTCGGCACCATCATCGTCATCATCATCATCACCACCATCAAATGCTTCATCATCAAGAACCTTCCTATTTTTCTCGCCCAAGAGAAGGTCCCGACAGCATGTTATTGGAAACTCGTTCGAATTGTAGCACTGCGGTAGTCACAGACACAGCAGCAGCAGCAGCAAACACAACCCCAAGACTTGACACATACTCTTACTTCAAAGAAGAAGATTCAACCCGCTGGGCGCAAAATAATAACGGTAGTAGGGACTCCTACCATCACGCAAGAGAAGGGAGGGTGCATTCTCACTCCCACCATAGCCACCGCCACCACAACCACCACCACCACCCTAGTCGGTTTGCGAGTGTGGGGCGGAGAGAAGGAGAGCGGGAGAAGGAGGAAGAGGAGGAATGTGAGATGGGGTTGGGCAGTTGTGTGTCGCTGGGGTCTCTGGTGGCTGCCAGGGCCAGAAGTCACGCTGTCTGGGATGGCACTGCACGGTTACCTTGACGGTGAGTCTTCTGGTTCGTCCGCTCGTTTTTTTTGGGTTGGTCAATGGTGTCGTTCTTGGGTTTTTTCTTTCGTTTTTTTGTCCCATCATCTGGGCCGTACAGTGGCGTTGCTCCCAGGCTGCTCATTCAGAGTCCCAACTCGCAGCCACACCCCGTTTGTTCAAGTCGCAGAATCCGAAACCAGCAGTCCAAAGGGGAGCAAATCTATGTTAGGCCGTCAGGAGGCAACCAACCGAGGAGACACTGCACTGCTGCTGAGTCACGTCGGTGGTGTTCAGTGGAGTCTGTACGCAGGACACCACCTACTAAGCCCCCTACTGACGACAATACTGTCTTAGTCGCGTAGCCAGCGTGAGTGAGGTCCTCCTCCGAAGGCGCCACGACGTCCGTCCATTGACAGCTCCCCAGAACATACTGATCCCCATGACTTTGAGCTGAACGCACCAAGGGCATAAACTGGATTGGTAATCGAAGGTCACCATGCGAGCAGGGCATGCAAGGCCACACAATTTGAGACTTTTTTTCTTTTTAATGATTGATGGAAATGATGCTGATGCTATGGAGTTCCCTATTGGTTTGAGACTACGTGACAGGGCTGTATTCTACGCTTCCTTCTATAATGATATCCCGGCGTTAACCAGGCCCGAGAACTACAGACACCTGCAGTGTTGGTCTTGAAATTAGAGCAACTCTCAGAATCGCATTCGTTAAGCGGATGAAGCTCAACTGCGTGGCTTCAGTCTTCCCATTGAGCCCACTCACTCATAGCCACTCACTCATAGCCACTCACTCTGGGTAGGAGTCGGCCCAGGACCGAAAAAAACATCGCCTCTGATGGGATTCGAACATTCAATTCTTGTTCTTCTTATCTTTCCTTCTTTTTAGTCCCCCGTTTTCAAAGGAAAGGGGGACTTGTGCAGTAGTCGCAGATTTTAGTTTTTGTTTGTTTGTTTTTGTTGCTTTTCTGTCCGTCCCAAGGATATCTCGTTTCCTCTTTTTTCTTCTTTCTCTTCTTCTTTTCTCCTCCTCCTCCTCCTCCTCTTCTCCCTTTTTTCTTTTTTTTCTCCTTTACCTCCTCTTCTTATTGCTTTCCCTCTTCTTCTTTTCCTCCTCTTCTTCTTTTCCTTCTTTTTCACATCTTCCCCGCCTCTCCTCCTCCTTCTCCTCAGTTTTCTTTCTTCCTTTCTTCTACTTCTTCTTCTAATTTTCCCTGTTTTTCTCCTCTTTTTTCCTCTTCTTTCTCTTCCCTTTCCTCCTCTTCTTTCTGTCCACATATGTTTATAAAAAAAACTTTGACAAAAATCTGCTCGGTAGCAAAAGTATGTGACGAATGAACAAAACATAAATTAAAATTGACTATTTGTATATTATTGTAGGCCATGTTCATAGCAAAATCATTGCCCTTTGGAGGATAATAATCGTGGGGGTGGGGGTGGGGAGGTATTACTCTGAACCACTATCAAATATCATACATTTTCTGTTTATGATTTGTTAATATTTTGTTCTTAAAGTGGACAAAAAAGCAATAACTCCTCAACGAAGCTGAAAAACAAAAATGGGTGGGTGGGTGCGTGCGTGCGTGCGTGTGTGTGTGCGCGTGCGTGCGTGCGTGAGTGTGTGTGTGTATGTGTGCGTGTGTGTGTGCAAGAATTATTCTAGATCTATTGTAATTGCCCTCTCTCTCTCTCTCTCTCTCTCTCTCTCTCTCTCTCTCTCTCTCTTTCAGGTTGATATGCAGGCACGAAAGTTCCAGCCTCAGCAGCAGACAATCTGTCGGTTGATGCTCAGCTCCATCCTCGTAGAACGTAACCAGACCAACAACACAAGACATGATTTGACATTAATATGGGGACTGTCACAAACTTATTCCACACAATATAAGGCTTAAAAAAAATAACTCATTGTTTTACGCAATGTGGTGTAGACTTAGGTAGAAAGAGAAAGCCTTCTCGGTTCCATGTTTTTAAAGGGTTTGTTATAGCCCTATTTATATATCTATAATTTGGTATATTATATTGTTTGTTTTATTGAGGGTTTTATAATTATGATGTATTGTACATTGATTTTTTTTATTGCTCGTTATGACCATTGAAGTGACAAAGAGTAAAACACATAAATATTAGAAACATAGTGTGTTTTTTCTAGGGGAAAATATGGGTGCTTTGATCGAGAGAATGTTATCATTTCTTTTCTTGCTTGCTTTCTTTCCTTTGTGTTTTTCTACTCTTTTTTTTTTATCAGTCTTTATTTCTGTCCTACTTCTGTCTTTTAGTCCTCTGTGGAAGAAAGAGAGAGAGAGTGTGTGTGTGAAGCAAGAGGTGTTTGTATAAAGAATTTACGCGTAATTTAAAAATGCAGTGTAGAATATTGTTATACATTTTGCTGTGATTGGTCCAGTCGTTGCGCCTGTGTGTGTGCGTGTGTGTGTGTGTGCACCTGAGTGTGTATGTGCATGCGCACGTGTGTGTGTGTGTGTGTGTGTGTGTGTGTGTGTGTAAAAAATGTTTTGCGGTTTGGGCTCATTGATGTGAAATTATGTAACAAACTTACATAAGATTCGCTGCCTTACATTACACACAAACAATCTTTGGTTCCTTAATTGGACATGTTTATATATTCCTTAATTGGACATGTTTATATACCTTGCCTTACTGTAGAGAAGGGGATGAAGTCAACACGAAGAACTCTCGGGTACTAAGCTTGCCCATCCGCAAAGAAAAAGCGCGCAGGCTCTTCTACTAGTCTTCTAGCTTATATTAGTGTTCTGTGATTTTCAATTTGTTTCTCAAAAATCAATGTTTACTTTTTTTTTTCTTCCAACGTCTCAGCCTTTTCTACAGGATAGCTGAGGGCCACATTCCTGCACTCCCAGCGGGAACGTTTCTCGCTCCAGCAAATGCAAAGCGTCGCAGGATCAATCCCCTAAAATATGAAGGCTTCCAGTCCACAAACATCCTCGAACAACAGGTCATCAACCACTCACGTGGATTTCGTGTCCAAGAATGTCGAATAGAGCAACAGAAGGACTGCTGCGGCCGAGTGGAACAAGTTAAGCGAGGCCAGCGTCAACGCAGGCTCTTTCGGCGCATTTACATCAGCGCTGAACAGTTTTCCATCTGAGCCTGCCCCAACTGACCACTAAAATGAGATCTAGTTCCGTCGCGACTATTGCCAATATTGGCACCTGCGATGTATTGGTCCTGATCCTGATAATGCAAGCACACACACACACAGACTTTCTTTATTTTATCTTTATCATGCTCAGATACTCACAAACACACCATAGGCCTACACATAATTATGTAATCACTATCGCGCACACACATGCAGAAAGAGAGAGACATACAGAAAGAGAACAATTGAACAATTTGAATTTTTTTTAAATTGCAAAGGCCATCGACCTGTTTGCAAGGTCAAAAACAATTCCACACACACACACACACACACACACACACACACACACACACATGTACTCAGTCTCTCATGTATGCAAAAAAGCAAAAAAAATACGCGCGAACATAGCATAGGGGAAGACGGGGTAAAAAGCGCATGGGCGGGTAAGAAGCCCACCCCAATTATCTCATGAAATGAAGCAAATTTCTGTCTCATTTTGCCCATGAGACGAGCGTTAATGTCTAGCATTCGTTTCATGGGCAAATTTGACTGAAATTTTCTTTATTACATGAGATAATTGGGGTGGGCTTCTTACCCGCCCATGCGCTTTTTACCCCGTCTTCCCCTATTCATGAAACATTTTCATACAAAGAAACAAAAACATGCATTATTTTTTTTAAACAATAATTCATTCTTTCATTGCATAGAAAATGAACATCGCGAGTTATTTCCCTGTTTTACATTTAGTAACAAGGATAGTGTTGGTCTATGAACAATTTGGAAATGACGAGAAAGGTATTTATCCCTTAATAGATCATGATGTAATGGACGATCCCCAAAAATGCGTTTCACTTTCAATTACTTTACAAAGGGAGCACATTTTGGAGCTTTGTTTATATCGCTGGTGAGTTTCAAGTTCGCTGATTCCAAGTCAGAATTTAATGAAGATATTTCTAAACCTAGGGATCGTAATATCAACTAAATATTGTCCAGGCTGCAATCATGATAACGTATTGTTTTAATTGTACGGTCGGATATATTCCCAACTCCCCATACACCATGAGAGAGAGAGAGAGAGAGAGAGAGAGAGAGAGAGAGAGAGAGATATATATATATATAGATATATATATATATATATAATGCAATTATGTGTTTGTCTATTGCCTTGTAATTGCCTACAGTTTTCAGAAAATAGTCATCCAAAGGATACTTACCGAATAAACGCCCACTCCCTGTTCTCGTGTCTCGCTCATACAAACAAACACGAGTATCCAGTTCTTCTGTTTAACCAACTTTACTCTCTTAGTAAAACATGGCAGAATCCCCCAGCCAGACTGCAACCGTCTTGCGCATGACCACAATGTATCAAAGTTACAAGCGCCAAAATAATATAGTAAAATACTAAATACTAAATCATGAATAACATAACAACATACATATAAACTTAAATACTAGAATGATTATAAACAAATAATAAAACTTAGAACAAAATATAATTAAAGGAAAATAGGAAAACAATGAATATGTGAACAGTACCCGTTCAACTAAAATAAAGTCAATAAGGTTATATGCACTGCGCTGTGCTAATTCTAAACTTTTGGACCAATTTCGTGCATAGGGGCACTTACCTAATAAACACTCACCCCCACTTTTGGACCGATTTCGTGTAGGGGGGGTGGGCTTACACAAGGTAAGGCCAAGGGAGAGGTAAGGGGCATAATTTGTACTTGTGGTAAATTGGACTGATGCAATATCTAGGAAACTAAGTAAAGGGAACTTAATTTCACTGGTTGTATGTTCTGGGGGGGGCTGTGTGTATAACTTCCCCTGCACAAAGGAAATCAGGCTCAGTGAAGTGTGCGCAACGTGATATATTAATTTTTCACCCGAATTCCGTAACTCTTTTGTGCAAGTTCTTTGTTGGCGTTAACAGCTGAACTAAAACTTTTTTTTTAAAACATACTGATTACATTTAATTGCAGTGGTTTGACTAACATGTTGTAAAATGTTAAAGGAAATGGTAGTTGGCTTTCTGTAATATGGTCTTTCAAATAAGGTAGGTGACATTTACTATACAAAAAATGAACTCCCTTTGTTCGGATATATTGTACCGCCAGTATTCAAGTTCAAGTTCAAGTATACTTTAATATCTCCAAAAGAGAAATTCAGGTTAGGTGTGTGTATGTGTGATCCTAATTAGTATTGTTAAAAATTGTCAAGCCCATTTGCTCAGTAAAAATATGTCGGTGAACATATCAGGTTTATTTGAGGCTCTTAATTGTCTCCCCTAGCGCTGAAAATTAAAGACATTTTTCTATGTTTTTAAGTGGGTTTGTTGAAAGTAAAATGAAAATATTTTTACACGTTTATGACACATAGGCTAAGTATTTAGAATTATGAGGTTATTGGGGAGGTATGGCCTTACATAACTTGTTTTCATTAATTTACTGTGTGTTTAATTTATCTCCAGGACTGGTTCAATTTACACGACCATAGTAGACTAAATTGAATTTTTTACAATATTTATTTTAATCTGCGATGACGCCAAGTCTAATGACAATACAACAAAACTTATTTCTTTGGAGAACAAAGTTCATGGCATTTCCTTTTCACATACAGATACTTGTCATTTTGGAGGCCTTCGTTAGCTAGACTAGAGGGCCTAGGGCTTTAAAGTTAGGGGATTCAAAGTAGGCCCCTTTCCCTTACAGTCCACACATATTTTTATATCCCTTTGCTCCCCCGAGATTGCATTGATCATAATAACTTGTGGCGGTGCCTTAGCCGATGAGGTTTAACCGAGGCGTGGTCACCGCTACAGCTATCTGTATTAATTTTAAAAAATTGGGACTTTACTGGTTTCGTACTGCCTCCGGGCATTGCCTCCAGTATTGTTCCCACCATATTTGTATTTACAAATGTCCCATGTGTGTCTGATTCAGACCAAGAGGACGTAAAACTCCATTTTCGTCTCCCCCGAAGATGGAGTGTTCCTGCGCACGTGGCGGGGTAATCAAAAACGGTCACACACGTAATGTTCTCATCCCTAGCTGATGCATTTGTACCATAGTGTTTAAGTGCTTCCGCTGTTGGGATGATACCTGGAGTCTTTTAGCCAGGGTACGTTAACAGCAACAACATAATTATCCCCTTGCGTTCTTGTTCTCCCTGTTGATCGGCCTCCTTCATCAGATAACTTTGAAGATTCTGCCTATGTTGGAGGGGGGAAAAAAAGAAATACGATGGTCGTGCATGCTCACAGCCAAGCCACAGCAAGGAAGAAAAATGAGAAATAAATAAACAAAATAAGTAAATTAATAGATACATAGGTAAGTATACAAAACACAACAAACAAAAGAGGGAGCGGAGAGAGATGCAAAGAAAATGAACAGAACAGTGTCCCTCGTCTGTTGAGTAAGTATACAAAACACAACAAACAAAAGAGGGAACGGGGAGAGATGCAAAGAAAATGAACAGAACAGTGTCCCTCGTCTGTTGAGTAAGTATGCAAAACACAACAAACAAAAGAGGGAGCGGAGAGAGATGCAAAGAAAATGAACAGAACAGTGTCCCTCGTCTGTTGAGTAAGTATACAAAACACAACAAACAAAAGAGGGAACGGGGAGAGATGCAAAGAAAATGAACAGAACAGTGTCCCTCGTCTGTTGAGTAAGTATGCAAAACACAACAAACAAAAGAGGGAGCGGAGAGAGATGCAAAGAAAATGAACAGAGCAGTGTCCCTCGTCTGTTGAGTAAGTATACAAAACACAACAAACAAAAGAGGGAGCGGAGAGAGATGCAAAGAAAATGAACAGAGCAGTGTCCCTCGTCTGTTGAGTAAGTATACAAAACACAACAAACAAAAGAGGGAGCGGAGAGAGATGCAAAGAAAACAAGGGCGTCGCTGAGCGGCAGACATGTCCGTCACCAGCAATGCCACGCACTTGCGACACCCCGTAGAGTGTCACATCCTGACACAAAATTGGAAGGGATTCTGTCTTCTAGTTCACGAGATACAGCTTGAAGAAGAAACATATAGCGCAAAGAAGGAAATTTCGGTTTTCAAGGTCACACTTCAAGGTCAAGGTCAGCATGGTGATAATTTATGCTCGGATGTTTTCTTCTCTAGGGTATACAGTACCACACACAATCTGAAGCGCTTCTGTCAAGTACCAATGTGGACAATATGGCTTAAAACCCAATTTGTAGACCCCTACCACTTGCAAGGCCTACTGATCGCCCGGACCGTGACCTTGACCTTGATCGGTATGCCACCATCAGAACGGGCATAAGCCAAAGTACCTTCATGCCAAATTTGAAGACTCTAACACTAACGGTGTGGGAGTTGTGGCCCCTGAAAGATTTTCGGTTTTCAAGGTCGTACGCCAAGGTCAAGGTCACGACGCAAAATGGTTTGCGCGGATGCCTTCCTCTCATGGTGACACACCAGCACACAAAATTTGACGTGATTCTGTCAACCCGTTCGAAAGATATCCGTGGGACAGACAGAAGGAGAAAAAAATGACCCTCCGATTTTCAGGCTCCAGCGATCTTTTGGACCTTGACCTTGACCTTGATCGGTATGCCATCATCAGAACGGGCATAAGCCAAACCACCTTCATACCAAGTTTCAACATCCTATGTTGATCGGTGCCCGAGATATGGCTAAAAATAGATTTTCGGTTTTCAAGGTCGTAGGTCAAGGTCACGACGGCAAAATGGTTTGCGCCGATCTCTTCCTTTTAAGGAGGCACACCTTCACACAAAATTTGACGCGATTCGGTCAAGCGGTTCGGTGGGACAGACAGGAAAATAAAGAAGAAAAAACCCAAAAAAACAGCCCATCGCAAAGTCCGTTACCTTCGGTGACGGACAATGAACAGAACAGTGTCCCTCGTCTGTTGAGTAAGTATACAAAACACAACAAACAAAAGAGGGAGCGGAGAGAGATGCAAAGAAAATGAACAGAACAGTGTCCCTCGTCTGTTGAGTAAGTATGCAAAACACAACAAACAAAAGAGGGAGCGGAGAGAGATGCAAAGAAAATGAACAGAGCAGTGTCCCTCGTCTGTTGAGTAAGTATACAAAACACAACAAACAAAAGAGGGAGCGGAGAGAGATGCAAAGAAAATGAACAGAGCAGTGTCCCTCGTCTGTTGAGTAAGTATACAAAACACAACAAACAAAAGAGGGAGCGGAGAGAGATGCAAAGAAAATGAACAGAGCAGTGTCCCTCGTCTGTTGAGTAAGTATACAAAACACAACAAACAAAAGAGGGAGCGGAGAGAGATGCAAAGAAAATGAACAGAGCAGTGTCCCTCGTCTGTTGAGTAAGTATACAAAACACAACAAACAAAAGAGGGAGCGGAGAGAGATGCAAAGAAAATGAACAGAGCAGTGTCCCTCGTCTGTTGAGTAAGTATACAAAACACAACAAACAAAAGAGGGAGCGGAGAGAGATGCAAAGAAAATGAACAGAGCAGTGTCCCTCGTCTGTTGAGTAAGTATACAAAACACAACAAACAAAAGAGGGAGCGGAGAGAGATGCAAAGAAAATGAACAGAGCAGTGTCCCTCGTCTGTTGAGTAAGTATACAAAACACAACAAACAAAAGAGGGAGCGGAGAGAGATGCAAAGAAAATGAACAGAACAGTGTCCCTCGTCTGCTGTGCTCAGTTTTAGTGGAGCTGTCGGACAGGCTAAACGCTTTTCAATACCCAGCAAACTGGGGACCTAGTCCGGCCCAAACTCAGCCTAATGCTGGGTCAGACCCACAGTCGCCAGACCAGAAGAGAGAACCAGAAAAAAAGCCTGCTGTAGAAAATCGGGGGGCTTTTTGTGTCGCGTTATTTATTTTGAAGCTGTTAACAGATTTATTTTGCTTCCGGACAATAGGCGACCTTACCTTACGCCTTGGTGTTTGATTTCCTGGTGCCTCGTCTTGTGTCTGATCAAAATGGCACGTGGGCCGAGTTGATTTCAGCAAAGCCCTGGTTGTACTTGAAGAACATCTCCAGTCTTTTGCTCTTTATTCTTTCTTCCAAGGATGGCCATTCTAGTTTAGTGAGGATCTCATCCACACTGGAGGTTTGGCGGTAGGCTTATCTGTGTGCCACCCAGCGGGCACTCCTTATCTGGAGTTTTCTGGGGTATGGATGTCTTTCTACAATGTGCTTGATTACTCCAGCACTGGTCGAACAAAGGCCGTGTATGCAGTTTCTCTCAGCCTTTTATTTGTGGTCTTCAGGTTGCGCCTCAGAAAGCCAAGGGTCTTGTTTGCTTTCTTGCTAATATTTACAATGTGAGGGCCCCATTTGATGTCATCGGTGATTGTCACACCCAGGTACTTTATTTCTTTAACTTCCTCAAGTTCTTGGCCGTGGATGGTGTAATTTCCAGCCTTCTTCTGTCTCTTGCATGTTGCCTTCAGTAACTGACATTTGATGGGTGGAACTGCATGGGCCAGCTCTTTTCCAAGGTGGTAAGGGCGTTCAGGTCACTGTGGAGTTGATGGTGATCCTCCAGGCTGTTTACAGTTTTGCTGCAGGTTGTATCGTCAGCAAATAGTCTCGACTTAGATATGTGATTCCCTCAGGCAAGTCGTTTATATATATCAGAAAGAGGGTTGGTCCCAACACACAGCCTTGGGGAAGCCCTGATTCAATTGCAATTGGGGCCGCTCTTTCTCCGTCCACCACAACAGACTGTGTGCGTCCGGTAAGGAAGGCGCTGATCCAGCTGTTAATCTTCCCTGTGATGCCGTACCTCTTGAGCTTGTGGATCAGAAGGCAATGAGTTACCTTGTCAAAGGATTTGGACAAATCTAAGACTATAATCATGTCTTCCTGTGGTTTCCACTCTCCAAATCCTCTATCAATTCATCCACAAAGTCCAGCAGCTAAATCTCACACGACCGCTTGCTCCGGAATCTTTGCTGTTCTGGACGTAGGATGTTGTTTCCTTCCAGATGCTGCATAATGATGCTGACCACAACATTACGTTGCTAGTCTATACCCTAATATACATTACATCCTAAAACTGTAAAAAGTATAATTATGGAAACGCAAAGAACGATAACTCTGATGGTAGCGTCATCCCCCCCCCCCCCCTCTCTCTCTCTCTCTCTCTAAAAGAGCAGAACAGAACTGCGTCATTACGATTGACGTCACAGACAGGTGACATCATTAAGCGTCGACGCAAACGCCTTCTCTGGAAGTCCTAATAAAAGTGATGCTGTTTTACAAGGAAGGTTTCTCTGTTTCCTATTGCATCTCGGTATGTGTGTCTTACATCCCGCCTCATTGACAGGTAGGCCTGTCCGTTTAGCATGTAGTCTATTAACGTGTAATATATTTATAAATATTTCAAAGATTTTTATAAGCGTCTACTTTTTGCTAACCTTCGTGATATCAGGGCCACTGGAACTGGAAGGGTGGGTTGGGGTTGTGGCGCTTGGGAGAATCATTCTGATTCTCATCGCCAATTGTTTTTGCCCCAATAATTAGGGATCTGTTCTGTCTTTGTCGTTTTGGTTGGGCCTGACTCAGTGGGCATTGCCTTGTGGAGAGTCTAGGATCGGCTACTTAACTTTCCAGCTTGCGACAGCTCCCTGTAGTTTTTCCCCTACCCAGCCCAGAACTAGGTTTTTTGTTCAGTTTGCTTCATTTGATTTTTTTCCAAATTGATTCTAAGCAAATCTGATATTTTGTTATATGTGTATTCACTTTCCCTCCATCTCTCTCTCTCTCTCTCTCTCTCTCTCTCTCTCTCTCTCTCTCTCTCTCTCTCTCTCTCTCTCTCTCTCTCTCTCTCTCCTGATTCTTTTTTCTATGGTCATTCCCTAAAGTGTGTACAATTATTTCTATATGAAGCAGTTGTTCACCACCACAGAAGAAGAAGAAGGTGTAGGATAGGGTCAAATAACAAGCCAGAGGGGATTGGACAGGGACATTCCCGAGAGTGGGATGAAATGCTCTCGATGCGCTGGCTGTTGGATGGCAACAACAGCAGGGCAGTGCAGTCAACCTCCCTCACCATTGGGTGACGGAGGTGCGGGGCGACGAACGACGACTTGGATTATCTCTGCAACGTTGGCCTTGAGCTAGCAGATCGCCAGTGCCCAGTAGACGCTTCGGTTGCAGGTTTCCTAGCTGGAGAACGTGGGGTGTTGGCTTGGGTGCCCCACTCGTCCGCTGGGGGAATCATCCGCCTGCAGAGACTGTTCAACACGATTGTGTGTCTCCTACCCGTGTGTCAACGACACCACCACCTATATACTGAATCTACTGATTAGGCTGCCCAGTGTGCCCTGAAGACGGCCTTGAGAGGGGAGGTCAACGACCAAACACGCGGCAAGCAAGCGGGCACGGAGAACGACGACCAGAGGCTATCTCACAATGCAATCCAGCTTCTCTCCCCGCGACTTCGTAGCTGATGACACCCTAGGCATCAGGATAAGTCCAAGACTCAGACTCCCGTCTGAATTATCCTGTTCCAGACTGCGTTCTTGTGTTCAAGGATCCGCAAGGCAACGGAATCATTCACGGCCAAGGAACGCTGTCTCATCGTCATCTCATCACCCTTCATCCCCGAGAAGACCCAGTCTTCGGGAGCTCTAATAATAGGACGTAAACCTCACCATCTTCGGGCAGGGATCGGATATGGGAGATTGTGGAAAGGCAGAAGGGGAAAGAGTGCTGTTTTAAATCCGGGACTTCAAACGTCCACCGCAGCTTATGGAGATACCGTCACATTGGGTGACATGCCATTGTCCACACTTACCGCTAGTCCCACACACCGTTGTTCTTGCGTGTGTACAACGCACATGTACAGTTATCTAATTTATACAGTGGGCCCTATGATTCTGAATGGGCGTGTATGTGAGTGTGTGTATGCGCGCATGCTTTTATCTGGGTTTGACGAAAATGAGCACAGATTGTGACCAAATGTGTTGGCTTACATATTTCAAGCAGTAACTCAACAAAAACGCCCCCCCCCCCCCCCCCCCCCCCCAAGTTTCCCTCTGTTGACATCCCAAGGCTTTGTGCACTAAGCAATAAAATATAGGGATAATCTAGTAAAATCAAGGACTTTTTAAATGCATTCAACATACTGTTTATTGATGATACTTAGTGAGTGTGTGCAGTGTGTATCATTGTTTATGCACTGACTTCGAGTATGACGAAAGCCGTCTTCATTGCGCGCCTCCAATAAATATTATGTTGAATATATGTTAAAAGTCCGTGATTTTATAATTAAAAAAATTATAAATGACCCCTATATTTTATTGCTCAGTAAATGATCCCCACATTTTATCGCTCAGCAGGGCCTAATTGAGCATTGGGATGCCCATGAAGAAAATGTTGATGTATATGCAAAACAACTCAGTCATTAGGTCATAATCTGTGCTCATTTTCGTGCCTAATTATCCTACGCATATACAGATTAACAAAAGTGAAGTACCACTTCTGTGCAAGACTGCTAACCAAAATGGCTGGACCAAATCATTTCAAGTTTTACGCATACAATTTCAATTATCCGTACACCAGATCCTAGAATTTATTTGGATTCGAATCATTAGTTTTGAACCAGTAACTCAACAAAAATGCACCCCCCTCCCCCCCTAAGTTAAAGTCACAAAGCGCGACTACTCCAACTTTGTCAAGTTGGGTGTGTCCACTCAAGCAGCAATAAACTGTGGATGTGTAAGCAGCAGTTCCTCTGGGCTTCCTTGACAACTTAAGGGGTTCACGAGACATCGCTTAAATTGTTTGCATTGCCAACAACAATGGACACACCCAATGTTGATACCTTTTAAATAGCCACACTTTTGTCATTTTCAAATTTGGGGGGTGGCGTTGTTTGTTAAGCTATTGTGTCTAGAATCATCCAACGAATACAATGAAACCTGAGATTTCGGTACACAAATATTTAAATTAAACATCGTCCAATTTTTGAAATGATTTGAATCAGCCATCTTTATTTTATGCGCTTGTAAAAAAGTGGCCCTTAACTTTTGTGTGCCTAGTAAGCTTATAGATAGATAATGCTGTTGTTGTTACTACAACTAGGTTAGTGCCAATACGTGTAGTCGACTATTTCAGTATTTGGTGAAGGTTTATGATTCATAAATGTGTTTGTTTGTTTGTTTGTTTGTTTGTTTTATACGTGTGTTTCCCTCTGTGTCAGCAGGCCAGGGGACAGAGTAGCCGGTTGGAGGACAGCCGCTGAAGGAGGAGGAGGATGTAGATGAGGCTCAATGGAGGGACAGTGTTGCTGTGGTCGGGCCTTCTGGCCGCCTTGACATCCGCTCCTCCGGACTTTCAGGAAAAGGTCTGCTACCTTTTTATTGTAAAGAGATTTATAAACGGCAGTTCTATATTTGTGCCAGTAAGCAAAGACAATCTGTGGACGGGAAGGGCAAACTGTTCAGCTCTTTCTCGGTCTCTGAGTTGCCTTCCCGGCGGGTGAAAATGTGGATACAGCCCTAACTGTAAACAGCATCACCTGCTTGCTGATAACTGACGCCTTTGGGGATAATAAATTGCTGATTTGTCTGGCAGGCCCGTCACCATGGCAGAGAGGCCCGAGGGTCAGGCCGGGGTGTCCCTGGGGTGGACCTGGACGTCTATCCCCTGTCCCCCGGGGAGGAGGGGGGCCTGTGTCCGCCGCAGTGCCACATACTGGACGTGGTCATGGTGTGCACCCAGGCCAGCGGCCTCAGCATGCTGCGTGTGGCCCACTGCGTGAACGCCATCGCCTCCACCGTGTCCATCGTGTGAGTGCTAAGGGCTGCTCTCCTGTCGCTAGGGCAGGTAGGGCTAGAGCGTCTCTGTGTGGCCATGTATCAGCCCTTTTTGTGTGTTTCTTTCTGTACTCCTGGTTCTAACAGAATGGGAGTACCTTGGAATGGGAACGAGGGCTGTGCGTTTCTCTGTCTGTCCGTGTGTGTTTTCTTTACGTGTTGTATTGTGTTGTGTTATCCTGGTTGCATGGCTTGTCTCGTGATTTCTGTTTTTACTAACTGAATTAAAACTAAACTAGGGCCAACATAAAACAAGCTGTCCACATGACACAATCAAGTTATGTAAACTAGGCCTTAGCCCAACTGTTTGGAAAGCTGGACAACTGAAGTAAAGATCTTCACAACAAAACAAGCGCGGATTCGCAATCGTTTGTGGCAGCGGTCTATTTTTACCACTCCAATCATTACATACACTGAGTCGCCTCCCCTGGCTTTTCAATAATTTTAATCTGTAAACCAGAATGTTATCTCTGCACCATTTCGTAACTTTTTATATCTTTTGGAAAACATTTAAAACTATTTATCCTACTTATGCTCATCGAAAGAAGCACCGCATACTCGTGTCTGTATTTAGGTATATCTACAAAACGGTCAAAATTCAAGGTAGCCAAAAACCAAATGCATATTTATAAACAAACCCGTAATAGAAACTCACATGCAAAATTTCAGTTAAATCTCTTCAATAGTTTATAAAAGAATTGCTTATAAATATCCAATATTTTGCGCTATTTTGGAAAAGTGCAAAAACGGCTGTTTTTGAAGTCGCATATCTCAAAGATTAATTACTTTCAAAAGTTGAAACTTGTATTTTGTAATAGTAGGCAACATATACGACATGCCTATTTTTTTCTGAGTAATGAAAATGTGCAGTTTAGAAATTACAGAGGTGCAAAAAGGGCTTAAAACCGCTATTTTCGCTTTTGTCCAATAGGCAAATTTCAGAACAACTGACACTAACATGACAATATTTCTAAAACTACTGGACCGACAGCAAAATAACTGGTATGCAGGGGTTTAGCATGAACTAAAGAATAAGAAAACGTTAACAGTTGTGGAAAATAAACAAACTGTAACTCACACACAAACTAATATTAGCCCTGGTGCTAAAAAGTACCTTAGATTAGTACCATCACAGTTCCTTGTTCCATACAATATTCCAACATCAAGCGGTTTTCCTGTCTCCAGAACAACACATCTTTTGAATGTTTGTACTCCAGAACTGCTGACCGTCTCCAGTGTCTTGCAAGATGATGTATTGTCCTTTGCCCCACTATTGTGGGATAGGAGCATGTTTGTTGCGGTCTATTTGATTTTGTTCTTTTCTTGTCTGTGTTTGTCTGTCCCAAGCATGCTGCTGAACAAAGTCGCTTCATATGTTGTGAGATGATGTATTACCAAGACAAAAAGACATTCATTGGCTAATTTACAATCACGCTGACCTTGACCTTGAAATTAGACCTTGAAAACTTGATTCTTTTGGTCTGATGGCCATAATGTTTAAGTCGTTGGAGATACAGTTTTGAAACTTGGTATGTGGATATATTGGCTTAATGGCCTTCATAATATTGGGTAGTGGTTATCTTGTTGACCTTTGACCTTGACCTCAGATTTATTCTTTTTTTAAACTCCATATCTTTAACATTTTTTTGCAGTCAAAAATGTCACGTTTGGTAGATTAGTAGACTGACTCAATGTAATGCGTGATGGTCTCTGAACTTGACTTTTGACCTCGTCATTTAAAACATTCTATAGCCCCCAAACCATTGGGCGTACACCCACATATCCACATATATTCTTGGTCAGTATGACCCCGACCTTCGACCTTGTGGCTGTAGTCAGCGACTCATAGGTCATGTATCTATATAATCACATAAATTCTTAATAGGTACCACCCAAGGATTGTACCTGGAGTCACTTTGTATCTTGTTGATCTTGACCTTGAACTTTGACCTATGGCTGTAGTCTTTGTAGTATTCGTAGTACACACATACAACCTTATATATTCCAAATCAGTAACACCCAAGGCATCCAGTGGGAACATTTTGAAGCTTAGTGACCTTGGGCAAGTTTAAGGTCAAAGTCAGAACAGAGCAGTGACCATTTAGCCAACGTTCCTATAACCATGAATCCTTAATCGGCATCTCTTGAAAGGATGCAAATAGGCCAGGAAGTAAGATATGGTGGCATGGGCAATGGGATAAAGGTCATTTTCCTTTTCGGCCCCATCAGTTTGGAACTCCTTACCACGCGAAATTCGCCATATCCAATCCTAACCATCTTTCAAATCAGCTCTCAAAACCCACCTAGTCAAACTACATCACAACCTTTAGGCCACATTACTTCTCGATTATATCCCACCCACCCCGTCCCACACACCCCTTATGTTAGTTGACTGTCTGCGTCAGCTTTGTTGCGCGCGCGAGAGAGAGAGAGAGAGAGAGAGAGAGAGAGAGAGAGAGAGAGAGAGAGAGAGAGACGCAATGACGCAATGAATTTTTAATGTGAGGCCACCGACCTATACACATTTGGAGGTGCACTTAATATGCACACAACTAAAGCAAAAAGGTAACGAACACAATCATTAGAACAATAGAATATATCATGATGCGGATACTACATCAAACACAAAAACAAGTTAAGGATTTACGAGTGTTGTAAACTGTTCCCTTTGTTTTAGAGCATAGTATATGAACATAGCAACGTTTCTAGTAACTAAACAACTTTCATTTTGCAATAAACAGTTAAGTAAGGGAGGTCTTGTAGTTACCATCATTATTATATTTTGTCTGTACAAGTATTTTGAGAGAGAGAGAGAGAGAGAGAGAGAGAGAGAGAGAGAGAGAGAGAGAGAGAGAGAGAGAGAGAGAGAGAGAGTGAGAGAACGAACGAACGAACGAATCTTTTTTAATGTTGGAAAAGAATAAGCACAATACACGCTTGTTTACATCTCGCCAACAACAAAGAAGAAAATACCACCAAATCAATGCAGAAAAACCACCAAATCAATGCAGAGAGAGAGAGAGAGAGAGAGAGAGAGAGAGAGAGAGAATGTTGAGGCTTCATTCAACAGTTTGTTTCATTATGTATTGTTGTTTTGGGTGGGGTGAGTGGTAGTGATGGTGTGTGTGGTGTGTGTGCGTGTGTGTGTGTGTGTGTGTGTGTGTGTGTGTGTGTGTGTGTGTGTGTGTGTGTGTGAGTGAGTGTATGTGTGTGTGTGTGTGTGTGTGTGTGTGTGTGTGTGTGTGTGTGTGTGTGTGTGTGTGAGCGTGTGTGTAGCTTTGATTCATAACGTCAGTTCCTCTCATTATTTTAACAACTGTCCTCTCTCTCTCTCTCTCTCTCTCTCTCTCTCTGCGCGCGTGCATGTGTGTGTATGTGTGCTGTGTGTGTGTCTGTATCTGTGAAAGGGATATTATATGAATACATTTTCTTTTAATCTATTTTACATTAAATCTATTTTTTCTTGTTGGTTTTAAACCCGTGAGTGCGGTGAATACGAGTATGTCTTCATTTGCTTTTATGAGCGTGTTTGTCTATTTTTGAATGTTTGTGAACCTTGTGTGTACCTATATGTATACTTTACTTTTGCGGTTATTGTGAATGTGTAAATTGAAAATTGATTTTTTTCAATGTAATCTGATTGTAAATTGTTATTTTATGATGTATGTATTTTATCTATATTTAGTTAAATATGTACATATTTGTGTGTGTGTGCGCGCGTGCATGTGTGTGTGTGTATGTGAATATAAAGGATAGTGGGGAGGTATGTAAGCGGTTGTTTTTAATGTGAATAATATTAGTGCAATTGTAAAGCGCGTAGAGCTTAAAGGTGAAGCGCTATATAAATTTTCTTAAATAATGACAACACAAAAATTAAAAACAAGAAATTCAACAAAGACATGTAATCGCTTACACACATACAAATAGGCATACACATACTCCCCCCCCCCCCCCCCCCCCCCCCCCCCCCTGTTAAGCGCATATAGCTCCACATTTGGTGGAGGAGTGCGCTATATAAATGCTTCACTGCTATTATTATTATTTCTGCCGTTCAGCGATAGTTTGGCACTTTTCTCCCAATGATCCTGCTAGGAGTGTGTGCATTCTGTGTACGTGTGTGTTTCTGTGTGTGTGTTTCTGTGCAGGGCCGGACCTAAGTGTTTAAGGGGTGGGGGCTAATTTATTGAAGGTGCGAAGCACCAAGACCCCTAGAGGGTTCCGGGGGCATACTCCCCAGGAAACAATTTAAATCCGAGAAGCAAAATAGTGCTATCTGGGCATGAAACAAAGGACTAATGCCATTACTGTTCATACCCCTATTGAAACATTGTTTCGAACCATGAAGTACCTATCAACTGGTGGTGCTAATGAGTGCTAGGTATAGCCCGCTAGGAAATTTAGCTGCCGTTCAGCGACATGAATTGTTGTGGTGGTTTGTTTGGGGGTTTTTTTGGGGGGAGGGGCGGGGGGGGGGGGGGGGGGGGGGGGGCGATTCTCAGCACTGGCATTTTTTTTATTATTTTATTTTTTTAGTTGTATCCATTAGCGATAGTTTCATTTGTACTTTAAAATTTTATTGGCAACACTTGCACTTCAGACACCTTAGTTTTAGTTTGCAATGCACGTGTAGTCATAATACTGGATACAATCATGTGTGTGAGTGCATGCATGCATGGGTGTGTGAGTGTGTGCGTGCATATGCGCTTATTCTTCCCTCTGTTTTATTATTTTTAAGAAAGACCCCCACCCACCCCATCCTTCTGCTTTTTTGTTTCTATTTAAAAACATTTTTGTGTGTGTGTTCACACAAATACACCATCGTGTAGGCACTCTCATAATCCAGGAACACATGCATACATGCATACTAAATCCCACACATCGTGTAAAACTGCAATATGCCTAAGTGTGCAAGCGTGCCATAAGGCTGAATAAAGCATAACAATACTACACAACAGAACTAATGTGCTGTGCGCACGACTATAATCAAACTGACTGAACATTTTACTTCAACATATATTTCTCAACCAACACACATGCGCGCGCGCGCGCGCGCACACACACACACACACACACATAGTCTCTCTCTCTCTCTTTCTCTTGTACACACACGCTGTTCTGTTTCTCTTTCATACACACGCGCGCGCACCCACATACACACACAAAGCGAGAGAGAGACTTTTTGCTCGCTCGCACGCACACACATATCCACGTGTCCCCCCCCCCCCCCCCCCCCCCCCCCCCGTCCGTACGCACACACACAGAGTGACACACACAGAGTCTCACAGTCACAGGCCTACTTCGTCTACCTGATTCATAAACAAATCATACCAACACATAAGTGGTTTCAGACCCTATGCATATTTACTACCACAACATTATCTGATCTCTACTTATTTATGTGTCTGTCTGTTTGTTTGTTTGTCTATTTAATTGATTTTTATTTCGTTTTATTTTCTTCTTTACCCGAGACCAGGGATGTATAGGAGACAAAATATTATTGAGCTGAGCCAGAACTATATATAGGCCCTACAGACGTAAGTCCCTAGTTCCGTTTCTTGACTAGCCAGTAGATCTAGACCAAGTAAAACAACTGTTTCAAAGTATATAAAATCAACTCTGACACACTACAAAAAAAATAGGCGAAAAACGTGAGTATTCTGTTAATTGTTTCAGTGACAAGAGCGGGTCCATACCTCAAAAACACCAACAAATCTTGATGATTATCAGACCAAGCATAGGCCTACAGGGAATCTCCGAATGTTTTATAGATCTAGATCTACTTGTTTTGCTTCCGATACATCTATTGTATTTTTTTTAAAAAGAAACTTCGATATTCTTGTTGTTATTAACTCCGCGAAACTCCACAGAACAAATCTAGATCAAAATAATGATATTTGTTTCAGTAAATAACGAATGAAAAAGCATTTACTGGCCGAGTCTGAGACTCTAATCACTGAAAAAGGTCTCCATCGAACGTCAGCCAAAATGGCAAGCTCTGAATCAGTGAATGCGGTCTACCACCTTTTGCTTCAAACAGCGATTTCGCTTACAATAGTGGTTAGTCATGCAGTACATCGTTTAAAAGAGGAAAAAATGAACTTTTTAAGCATGTGCTCATCAAAATGTATTCTTTCGAAATGAATCTTCGATTGGCTTTGAAACACATTGCTATGTTTTGAATCCTTGATCTTGAATCGACCCCTATCTCTTTGATATGAACATCGACTAATAGCGGAAAGCGTTAAGTTTCTGTTGGTGTAACGGATATTTCCATTGGTCCACAAGCGAAAACGCTAAACCCGTTTGTCAAGAGAAGCCGTTTCTAGTACGGGCATAGCGAGCGTCAAAACTTTGGTCATGCCGTGATTTTTATCGTCACCTCCGTCTCCTGTCATCGCTAATTGTTCAAAGTAACCAACATTCTTCCACACAGAATCCCTATCGACGTAAGCAGCAAAGATTGTTTTATTTATCGACATGTGTTTCTTTGGCATGCATGGAGTACTCAGTAAGAAATCAGAAGTTGAAAAGTAGTGAAATTTGTAGCAGTCGGACAGTGTTTCACAGCGTCATTAGAGACGTGGCCCTACCTACTGTATTACGTATGTTTCTTATTTTGTACGCTTTAAAATGAAGATTCATGTGCTCTGTTCAGTATACAATTCTTTCCATACCTAAGGACTGTAGATATGACAACTGAAATGTTACTTTATGCCCAAGTATTTATTTCTCTTTTACAATATGTGCGACAATTTTGGACCGACCGACAGACTGACAAAGTGAGTTCTAGGTTTGTGGCTTATGCCACAAACAAATAGAAGAAGAAAGAAAGAACCCACCTGTATCCGGTGTTCCGGCCCTGAACTCCTTACACTCAAACTGGATGAGGCCACATATCAAAAGCTGACTCCTGGACGCCCCTCTGCTGTTGCCATTTTTATTAAAGAAAAGAAAATCATGGTCACTGATGGGATTCGAACCCACAATCTCTGAAGCATCTTTACTATCAAAAGATAGTACTATTAGTAGTATTACTATTTCTGTTTTAACTGTTTACTATTAAAGCATTGTCAGATTGAACACCCTGTTTCTTCACGCACACCCGGCTAATGCTCTCATTCAGTGAAGCCTTGGGAATCTGCGCCCCTTCGTTCATCCTAGCTGTTCTATTAACCAGTGTCTCCCCTCAGCTATAAGCATGAAGTTGTGCTAATATACCAGTAATAACTCTTCGTTCGTTAAAGGCTTTTTCTCCTTGTATTTATGAATTAACTTCTACAGGGGTAGATGTGGGAGAGGGTGTACTTAAGCTACCCCTCCATGTTTTTGACTTTCAGTCCCGATGAATGAGTCAATCCAAAGGCTTGTGTAGCTCCGCCCCTTCAATCCATTGACCTGCGCGGGAATGCGAACAGGGTTGACACTTGACAATTGCCGAATTGAATGTCTTTGCTGTGTGGGTTTTGTGGACAGTGAGTTTCGGTCCAACGTGGACATGTGCGCGTGCTCCCTGCTGGACTATGTCCGGATGACGTCCAACGTGAGGGTGCTGACCATCATGCCACAACCCTGCGGCCAGACACTGCTGGACAACTGCGGTACGTCTCTGGTCACGTCTGGGGTTCACGAATTCATTGATTATGCACTTTCTACCAAGCGAACGCTGCTTTGTGTTTTCACCGCTGTTTGTCTGCTCCTGGCTGGCTGGCTGACGAGTTGAATTTCACTGACAATCTGACTGTTTATATTGCCATGATAACGTTTGAACGGAGGCACGTAGGATGCTGAAATTTTGCGTGCGGATAGGTACTTAAGATATCTAGGCCAAGTTCGAACACGAGAGTCATTGGTTGAAGGTCAAGGTCACTGGAGTCGAAAATGCTGCCGCGCGGCTGCTTGATCTAGGGCTTGCACGCTCCAATTATTCTCTCTCTCTCTCTCTCTCTCTCTCTCTCTCTCTCTCTCTCTCTCTCTCTCTCTCTCTCTCTCTCTCTCTCTCTCTCTCTCTCTCTCTCTCTGTCTCTCTCTCTCTCTCTCTCTCTCTCTCTCTCTCTCTCTCTCTCTCTCTCTCTCTCTCTCTCTCTCTCTCTCTCTCGCTCGCTCGCTAGCTCGCTCTATTTCCTTCTTTCGCTGTTGGCTGCCTCTTATAGCTGGCTAACAGTCCCCATATTCCCTACATTTGAATATGCATGTGCGCGCGTGTGTGTGATTGTGTGTAATTTGCATGCGCGCATGTTTGTATTCACCTTGTTAAACCTGACGAACTGTTAACAAAATATTGCTGACAGGCCTATGCTGAGATCCTGCGTGTGTGCGCACGCCTGCACGCATATGTGTGTGGTGTTTGTGTGTGCTTGCATACGCACGCACGTGCATATGTTTGACATGTATGTACTACAGGGCTCCCAATCATCCCGCAAAACAAGGGGTCCCAGGGACTCCTTCACTTACAGTATAGAAGGTCCTAGAGGAGGGATAGAGGGTCCCAGTGGCATTGCGAATGCTAAAAATATTTTTTTCTAGTGCATCCCTGGGACACCCTGCACATTCTTTTAGAGGGTCCTTTAGAATTTTAGTGCTTCATAGTACCCCCAAATGGGGGTCCCTGGGAGCCCTGATGTATATTCTTGTGCACACCGTATATTCGCACTTATATCAATGCCTTTTATCGAACTTCACGGACAACTTTTTGACTCGTAATCCTGTGGTGGGTGGCTGAGTGTTCAGGCCCCATGCTGCCGGACTCTGACCTGGTCTGGCTACAAACTAGCCTGGTGGCTGGCCTGCTGATGGATCAGACCCACTCCGGGTGGAGGCAAGCCACCCAGAAACACCTCATGTGGCTATGGACTAAGGTCAACTCTCTGCCCAACTCCGCTGCCAAGCGCCGCTACCGTGCCCTGGTGCTCAGGATTGTAAAAGTACGCATGAATGTGTATTATGGATCATTAAATGCATTGTATTCTCTGTACAAATATGTCATCATGATGCTGTGGAATAGTCCATCAACTCTCTGCCCATTTCTGCAGTCAAGCGTGTGTGCCTGGTGCTCAGGATTGTCAAAGAGTAACCACTAGGGATTACGTTGTGTGTGTGTGTGTGGTGGTATGTTTGTGTTCATGTAGACCCAACGGCTAATAAGACCTTCATCTCTATTGTCTCAAGATCGCCATATGGTCTCCTTTAAGTAATGAAGCATTAAACTTACTTTTCACGAGAGGGGAAGGAGTGGGGTATTCACAACCTTTCTTTTAATTATTTAGTTTTCTTTGGATTTTGTTTCACTTCAAATAAAGTGCATAGGATTTTGTCTGCAGCTACAACAAGCGCTTTTATATAAAATGATAATAAAATGGCACCGCGTGCCATTACAACCTTATGGTCTCTGAATTCCGGTGACCACGGTGCCTCCCGTTTTACCACAGGGTATCTACTGGAGCAAGGACTCACTGAAGACCAGCCCCGAGGACCGCATTCTGCCCTCCATGCTGTTCAAGGGAGGTCACCTGGGCCCGCTGTACGGCAGCAGAACGGCCTCCACAAAATGGCTGCCTCTCCAGTCACTCCAGTCTAAGCACGTGCCCATCAACGTGGGCAAGTGTTAATAATGATGATGATGATAACGATGGTGGTGAATTCAATATGCTGTTTATCGGGGTGCAAGTAGCTGAAATAGCCCTCGTCACATTGAGAATTAACGCATATTCAAAATATCACAGCGCTATACTACTCGCTAGCTGTTCCATTTTTGTTTTTTGGGGGGAAGTCCCCTGTATTTTAGTATACAGTAGTTGGGAAGGTCAACAGAAAAAATAATGGAGATGCCACTTATCTGCACTCGTTTTCTTGCCTAAATAAGCTGCCTAGCTTTTAATTAAGCTTAAACCCAAAAAAGTATAAGCAACTAAGCATAGTTGTTTCGTTCTTAATTAAATGAAGACCAAGAAAAGTGACTTGATTAAACATTTCTTGTAATATAATATATAATAATATATGTCTTACACAGAGGGTCCGTGGATATCTCTTGAAGAATTCCAATCTGAAAAGCCAGCAGAAACGGTGAAGATCAAAGTGGAAGGAAGCCCCCACATCTTACCCAATGGAACACACATCCACGGAGCGGATACAGTCATTACCATCAAAGAAGACGTGAAGGAGAAACCCAAAAACGCGAAATCTACGGAACAAGCGAAAGGCAAAGAAGAGGTCAAAGGCAACGAAGAAGAGACAATTAAAGAGGAAACAAAGACTGTAGAGGAAATAACAAAGAAGGAAGAGACGAACGCCACTGAAGGCGAAGAAGCAGAAACGAAAGCGAAAGAAGGAGAGCAAAAAGAAAAGGAGAAATCTCCAGAAACATCGGAAGAAAAGAAGGCCAAAGAAGGCGAAGAAGAAAAGGGGAAGACGGCAGAAACATCCGCAGAAGGGAAAGGCAAAGAAGACAAAGAAACGAAAGAAAAAGAAGGCAAAGAAACGAAAGAAACAGAAGGCAAAGAAACGAAAGAAACAGAAGGCAAAGAAACGAAAGAAACAGAAGGCAAAGAAACGAAAGAAACAGAAGGCAAAGAAACGAAAGAAACAGAAGGCAAAGAAACGAAAGAAACAGAAGGCAAAGAAACGAAAGAAACAGAAGGCAAAGAAACGAAAGAAACAGAAGGCAAAGAAACGGAGGTAAAAGCAAAGGAAGGAGAAGAAAGGGGAAAAGAAAAGGGGGAAGAGGAGAAAAGCAAAGAGGGGGAAGAAAAGGCCGCATCTCAACAACCGGAACAAACCGCAGAAAAGGGGGAAGAAACACAACTGGTACTCCCTCTTCTCTCTCTCTCTCTCTCTCTCTCTCTCTCTCTCTCTCTCTCTCTCTCTCTCTCTCTCTCTCTCTCTCTCTCTCTCTCTCTCCCTCTCTCTCTCTCTCCCTCTCTCTCTCTCTCTCTCTCTCTCTCTCTCTCTCTCTCTCTCTCTCTCTCTCTCTCTCTCTCTCTCTCTCTCTCTCTCTCTCTCTCTCTCTCTCTCTCTTACACGTGTGTGCTCGATGTAGTGCTATTGTATCAGAATGACAGAGATTTGCTCCAAACATAACTGGAATGTTTTTTGTTATAAGATCATACTCCAACCAATCACAGATTTTTGAAAAGCAAAATGCGTTCTGGGCAAATGACCAAAAACATAAAATAAAGAGAAACTAAAGAAAGT
>CM065683.1:32046280-32118780 GCA_017654935.2 Phymorhynchus buccinoides
GCGCTTTTTACCCCGTCTTCCCCTATACATTGTATAGAATTGGTATTTTGTTTCCCTCCTTCCCTTGAACCTACCATTGTATTGTGGCCCGTGGCCAATGTAAAATGAAATGTACCGTTAAACCTTCAGTGTTCAGTGTTCTCTCTCTCCTAACATGTGAGGGGCATCCTGGATTATTTGTGTCATCAAGCCCGTTCTGTACTGTAGGTGTAGGCCTATTTCGTGTTCATAATTATACACATTCAAATGGAATATGTACACTGTGTGAGTATGTGCGCGCGCGCGTGTGTGTGTGTGTGCGTGTGTGTGTCCGCTCGCACAAGCAAGCGCGCATCTCTGGGTACGCTTAGGGGAGAATGGGGCTGGTCCGCCTACTTTTCAGCTTTTCTCGTAAATGGCAAGCTAACTTTAAAGCACAAAAGGGTTTTCTGCATGTTTCTCTGCATGCAAGTCACCTACAGGCTCCCCCCCCCCCCCCCTCCCTCTCTCTCATGTTTATACCTAGAAATTCTTGATAAAACCCAGAATCACACAAAATCTTCAGTTGCTAAGCATCCTTTCAATACCCAAACCCAAAATTAATCTTCATATAAAAAGCAAGGAAACCGAAATTAAGTAATATGTTCATTTGTTACAAAAAAATACAAAAATTATATTTTTTGCTCTCAAATTGATGCACACCCTCCAAATTTACACAGGACATGGCGGGAGTGCGCGACTGAGTGCGAGCACGTATGTCATGTGTACATGTGTGCGTGTGCATGTGCGTGCACTCGCGTGCACGCGCGCGTGTATGAACAGTGCATTATTAACATAGAATAAGTGTGTGTGTGTGTGTGTGTCACAGGAATGGCGCTGGCGCTGGTGGTCAGGTAAGAGTATTTTTAACTTAATTTATTATGTTAATTTATTGATTATTCATTATTTATTCTTCTCCTCGAAACATAAACCCCTCCAGTCCCCAAAAAAAGTTTTTCATAGATTTTCTCCGAATATCTAAACAAGATTTTGTATTAAGTTATTAACTTGAATATTTCGAATAACCCTGGATTAATGGTCAGGATAATCAGCAGGCTGATGACGGATGTCAATAGAAAGAAGATGGTCCTGTTTGAAACATCAGTTTTCCATGCTAATATACTTTGCTAAGTTCGGGGGTGTGCGAATGCTATTTAGTTTCTTTGCTTGCCTTAATTTCTTACTTACGTTAACGATAAAATTTGTAAATATATGACAATGGGTAGGCGCTGCACTTGCGGCGACGCGCTCTCCAGGGGAGAGCAGCCCGAATTTCACAGAGATAAGTCTCTGTGACTAGAATATACCAAATACCAAAAATAAATAAAATACCAGTGTGAGGATCATACGAATTGTTTAGAATGTTAGAATCATGGAAATCGAATTCGCAATCTTAATATTTGAGTTTTTCTCTGCTCATTCCAGTCATTCCTTTTGTAAATAACCATTGGATGCCCGCGTTGAGAGCTACGTACACTGTTTTAACTTCTTTTTTTGTTAATGGTTAACTGTGTTATCTAGATTTTAAGTGATTTTTATGTCGTTTTTGTTGTTGTTGTTGTTGTCTGTAGTGAAGTGAAGAGGAGAATAATGCCATAGCACTATCCTTGTCGTACCCAAATGTATTGACAGTATTCTGAGCTAGGTAAATGCTTGTTTCCGTTTCAATGTCTATGTTTCAGTGATTATGCTGTCCGTTTTGTTGTCTGTCTGTATAGTCAAAGAACATTTCGCCGGATGAAATGAAGCGGAGGATGTCGCAGCCCTACTCCAAGTGGACCGCTGATGACTTCGAGCTGGCCAGACAAATTGACGAGGAGACACCGCAGGTACAGACCACTGAGGTCACAGTGGGGGTGTACACTGGGCATGGCATCTCCACTGTAAACAAAGTCTAGCCCAGCCCGCCGGAACAGCATCTGCCTTCTTTGCTATCTGGCAGTCATGGTCAGAAACGACTGACTGGCATACGCGCATGATCCTTCCACATATTATTTTTTCTTTTCTTCCTTTTTCTCTCCTTGCATTTTTGTAAGTATACACTGTTAACCTTTTGTCACCACCACCACCCCTCTCAGTCTCTCTCTCTCTCTCTCTCTCTCTCTCTCTCTCTCTCTCTCTCTCTCTCTCTCTCTCTCTCTCTCTCTCTCAGGGCTGGGTGTAAAAATGTATGTATACTTATCTCATTACCCTGTATAAATAAAATTTCGTTCTCTCTCTCTCTCTCTCTCTCTCTCTCTCTCTCTCTCTCTCTCTCTCTCTCTCTCTCTCTCTCTCTCTCTCTCTCTCTCTCTCTCTCTCTCTCTCTCTCTCTCGCTCTCTCTTTCTTTCTTTTTTTCACGAAAAAAACCTTACAAATATTCCAAAAATGAAATTTAATGCTCAATGCTCGTGATATGATCATAATGAGGATGATGACGATCAGGAAGTGAGAACGAGAGAGACACTGAGGCAGTCAAACAAACAGAGAAAAGGGGTGGAGAGGGGGGTGGGGGGTACACTTTGGTCCTGTCAATTAAATGGGTACAGCTTGAGTGTGCGTGTGCAGAAGTAAGAGACAGAAAGGAACAGGGACTGTCAAAGAAAAAAGACAGACAGATCTGACAAACAGATTGTAAGAGACGGACAGAGAGAGATAGAGACGGAATGAGAGATTGGTGAAGAGCTTCAAGGTGAATTAACCCTTTCACCGCCAGCCATATTTCAGCGAAATATGTCCATTATATTTACCTGGGTAAAGAACCAAATCCATCTGCAGTATTGGGGATTCTTCTGTGACATATATAAAATAAGGTCTATCCTTACTTCCCAAAACTAAGACAAAAGGGTCTTTGGATAATAGACCCCAATTTGATGCCTCTTAGTGACATAGGTGTTAAATCACTGTGGTGCTAAAATGCGACTTTGGCGGTGAAAGGGTTAATTGGCAAAGGTGTAATTTCTTCACCCCCACCAAATGTTCTTATCAAAAAAGGACAAAGATGTAGTTTAGACACCCACTCATCATGTTTTCGACTCACTCTCAAAGTCTGTTGTTGCTTTTTTCAGTTTCATGACAATAACCTAAGGCTGATCCTAACCCTATCCGTTTTCCGAGAAAGGCAGAATGTTGCTTCTCAGTGAAATTTTTCAATGCGAAAATGTGATTGGGGGTGTCGTCTAAACTACAACTGTGCCCTGAAAGTCCATTCAGAAGCAACATTTCTGACTTCCTCGGGTTAGTGTTAGGAGTAGGTTAGGGTTCTTCTCATGAAACGGAAAGGATCATGCATTGAGACTGAAAGCCAAGAACATAGGGGGTGGGTGGGGGGGGTGTACCTAACCTACACCGTAACCATCTAACTATTAGCACGTATTCTAGATTACATACATCGATCCTTAATGTAGGGTCCATGCTATTAGCGGATTAGATCAAAGACACTTAGCTTGCGTAAGAAGCTAAGTGTCTTTGGTTGGGGGGGGGGGGGGTCTTTGGTTGGATGTGAAGAGGGGTAGCATCATTTTGCTTTGTTGTGTGTGCTGTATGTTTGATCAAAGGCGTGTTTGCCGAAACGTAGCAAAAATTGGCGGGTTTGGGTGGGGGTTTTGGGGGGGTCTTTCGTAAGCAAGATCACGTCCCTTTACCAAAGACTGTATAGGGGAAGATAAGCATCCGGTCTCTTTTCCCTATATGAGTAGTGAGGACAGAAACACTGGTTATGTTCCTTTAAAACAGGACACATTTTACACGTCGATAGGCCAGTTGAATTCTCCGTTCAAATTCCAGTCTGAGTTTTTGGATAGCCTCCACTGTGAAAAGTGTACTGTCCCCACTAACGATAACTCTATCAGCCCGGTTCGCCGAGCTCTTAAGTAATCCATCTTACCCTTTTAGAATATCTTTGCCTTTACGCTTGTGTATTTGTTAGTGTGGTGATTGAACCATCTCTGCGCACTTGGGCTTCTCTCCTCTCCTCCTGTCTTTGTCCCGCTGTCTTTGATCACTTGCCTTTCTCAAAAGGAAGGTACCAGCAAGCCAGTGACCGGGGGCGACAAACAGGTGGACGACAAGGTGGACGTGGTGGACGAAACCAGCAAACCCAAGAAAGGGGTCACCTTCGGGAACAAGCAGCAGGTGACCGACGACGACCAGAAACTAACGACAGAGGAAGCCCGGCAAACGGGTGCGGATAAGCAAGAGACCACCCCCAAGACTGCAGGGCCGGCAGCCGCGGCGAAACAACCTGCTCCTGAAAGTAAGGCACCAACGCCAGCATCCGCAAAAGCCCCTGCTGCAGCGGCTACTACTACCCCAGACAAGAATTCTGAGAAAGGCGACAAAGAGAAGAAGACGGACGTTTTTGATACCGCGTTGGGCGCGCCAAAAAAGACCGAAGAAGAAGAGAAGAAGAAGAAGAAAGCAGACGAAAAAGAAGGAAAGAAACCCGAAGAGAAAAAGAAGAAGAAGAAGAAAAAGAAGAAGAAAGGTGAAAAGGAGGGAGAAGATGGTGAAGAAGGGAAGGACAAAAAGAAGAAGAAGAAAAAGAAAAAGAAAACTGAGGAAGGGGACGCAGCAGAAGGGGAAAAGAAGGAAGAAGGGGACGGAAAAGGAGCGGAGAAAGAGGGAGGGAAGAAAGGGAAAAAGAAAAAAAAGAAAAAGGGCAAAGGAGGAGAGGGCGAAGAGGAAAAGGACAAAGAAGGCGAAGCAGAAGGCGGTGACAAAAAGAAGAAGAAGAAGAAGAAGAAAGGAGACAAAGGGAAGAAAGAAGGGGAGGGGGAGGGAAAGGAGAAGAAGGAAGATGACGCTGGCGAAGGGGAGAAGAAAGAAGGCAAGAAAAAGAAGAAGAAAGGGAAGGGCAAAGGAGGGGAGAAAGAAGGAGAGGAAAAGGGTGAGGGAGAAAAGAAAGAAGAAGGCGGAAAAAAGAAGAAGAAAAAGAAGAAAGGAAAGGGCAAAGGGGAGGAAAAAGAAGGAGAGGAAAAGGAGGTAGAGGGTGAGGGAGAAAAGAAAGAAGAAGGCGGAAAAAAGAAGAAGAAAAAGAAGAAAGGAAAGGGCAAAGGGGAGGAAAAAGAAGGAGAGGAAAAGAAGGAAGGAGAGGAAGAAGGAAAAGAAGACGGAAAAAAGAAAAAGAAAAAAAAGAAGGGAAAGGGCGAGGGCGATGAAGAACAGAAAGAAGGAGAGAAAAAGAAAGGCGACAAGAAGAAAAAGAAAGGAAAAGACAAAGAAGAGGCAGAAGAAGGAGACTCAGGCAAGAAGAAGAAGAAGAAGAAAGGGAAGAAAAAGAAGGAAGGAGATGACCAGGAAGGCGAGGGGGACACAGAAAAGGAGGAAGGAGGTGATAAGAAAGGCGGGAAAAGTAAAGGGAAGAAGAAGAAGAAGTCCAAGGAGAAGAAAAAGAGGCACCGGATGGCATTAAACGAAAGTCACTCTGCATCGTCCATCAATAACTCCTCCTCTTCGAGACCACCCAGTCCTAACATTTCTCAGGTACAGTTTTCTGTTGGTTGGCTGGCTGGTTGCTTGGTTAGCTGGTTGCTTGGTTAAATCCGCCGAGGAGATTATCTGTTTGTGTGTTGGTTTGGTAACTGTGACCTCCACCAAAAACAGTTGCTTTTGTTTCAATTTTCTATATCTGTTTGTCTTAATTAAAGGAAGAAAAAAACGTAACCAAGAAGTTATGAATGGATTTGATTAGGGTTGTAGTTTTTTTGTTTTTGTTTTTTAAAGGGACATTAAATGTTCAACATTATTCCGTACAAACAAATACAGAACAAGCGTGAAGTGACGTTAATTCATGAAACAAAACAAAACGTGATATTTCAACAAAAATGTCCTTTTCCAAAAATAAGTGGGGAAGTTTTGTTGTTGTTTTTTGTTTTTTAAACAAATGAAACATATATAGAGAACAATACAATATTTGGCAAATACCAAAAATTGTTTTGTTCTCTATATAATTATGTTTCATTTGTTTGAAAAAGACATTTTCGTTGAAATATCACGTTTTGTTTTGTTTCGTCAATAAAATAACGTCACTTTGCGCTTGTTGTGTATATATTTGTATGGTGTGGTTTTTGTTTTTGTTTTTGTTCAGTGACGTTGCAGTCTGTTTCAGTTGGGGGTTTTTCCCAACCATTATTCCGTTGAATTTGAGTGTAATAGTAATCTGGATTATCATTTGGATTCAAGAATGTTCACACAAACAACAATTTATTTAGGAATGCGCACGCACGCCCACACACAAACATACGCGTGCGCGTGCACGCACATACAGAGAGAGAGAGGGTGGTGGTGGTAGTACAGAAGGGTTTTGTCCTATGTAAGTAGGCATAGTTCAAGTGATAATAGAGACTAAGAGAGTGAGAGATGAGGCAGACAGAAAGATGGATGGGGGAGGGTACAAGGAAGTCTTGATGCATAACAATAGTTATGACAAAGTTGTAGTATTCGGAAAGCTATAAAGTTTAGCTCAGAATGTCATCTGAATCTTCCATTCTTATCAGGTCAGGTCAGGCTTTTAGGGCAGACAGGCCTCGCGGCCTCTTGATGTGCCCTTTCTTTTGACTAGTTCGTTTTAGTGATTTTGTTTTGCATTTAGATTGGCATAGCTGTGACGCTTTTTGAGCAATCATTGTTGCATTAATCATAATCGTCTTTCCAAACAGCAAATTTGGGATCACTATCCAGGAGGTTTTTGAAATTGTTAATGTTAGAAGCAAGTTTAGTTTGTGCAGGGAGATTGTTTCAGTATTGAGTGACTGTTAGAAAAAGGTTTTTTTCTCATGTTAGTTCTACTGGATCAGGATAGTATTTTTCGTTCACTGTTACGGGTTCTCAAATCATTAGATAATTAAAAGACATTTGTTAGTTTTGTCAGAGTTATGATAAATGTTATGTACATTTATCAAATCTCCCCTTGATCTTCTGAATTTTAAGGATGGTAAATTTAACTTACGAAGTCTTCCACTTCTTTTCTCCTTCTGCTACTTCTCCTTTTTTTGTGTTCTACTGGTGCTTCTTTTTCTTCTCCTTTTCTAGAGGCAGTACTTTATTTAACACACATGAGCCAATCATTTCCATGTCTTTTACTTGCTAGCAGACGACTTTTGAGCAGAACAGCGACATGACCAAACGAGTCCTACTGCTCTGCGGCAACTATCGTACCAAACATGAACTGGAGGAACTCTTTGGAAGACCTGCCAAGGACCGCCCCTCCCGATCCCCTGGTCCTGCCAGACCCCGCAAGGTAACATTCGCCCAACAGACGGACGTAGTGGCGCCCTCGGAAGAGGACCTCACTCATGCTGGCTCCGCGATTAAGACATCATTGATGTCAGTGGGGGGCTTAGTGAGTGGTGCCCTGCGTATGTTAGCTCAGAACAGGCTCCACTGAAATCCACCGAAGTGACTCAGCAGCAGAGCAGTGCCTCTGGTGGGTTGCCTCATGACGACTTAACATAGATTTACTCGCTGTGGTCTTCTGATGTCGGATTCTGCGACCTGACAAACCAAACTGTGAGTTGGGACTTGGAATGAGCGGCGTGGGAGCAACGCCACTATACGGCCAAGAAAAAAGGACAGAAAAAAAGATAAAGGAAAAACATTCACCCTTTACGGCCCAGATACATCTTAGTTATTCAGGCGCAGCAGAGCCCGACAGGATTCAGGTTCAGTGCAGTCCAAGCACCAAATCTTATCAGCAATGGTAGCAATTTCTGTCTGCCCCTAGTCCATCATCTTCCCTTACCCGACAACATTCTCTGTCTCTCTCTCTTAAACCTTTTTTACTGCTTGGTCGAGCGCCTTGACCCCTACAAGATTTAATTACACATATCCACTCAATTTCTTGGACTATTTATCATCTACCCCGATCTCACTCATGTCACGAGTTCTGTGACATTTCATGACCATTTCGAGTTGCCCGTAAATGTGAAAAATACCTATACAATTATGACACCCTTGCATCACTTTCTGGTACTGCTTTCTGTGAACAGAGACTGATGACGACCAGCCAGTCCCCGGAAGATGGAGCCGTCTCCAGCGGCACCAGCACCAGCAGCGGGGGCGCCATCCAGATGGACTCTCTGGCGGCTCCCGGCGGCTTCGTGCCAGGCCACCCCAGCAAGAAACAGCGATTGTTCTCCTCGGACCGAAGCGCTACAACTAAAACAGCGACATCAATTCACCCTACTCACCCCCGTAAGCTTGGCAATAAAAGCCCCGATAAGGCGCTGAAAGAAAACAGTCGCATAGCTTCCTTTCCATTGGGTTGTTCTAATTCACCGCCTAAAGACAGCGGGTTGGGTTCCGTTCGACGTTCTCAAGGCAAACTGCGAATCCCCGTCTTCCAGTCTGTAGTGCAAGTGGTTCCAGATTCTGACGCAAAGACTGCGAGGCACTCGAAGGAAAGCGGACACATGCTGGTGTCTTACCCACACAACCATGCCTGGAAACACTGGCTGAAACTGGATGTTCCCAAGAAAGCGCAGATGAAAGTGAAACCAAGCGAGACCTACATTTGTCTGGGTCTGCACGGCGAAGCATCCACTGAGAGTAGCGACAGCACAGGCTCTGAGCAAAATAAAAGCATGAATCACACCACTATTGAGGATTTTAGGGAAACACCACGGCCATTCTCTCCAAAATGTCAATGGGCTCCCCCGATGGACATCAAGTGGTTTTTACCCAATCTTTCCCGAAAGCAGAAAAATATCAGAAATCTATCTCCTGTGCCTGGCTACATAGTTAAGAAACCCTCCGTACAACATGGTGTCAGAGTGTGTCACAGTGCGAAGTGGATTAACAGTACTTTCTCAATGCTGTGACAAATTCTCATCTTGAGAATGATTCTGCCCTCCCTTTGTTGAAGCCAGGTTTCCAAGCACAGCCACAAAACCACTGTGTGGATGCTCAACATAGTGTTCAAGTGAAGGAACAGACAAGCAGAAACCATCAGAAGGATGACAGGGGCCAGAGAACGCTAACAATAAAAGCTTTGGTCTTTCCTTCTTCACACACACACACACAACACACACACTACTGTTGCATATGCAAACAGCTGAACTTTAAACTAGGCAAAAGACAATCAATAATGGACAGTTGACTTTCCGACTTTGCAACTAATCAACATCGACAAGCCTGGGCATGTCCACATTCATCACTGTTAATGCACTAGAATGTGAGGATTTCTTTAACCAAAAAATATCGCTGACACTTAGATGCTCCGTGCGCAGCAAACAATGAAAAGGCATTTAAAGTGCTGTGGTGGGAGGATTGGTTAGCAGTTGCTATTGGTGTGGAGCACCATGGTCTGTTCACCAGCTGGAGACCCCCATCTATCATCTTGTGCTAATCCCCTGTGCCTTTACGCACACCTTTAGTCTCCAGCCATTCCACTGACCATCAGTTTACCTGAATGAGTGAATTGCTTGATTAATACCGTACAGGTATTTGACTTTTTTTACATTGATGTATTTCGCTATAAACTCGTGAGAAGACTCGCTTCTGGGCAGAAATTCCGTTTCAGACTTACGATGCCTGTACATAGGCGACTCAGAACTTGACTTTGAGCACTCGCACAAATGAATGTGCAGCTTCTGAAAAAAAAGCTGTCAGTCCTTGCCCATATTACCCAAAGTCGTAGGCATCTAAAGGTAAAGACAAATGACCAATGTGCGCAAGGCAATCTTGTGCCAGTTTGAGGTTAATTGGACATGTTTTGATATATGTTCTGTGTGCATGTTTCACACACTATGTTTCATGTTGTTTTCTCAGACATAAGAATGTACTGGTAATTGTTTCAGTAATGACAGACTGAAAACATGGCAGATCAAAAGACACCCCACCTCCACCCCCTTACCTCTTTAGTTTTATATCTGTAAACCCTGCAGAAAAGTGTACTCAGGCATTTCAAGTAATTTTTTTCCCCATTAGGTAAAGAAGTATTCATTGTTGTTGTTTACATTCCATGTTTAATCCTGTTAGTTTGTCATTCACACGTCACTCAACTCAATAACAACTAGTTATATTCACAAATCTTTCTTCAAAATTAACATTCTTCAGAATGTTATTTCAGTTATATTCTACCCCCCCCCCCCCCCCCCTTTTTTTAAATATATCATTAAAATCTGTCCATAACTTTTTGATTACTGTTGTTTGTTAACAGACAGAGAAGGACAAACAAAGTAAAAACATAACCTCCTTGATTAAAGAAGGTAATCACGCAGTGGTGCACATTACATACATTCAAACAGAAAAGGATTTATTTTAATGTAACTATAAAAAGAATAAGAATACAGAAAGAGCATAACAATCTTAAGAAGAAGAAAAACCAGACCAACACTTGTAAGATGACTGATCACTGGACTTTAATATCCATGCTGCGAGGACGACCACACACATTTGAGAGTTTCTTGCAAAAACGGCCAATCTGCCTTCATTGTTGTAAGATAGACTGTTTTTGCAGGCAACTCTCAAAATATCGTCAATCCAATTCACAGAACAATAGGAGTCAGCACATCACAAAATTGCCAATCTACAGTTTAAAACATCAATAATCCAGACAAGACAAAATATATAATTTAGGTATTTAGTTTTCAAATACGTTCATAGAACATTAACCTCTTCAGTGCCGACTACGTATACATACGTTCTCTGTAAAATGCTTCAGTACTTGCCACCAACATGTATATATACGTTGCCGCTAAGTCCAAGATTGCGCCGCATTAAAAAATTACGCGGCAAACCGTCGGCGCATGCGCAATAGACGGCACTGAAGGGGTTAAATGTAATGTTGATACAAGGTTTTCCCATTCAATACATGGATAGTGGTTCACAAAATAAATATTGTTTACTCTTTTGAACACAACAGTTATTGTCATGACAGGAGAAAAATATATACATCAATACCAGGGATCAAAAGTGTGAGAGGTTAAAGTGTCTGATTAGGTACAAAAGTACACCAATTATGTCTTCATATGTTCAATGTGTACACTTGTGTGTGTGTGTGAGAGAGAGAGAGAGAGCAACAGTTTTCTTTAATATGAAGTGAAATAGAAGAATTTTGTACTTTTCTTAAGCTTTTTTTTTCTTTTAATATTCAATATATTCAATAATATTCAAATATTCCAACACAAACCATGCACTGTCCACCCCTCTCTCTTTCTTTCTGTCCCCCTCCTCTCCCCTTTTCTTCTCATTTCTTTATGTGCATCTATTATTTAACTTTAGTACTTGATTTTCTTCTTCATTCTTCTCAGGGCTGGGTAGAAAAAAAGCATTTAATTTGCTTATCTCATGTTCCCTGGTTAAATTATTTTTAAATCCGTTTCTCTCTCTTTCTCACTCACTCACAGTGTTATTTTATTCATTTGCTTTGATGTCAAACTTGGAACTTAACACTTTTAACTTAACACTTTGATACTTTTTTGTGGGGGAAAAAAATGTGTTCCAATGTTTGTGAACAGTTAGAATGTGAGTTGTTTGTTGTTGCTGTTGATAAAATGGAATTTTTCATGCTTTTTGAGATGTAACATTAATGACAAGACATATATGACATACAATCTTTATGCATGATATATATATATGTGCTTAAAATGTCACGAATAAATTTTGTAATAAAAAAAAACCACCATTTGCATCAGAAGTCAAGTAGCCTCAAATGCTTGTGTAGGTGTCTGTAAAGTGTATGTAATTTTTAGCCACCTTTGAATGTGCGTGCGTGTGTGTTTGCATGTGTGTATGTGTGTGAGAGAGAGAGAGAAGCAAACAGCAAATGTGTGAGTGCGATTCACAATATATCAAACAAAACAAAAAAATCACCATACAACCTAGTAGAAATGGACATAACATGATAATCCACATAAAAGTTTGATATCTTGTGAATTGAATAGATTTCCTACATCCTGATAAACATATTTTTAAAATAATAAAAATACACACAAAAACGGGGAAAAAACGACACTGTACCGTACATAAATTAACTCCGTCAAAATAGTGTTCTATTCACCCGTGTTAGCAGATATTTACATGAATTTGATATTATGGGCTGCAGTTCTACGAACAACATCTGGAGTGACAAGTATATACGAGGGTAAGAGAGATGCAATCAATATGTGACAATAAAACACAAAGCCTACTCTGTAAGACAAGCTTAATTAACAAACAGATGCTGTATACATTACCGTATCAAATGCTTTGTAGCTTTCCGCTATGAGCTGTTCATCTCTCCCCGTATGTTTCAAGCCATGGGAGAACCATCAACACTAATTCCACAAAAAGCAATTGACAGTAGCACCAAAACCATTCTTCAAGCTTGCCTTCATCATTTGTTTCAACAAAACTAAAAGAAATGTTAAAGTGTCTGAAAACACAGTTTCAAACATGCTCAGATACATTGATTTTTGTATTGTTTTTGTGAACTGACTTTAAATTTAAAAAAACACAAAAAATCAATGTATCTGAGCATGTTTGAAACTGTGTTTTCAGACACTTTAACATTTCTTTTAGCAAACATGCTCAGATACATTGGAATTTGATTATGTTGTATGGACGAACATGAAAAAAACTGCTAAAAATGAAGTAGAAAGGCAGATTTTCTAGAATTTTATTTATATTTTAATAAAAGTCGATGTCGCAAGACTGAAACTTTTCGTTTGCTGTGACGTAAGTGGCCCTGAAAGCAAAAGTAGCATTCAATCTAAAGATAGACCCAATACTTCCGTTGCATTTTTCCTACTTTCCGCCATTGTTCTCTACATCATATGGCGTGTTCAACTGTTGACGTTTTATTGAAAGCGCTTGTATAACCTACCGTATGTGTCATATTCATAATTGACATCATTTTCTTCAAAACTTAAAACAGATCACATCAGTTATGTTCTTTTGGGTGTTCTGGAGTCATGTAGAAACAAAACTGATAACACGGTAAGCCTAAGATCTGTGAAGAAGCCACGTAGTCCATGAATGCTGCCACTGTTTTACTTTTACTTTCGGGGCCAAGTGTGTAACTAATCGATTTTGTCTTGGTTTTTTTCACGCTTTTATCCCATATGGGAGATACTGCTTCAACCTCCCGCTTGAAATTAAAAAATCAAGTTGTTTGCGACTCAGGGAACTTGGCGATTAAAAAAAAAGTATAGCTAAGGCGTTTCAGAAAGCCAATTTCTTTCAACAAAAATAGTTAATATAAAGCTGTTTAATACAGAAAAACGGTTTGAAACAATTTTTCAGCCAAAATTGTGTTTTCAGACTTTAACCCTTTCACTGCCAGCCATATTTCAGCCAAAACTTTCCATTAAATTTACCTGGGTAGAGAACAAAATCCATCTGCAGTATTGGGGATTCTTCTGTGACAGATATAAAATAAGGTCTATTCTTCCTTCCCAAAACTAAGACAATAGGGTCTTTGGATAATAGACCCCAATTTGATGCCTTTTAGTGACATAGGTGTTAAATCACTGTGGTGCTTAAATGTGACTTTGGCGGTGAAAGGGTTAAAGAAGAATAGCAGAACTTGTTATGTTGGTTCTACAGGAAATCAAAATGTCTCTTTTCATACAATTCTATTGAACAGATTCACAGGAACACAATGACTAGAAAATGGACGTAAATAATGATAATTTTTGTAATAACAGAAGTTGGCACAGCTGTTAAGATAGCAATCAAGTATGGTTCTCATTTTCATGTGCTGTGTGTGTGTGTGTGTGTGTGTGTGTGTGTGTGTTGACCAATAAGAGATACTCTATATAGTTTTAAGGCAATAACAGTATACGCCTTCTTTTAACATTTGTTTACTTTACATGAAATAAAACTGCCTATGATGACGACGCAATCTAAGAATACAGATAAGTGTGTAGAGTTTAATAATAAACATGTATTGCCGAATAACCCATTCCGTTTTATATTACAGGGAGCTTGCACATGTCTTGTCTAATCTTGTCACTATATAGTATATTTCTTCAAAGTCATGGAAACCCAGGTGATTGATACATGTACCGGTGTATGAGAGGATGAAGTTGGGTTTGTCTCCCAGTGTCTCCTTCTCATGCTTGGCTAGGCGGGGTTGTCGAAAGCAATGTTGGTGGAGGGGGGTAATTAAAGAGAGTTCTCTACCTTTGTAAATTCTCAATGATTGATATATCTTTCTTTAACACTATGACAACCTTAAGGAAAATAAAACCATGTTCATGTATAACACTTTGCAAAAGACCCCTATATTTTTGGAATGTTTATTTTAAAAGGTGCGCTGGAATGTCTTTACAAGTTTACACTCCAAAGTCAACTGATTGTCAGTTTGTCACTCTTTATTTTAATACGATTTAGCTACATGATCTGTGGCTTAAAAACAAAAACAAGAACTGCAGCATTGCAAATTCTGTCCATAAGAGTCAACGACTAATTGGACGTAAATCTCACCATCACCATTGCAAATCTTTATCAAATAAAAAAAGTAAAAACCAAGAATATGTATTATGAACATTTCCCCAAAAAATTTTTTTATACACAATAAAATAAAATACATTTCTTGCTTCTAAAAAAATTCTTCAGCATGTTGAATTAACAGAAAATAAATGTTTTATGCCATTGTTAATCGGCTCAATCAAAACCTGATAGAACATTTTTTTCAGTAATTCTATATATAAAAAAACATCCACAACATAACAAATAATATCTAAAATTACAACAAAATGAATTCAAATTTATCAAAAAGAAGTCTCTGAAAACAAACGGTTTCAACAAAATGCTTACATTATTTTATGTTTAAAATCTCTCTCTCTCTCTCTCTCTGTCTCTCTCTCTTTAATGGGCCTATGGCCTAATCAGTAAACCATTAAGACTCAGACTCTAGTTCCTTCTCTCAGCTCTCTCTCTCTTAAACACACTTCACGCAAAAAAAAGCTTTTAACCAAACCAACCCTTTTTCCTTTTTGGGGGGTAATACTAATAGGTACAGAAATAGAGATTCGAGTAAACAGAAAAGAACATTCTCCATACTTGAGACAAAATAGTAATCTCTTGTGAACTGCAAATAAACACATTGTGCATACAAAATCATGCAATCCTAAAAAGATAAATATGTACAGTAATCACGAGAATCCTGAATCCTAAACAAATAAACAATACTTGTAATCACAGATGAAAAAAACACCTGATTAATCATGATCTAAAAATGCCAACACAGAAATATATATTGAATACAACAGTATCTAGAAAGAAAATTCTAACACAGATGTAAATTTTCAAAAAGGTTGAAAGCGATGCATACCAAGAAATATTTTGAGTAAAAGATCTTTTATAAACAAGCAAATATTGGCAGATGAAGGAAAATAGTCCCAGAATACAGTTGAAGATGACTGTAAAACAAAAATTGAGATCAAGATAACAGGCCATGATTTGATGCCTTTTCGCGACATGGGTCACAAAGCTACATTTCAGGAAAAACATAAAAAATTTAAATCACTGGATGGTACACCAGTTTACAAATTATTTCATAAACAGTGTACATATGAGGAAATGTTCTTGTCAAAAGAATTTAGAAAATAGTAGTACAAAATTCAACAAAAGCTCAACTATGGAAATAATGTAAAAGATTCAGCAACCAGCAAAGTGGTTAATGAAGAAGTTCTGCCAACAACTAAAACGATCTTTGAACAGATCATCAAAAGTAAAGCTTCTGACAAATTTGCATGAAGAGCATGAAGAGCCCTTATCTTGTCAACCATTTGTGACAGAATGGTGAAGGGCACAAGAGACAGTCTGTTTTACTGTGCAACTGTGTCTGTGTGTATTTAGCTTGCAATATATATGAATGTGCAACTAACTGTATCTGTGTGTATAGTGTATCTATTGGCTTGCTTAGGAAACATTCAGCGTATATGAGTTAGCCAGTACATGGGTGCAACTACACAAAATGAAAAAAATGAAAGGCCGGGGTCCTGCAGCTGAAGCAAAAATTGATTTATGAAGGTATTTTAGTTTGCTTTTTCCACAATTTATACAAATGCTTATTTTAAAGTGTTTGAAAAATACAGTAGACACACAAAGATCTTGTTTGACAAATTTTAAAAAAAGGAACTTCCTTTTCTGGTAAAATTCAAAAACAGGAAATCCTTGTATACCAGGAAAAGTTGCACAGTATTTTGGTATTTTCTGCAACAGTATGGTTGTGTCAGTGTGTGTACACTGGTAATCTATTTGCTCACTTAGAGGTTTACTTATCATTTATTTAGAATAACTTTGTGTCATTGGAAAGGACTTCCGCATGGGCGGAGGATGGGGGTGGGGTGGGAGATGAGAAGAGGATAGGTTGGAGACTAACATGCTCACAAAGCTACATTTCAAACAGTAGCAAGTCAGTTTTTCTTTCAGCAGCCTTCACAATTTCAATACTACAGTGGTACCCCTCTAATAAGACGCTCGCAAATGCGACTTCTCCTCACATACGACCGATTTTTTTTTCCCGAACACATTCCACTATATATCCTGACGACGAAAATGGTGGATTTTTATTAATCCCTACTATCTATTTAACTTAATACTTACCAACACCTGAAACAACTGCATTAGCGTTAAGCGACCTGGAGCTATACCATAGCATATAGAAAAACGAAAGTAGGCCTCTGGCCTTGACCCCTAGCCGGATGTGGGGCGGGAGTGATCCCCCCTTACCGGTCTAGCAGTGGCTAGGCCAATGAGCGCCTACTTCCGCCATTACAAAATTTTACAGGAAGCATCTTTATTAGTGTGGGAGGATACAAGGGAGGGTACCTCGTTTGTTTCAGGTGTTGGTAAGTATTAAGTTAAATAGATAGTAGGGATTAATAAAAATCCACCAATCTACTTTAACCATACTGTACCAACACCTGAAACAACTGCAGATTACCAAAGCGGAGGAGGGTAGATGCTTCAGTACCCCAACCCAACGCGTGAGAGCGAGACCTGGGCGCTTTTTCCCTTAGGGGGTTTAAAAAAGTGGTAATTCCACTAGACCCCCTTCCCAAAAAGCCCTGAGTAACCCCTTTTACTCCTTTAGCCTATATGCGGCTTTAGAAAGGGAAGGTAAAAGGCCTGCTCCAAATATTGCCCCAAAACATCATTGCAATGATATACCCACTAAAGTACCATAGGGGGAGTCGTTGGGAGCTTGCCTCCGTACTGACGGTCTAGACGGAGACGGCGGTCTGGGCAACAACTATCGTCCCGGGCGACCAAAACTTTCCTGATAGGGAAAGCGTCGCCTTCGTTCCCGGCCTCGATGTCTCGGAGGTCGAGCTGAAGGAACGTGTCGCGCGACCTCCAAAAGCTTAGAGAAGCTTAGTTCCGGAAAGGAGAAGCCCGAGGGCCCCGACCGGACAGAGAAAACGGTCCGAACCGTCGGGGCCGAGGACGGAACGAAAGATGGAGATGCGAACCAGAGGTGAGGGAACGCCGCCTAGCTGATTCTAAGCCCCGAATTCTGGTAGAAAGATCTAGGTGACCGAAGAGTACTCATCCGAGAACTCTATGACGCGGGCCAGGAGGCTGAGAGCGTGAAGACCGCCGATCCTTCTGGCTGAACGACTGAGGGACTCGAGAAGTCCTGGCAGGAGCTTGGAGGCGGACCGCGTCCAAGAAGAGAGAGACAGGGGTGACGTACAGAAAAGCCATGGCCAAGGAAATCGTAGTGATGAAGGCTGCTCTGTACCCCGAAAGGGTCCGGGCAGAGAAATTTCCAGACCCGTGAAGAAAACGCCAAGAGTTCTACAGACTGTACCGTAGAAGGTCTTAATGGATCGTACTTCCTGTCACCACCGAAGACGAACCGAACGAAAGAGTCCTGGAAAAATCCAGGAAGGCATCTCAGGAAAGAACATGGCTGACTAAAAAAGCAGCCAGGAGATGACAAACCCCGCATGGAGTCAAAAACGGACTATGAGTGGCCAGACCAGGCCACCACACGCTGCTACGCCCTTTCGACCGGAAAAATATCGATCGAAGTGGCGAGACTGAGTCAAAAACAAATTGGCCCACATTTGGACAAGACTTGTTCAGAATGACGGGCAAGCAAATAGGCCATGGGCCCACCAAGTTGTCAGTACCATCTGGGTGGCAAAGGATGAGTGGTGGCAATTAATTTGTCCCACCCCAGTAATGAAGAAAATAGGTGGTAAGCATTTCAGATGAGTAGCTTATTGTCTTTTTTTTTTAGGGTACCCTATTTTGGCATGAATCGCTATATTGAAAGTATTGGAACCAGCCATATCATACCATTTTATCTTTTATTTCTGAAAAAGTGTAACAAAATGCATGACATATTAATTATATTAGTGCATTGAATCAGTAAATAAACTCTAATTGTAACTGTATATTTATTTTAATGCCTGGTTATCTCTTTCAGGTGACGCTGCATGTAGAAAATGAATGATGGCAGGTGAAGGCAGCTCTGGGACACGACCATTGAAACGACCACGTTTTGGCTGCATCATCCACTGCAGTAATGATGAAACAGACAAGCTAACCTCACCAGAAAATGTGGACTCTTGGAAAACTTTACTCAATGCAGCTGAGATTCGAAACCATGGATCAATTTTGGAAATAGCAAAAGGCCTCCATGAAGATGAAATCCCGCACATCCAGTACCATCGGAAGTGCCGCAGCATCTTTACAATGAAGAAACTTCTTGAGAAACTTCAAGCATCCAAAGAAAAAGATGTAGAGGCTACAGACAATGAAGAGGCCACAAAAAGGTCAGCCAGGCAAGGGCCAAGTTCGTGTAGAACATATGCACCAGTATGCATTTTCTGTCAGAAAGAGAACAAGTACTGTAAAGGGCAGAGAACAAGAGAGCCTCTTGTGCAGTGCAGGGAACTTCGAGCTGATAAAAAGGTCAGGGAGGCAGCTACAAGGAAAGTGGACAGCAGAGTCACGGCCATTCTCAGCAGAGACATTGTAGCTGCTGAAGGTCAATACCATAGGTCGTGCTATCGAGCATTCACCAGAGAAGTGGACATCAGTGATGCCAGAGACAAGAGCAAAGTTGGTGATGATGTTCAGTATGAAGATGCTGTGAATCAGTCTTACAGTGAACTCTTCCTCTTCATCAGGAATGACCTATTTGCCAACCCTCGTGTGACAACTATTGCTGAACTCTCTGGTAGGCTGTTCGCATCAATGAATTCATTTGGCGTGGAACATGTTAAAGATTCAACGAAGAAACACATCCGACGAAAGCTAGAAAGTGAGTTTGGAAAATCCTTGCACATCTTTCCTGATGCAAAAGGAAAGCTCCTTCTATGCCCTGACAACTTGACGGTGTGTGAACTTGCCAAAGAAAACCAGTCCTTAAAAACTGAGCTGCATGGTCTTCAAGTTAGAACAGAAGACGCTGTGGCCAAAGCAGCCTTGCAGGTGAGAACAGACATCAACACCAAAGAAACTCCCACAGTGTGGCCACCACCAGTTGATAGGGAGACAGAGGATGCTATGATCCCAGAGTCTGTCAGGCTCTTCCTCTACTACCTGCTGACAGGGACTGGTGACCACACCCATGCATCCGAGAGAGTCAAGCGGCTCGTTCGTTCATTTGCTCAAGACTTGGTCTATGCTGTGACTCGTGGTAGATTGAAGCCCCCCAAACACATCTTTCTGCCGTTTGCTGTCAAGTCACTGACTGGTAATGTGGAGCTGATTCAGATCCTGAACAGACTGGGCCATGGCATTGCCTACTCACAGATGCAAGAAGTGGACACTGCTTTGTGTTTACAGAAGGTGTCCTTGTCAAAAGGTGACGTAGTTCTCCCAGCCAACATCTATCCAGGGACATTCACAACCTTAGCCTGGGACAACATCGACCGCCTGGAAGAGACAGACAGCGGTGGGGGGACATCTCACAGAGTGAATGGGATTGCTGTGCAAGCAAAGTCAGCTGAGCCTCTACCAACTAAAGACTTGCCTTCAGTGGACAAAACAAAGAAAAGAAGCATTGATGCACCAGTGCCACTGTTGGCAACATACAATGCTGGGGAAAGAGTTGGGCCACCACAGAGCAAGACAGCAGAAGCTGAGACAGCAGAAGCAACCCAGTCAGCCAGGGAAAAGAACCATGTGTGGATCATGGCACGTGCGTCAGTTCAAGAAGACCAATTCGTTTGTGGCTGGACAGGCTTCAACATTCTGACCCGACTTGGCAGGACAGTCAGTCAAGACAACATTGGCTACCTGCCTACCATCAATGCTCCAGCAACTCAGTTGTCAACGGTACATGAAGTTCTCAACCAGTCACTCTCCATCATGCAGTCCTTGGGTCTGTCAACGATTGTCTGCGTATTTGACCAGGCTTTGTATGCAAAAGCTGTAGAGATCACCTGGAAACACCCTGACAAATTTCAGAACACAATCATCCTGAGGCTTGGAGTGTTCCACACAATCTGCACACTGCTGTCCACCATTGGAAAACGCTTCCAAGATGCTGGACTGAGGGATCTCTGTGTTGAGTCTGGCCTGATAGCAGAAGGCTCTGTGGCGGGTGTGATGGATGGCAGAAGGTACAACCGCTCAGTGCGCCTTCACAAGCTGGTGTACGAGGCTCTCCTCCGACTGGCATGGAAAGGCTTCCTTACCTGGATGGAAACCACACACCCAAGTGACCTGGTACACCTGGATGAAACACATCAGATCACAAATGATCTCTGCAAAGATGAGGCTTCCCTGAACCAAGTGCTCAAGAACAAGGCTTGTGCTCGCATCATGGCCCTGTTTGACATCTACCTGCAGTTTCTCAGAAGTGGTAATGATGGTCTCTCAGCCTTCTGGATGTCCTATTTGGACATGGTGGAGATTCTCCTGGGCCTGATTCGGGCATCACGTGAGGGGGACTGGCACCTTCACCTGGCATCTATTCGTGCAATGATACCTTGGTGTTTCGCGTATGACAGGCTCAATTATGCACGATACCTGCCGTACTACTATGCACAGATGTCACAGCTCCCCATCACACATCCAGATGTGTACAGTGAATTCATGCATGGTGGGTTCTCTGTTCAGCTTGGCCCGACAAACCCCTTTGGAAGAATCCCAGTTGATCAAGCCATCGAAGAAACTGTAAACAGAGACACACAGACACCTGGAGGAACAAAGGGATTCAGCTTGAAAGCAGGAGCCGTTGCCAAGTACTACCTCACCGCAGAGTATAGAGCTGAGTATCTCAGAGCACTGAGAGCCATGACAGACCAGGGCAGTTCAAAACTGTCCCACAGAGACACACACGTGCCTAGAATCAAGAAAGATGAGAGGGATGTTCTATCTGTTATGGACCTCCTTGAAAACAGCTGGGTTAACCCAATGTCTCCTGAGGAGCAGGACCTACTGGGCCTATCCACTGGCACCATTGCAACTCCTGATGTCACGAAAGATCTTCTGGAGGCACATCAGTCAGGTGAACGTCGGTACCAGAGTTTCAAGCAGACACGACTGGATGGAGACCCACCAACAGTTAAATTCCATGACACAATGAAGAAGATGAACCTGAAGACATTCTCAAGTGTTGGCAAAAAGAATGTTCATGGTAAGAAGGTGCAAGATGTTGTGAAGGCAGACCGAAAACTGTTTGGGCAAATGCTTTTGGTGGCTGAGAGAAGAAAACTACATATGAGGGATGTTCTCAGTCACCCGTTGGGACCTCTTCCATGGTCCCTTGCCAACATCGACAGCTCCCTGCGCAAAACAAACAAATCTGCCCTTGCCATTGAGTTGGAAAAAAGTGTCTCCTGTGCTGAGGACATCCCAAGACCATCAGCCTGCCTCATTGACGGCATGAACCTGGTGCACAGAATGAACGGGAACAACAAGACTTTTGCACAGCTGGCCGAGTCTGCCCTTCACCAGGTACTGAATGAAAGTGCCCACAGCCAACGGATTGATGTGGTGTTTGACGTCTATCGTAAGACATCAATCAAAGATGCAGAGAGATGCAAAAGGGGAGCTGCCACCAGCACAATACTGTACAAGAACCTTTCAGGAGACCACAACATCCAGCAGTGGAGAAAGTTCTTGTGCAGTCCAGGAAACAAAAGCAGCCTCATCAAATTCTTTGTGGAGCAATGGAAACAGCCAGATCACAGAAAGAAACTGAATGGAAAGACAATGTACGTCACATGCAAGGAAACCTGCTTCCGAATGACAGACGGTGCCTGTGTGGAGGTGTCAGAGCTGTTATCAACTCAAGAAGAAGCAGACACGCGCCTGCTGCTCCATGCCTTGCATGCTGCTAGGTCTGGCTCAAAAGCTGTAGTCATCACAGCTGAGGATACTGATGTCATGGTTCTCTGCTTAGGCCTCCACAAGGACATTTCCTGCCACATTTATCAGAAGCGTGGCACACAGAACCGCACACGATTCGTGGACATCACCAAGCTAGGGAGGGCACTAGGAGACAGCATCTGCAACAGCTTGATAGGGCTGCATGCCTTTACAGGCTGTGACAGTGTCAGTGCCTTTGCTGGTCGTGGGAAGCTAGGCGCTCTGAAGCTGCTAAAGAAGGACACCTCCTTCCAGGAGACTTTCTGCCAACTAGGCCAGTCATGGGATGTTTCCGAGGAACTGTTTGAGAAGGTCCAGCAGTTCACCTGTCACATGTATACAGCAGGTAGCAGCACAACAGAAGTGAATGAACTGCGCTACCAGCTATTCTGTGCCAAACGTGGGGAAGTTGAATCCAGTCAACTTCCTCCATGCAGAGAATGCCTGTTCATGCACGTCCTTCGCGCCAACTACCAGGCTGCAATTTGGAGGTGCTCCCTGCAGAGTCAGCCTGCTGTACCAGATCCCACAGAGAGTGGATGGATCAATGATGGAGGTGGCCAGCTAGCCATACACTGGATGCGCACACAGCCTGCACCAGAGGTGGTCTTGGAACTTCTTGCCTGCAAGTGTACGCGCTCTTGTGTGTTGCCCAACTGCTCCTGCCTTGCCATTGGGCTACACTGCACAGATCTCTGCAAACTTCAAACCTGCAGCAACCAGAAGCAAGATGATGACCCTCAGTTTCGGCTTGCAGACTCAGACAGTGACAGTGATAACATGTCTGACGATGAACTTTGAATGTTGTTACTTGGCCCTGTCTGCTAATTGCTCTGTAGCAAGCATGCAGAACTCTTTGATGAACTGAAATGTGTGAATTACACCTGTATTATTTTTGGACAATGTTCCAATGAATCCCTTCTATCATCAAAACAAAAACACTTGGATGCAAAAGGAAGATATCTGAAAGAATATGTTTAAGATGGTCGCTAAAATGATTTGAACCTTTTAAATCTGGCAAGAATTGCCTTATGCAATGGTTTTTGTTCTATTTTATGGACACAAGATAGTGTTGTTACAGCATTAATGTTCCTGGAACATGTTCTGATTGTTATTTACTTCTTATTCATCACTAGGAAACAACATCACCCTGTAATGTTAAAGATGTCATAACTCGTAATTGTGTTCGGCAAGTAAGGGGTAGGGTCATTCAGGGGGTGATAACCACTACTAAGCTACCCCTCTGCAGTGGTTATCACATCAAAACATAAACTACAGACATATAGCTAGTAGAAAATAGCAACCAGAACTTGCCCACCCAGATGGTACCGATATGTGAAATTTGGGGTCTGGGACCATGGGCTAAAAGGACCGACGACGGGAAGAAACAGCTAGTACTAAAAGATTAAGATGAGAATCCGCAAAACAGCAGATTCAACCTCTAAACTAGCAAACTGAGAAGCCAAGGAACGAATGTGCAACTGCACTTCGTAACCAACTCTACAAGCTAAGACCGTAGGAAGGCAAAATAAAAAACTGCCTCTGACGTAGGGACAGACCGAAACAGCAACATAGTTGCTATCGCATGACGTCAAATCAAGCCAGATGACGCGGAAATGTCCCCACCGAAAAGGAAACATGTAGACAAAAGCGGAACAGTGTGCAAACGTGACGTAAACACACCTCGACTTAACCCATTTCAACAGCACTGACTCAAAATGGGGGTGGGGGGCCTGAAGGAAGGCCCAAAAACACCCAGTCGAACAACTTAAGTTGAAAACTGACGTTTAGTGATCTGACAGCTGGGCATAGAAGATCATGTTAGCCGGACAGATGAGTCCGATCGGGACGGAACCAGACCGAAAAGGATGGCTGGAACGAGTGAACGAGTCCACTGGATGAACAACTCGTGGTTGTAATGAGAGGAAACGAGGGTCTGAAACAGAGCAAGTAAAAACCATGCCTGCCAGAACAGACATCATTCGAAAGAACGGCGAAGCCGGGGCCGTTCAGAAGGAAGGCAACAAGGGTACGGTTGAACCACTCTCGGTTGCACCCGTGAAAGAAGGAGCGCACGCTCCGACTTCTCTCTGCAAGGGCCTTAGTATACCTTGGCAGGAGGAAGGAGCTCCGAAACTGACTCCATCAGACTAAGAAGTCTGAGGAGACGGAAAAGTGTGACCGACTTCGAACTGAGAGGACGGACACCAACAGAGAAAACGAGGACAGTGTCCTCCGAGGCTGAGACTGTGAATCCGACCGTGTCGAACCCATCTCCAGACAGTCTTTAAAGTGCCCCAAAAAGAGTCTCTGGCCAGAAGAATCACCAAGAGAAGCTAGAGCCACTCCAAAGGTTGGTTCAATGACGGACTCAAAGAGCCTGAAAACAGCAAGAGAGCTCGTTGGAGAGGTTTTGCTCAAAGTACCGAATCAACAACGTCACAAAAGCACAGCCCTTGAGGGCTTTGGACAAAGATGCTTCCAACTGTATTACGTTGGAAGGAAAAAACTTGACCGGGCAAGACTCTTGTCACAATGGAGTTTCTCCGCTACAGCCTTAGTAGGCTTGGAGAAAGAGGGAAATGGGAGGTAGTCCCATGGACACCTAGCACCGACTTGAACGGATGAATCAACAACAAAAAAGCCCACGGGAACTGAATCTTCCTTGGGCCAGGTAGACCTGCCCAAGGAGAAACGGTTAGTTACTGCGAGAAGCATAACAGAGTATCCAAGTGACGTCAGGATAACCGTGGAAAAATCCAATTGAACGGTACTGACTGAAAGAAACGGTAGAGGATTGAGGAACAAAAATAACCGTTTAAACGGCCATGACTTGTAACGAGTAACCCAAGTCAGAAAACAAGGCCTGACAGGCTGGGCCGAAAAAGGCCGGAAAAGTTGATAGAACGGTTGGCAGGACCGGTTGAATGAGTAATCAGGTTGAACAACCCTTGTTGTAACCAGAAAAGCATGAAACTGAATAGAGCAAGAAAACCCATGCTCGTCAGAATCGAAGAAACGGACCACAGGAGCCGTTGCAACAGACATGAATGAAACAAAGAAAAACGATGGATCATTCCCAAAAGCCACCGTGACAAACGGAAGGTCAGAATCACCATGAGGTTCTTGAAGAATCGGAACGGAACCCGACGGTCCGTTGCCCAACCCGGTAAAATGGATCGGTGAAAGCGATCGATCAGAAGCACAAGAGCTCGAGATCAGCAGATCGATATAGATCTAACCAGATGATTAGATGGTACAAGAGAACTCTTCTTGTGAGAAAACCCTTGAAGAGCCCGACGATGAACCAAAAACCGATAGAAAACGGCTGGTTCATTCACGGACTCAAAGAGCCTGAAAACCACAGGAGAATTCGTAGGAGAAAAAATTTCCCCAAATTCTCTGTGATGGGCCGAACCAACGAAGCCGCAAAGCCACAGCCCTTGAGGGCTTTGACAAAGATTCCTCCAACTGCTTGAAGTTGGAAGACTTAATCCTGGTCGGGGCAAGATTCCTGTCGCAAAGGAGCTTCTCTGCTTCGGCCTTAGAAGGCTAAAGAGAAACGGTTAGCTTCTGCCATCTTCCCGGCACAAAGGAAAGCCTCTGCTTTCCGATTGGAGTGGTCCAGAAGCTTAGGAGCTTGGAAAAAGACCAGAACTCCTTTCCCTGGTGAGTGGCCGGACCGGGCCAGAACACGCTGCTACGCCCTTGCCTGGATGGAGACGGACTTAGCTAAGTCCACGTCCGAATCCACTGGAGAGCGCTGACGTTACGAGCCTCTGGGGTGGACTGTCTGGTCAGAACCAGGAGAAACCACCCGAGCTTTTTGAGGACGAGTACCCTGAAGCAGAACCCGGTGAGGGACCACAGGGGGACGGTGAACGCCCAAGCCGGACCGTGTGGCAGGACGGACGGACGGTGCACCGGTCCACGGACCGTAGCGGGCGGTGACGAAACCGCCGGTCCACGGACCGTGCGGTCCGTAGCGGACAGTGACGGAGACCGTAGCCGTCCGACCACACGGTCCGTCGAGGCCTCCCACCAAGGGAGGCCCGGGTCCGAAGGAGGCCTGAGGAAGCCGGAGAGGGCCCAGGCCCGGGGAGGCCGCCGCGCACGGCGCCCGAGGCCTCCCACCGAGGGAGGCCCGGGTCCGCCGGGGGCCCGGTGAGGGAGGCCCGACGGAGCACGGGGAGGCCTCCTAGGCCGCGGCCTCCGAGCACGGCGCCCGAGGCCTCCCACCGAGAGAGGCCCGGGTCCGGAGAGGCCTAGGACCGGGGAGGCCGCGGCCTCCGGGCACGGCCACCGAGGCCTCCCACCGAGGGAGGCCCGGGTCCGCCGGGGGACCGGTGAGGGAGGCCCGACGGAGGCGGAGGCCTCGTCGGTGGGGAGGCCTCCGAGCACGGCGCCCGAGGCCTCCCACCGAGGGAGGCCCGGGTCCGGAGAGGCCTAGGACCGGGGAGGCCGCAGCCTCGTAGGCCGCGGCCTCCGGACACGGCCACCGAGGCCTCCCACCGAGGGAGGCCCGGGTCCGCCGGGGGACCGGGGAGGGAGGCCTGACGGAGCCGGAGAGGCCTAGGCCGGGAGGCCTCGTCGGTGGGGAGGCCTCATCCGTCCGTAGACGTGTCGACCGGCCTCCTGGCCGGGAAAACACTCAACCGATGTTACCCCCACTGGGGCGAACACCGGGAGACTCTCTCCTGAGAGGCACCAACAACACCATCGGGGATTTCCCGACGGGGAAGTGGTTTTAGCCTGTAGGCCTCGGCGTCCCCGGGCGGGGAGGTGTCGAGAGGCCTACGGCCTTCCGGGCTCGAGCTCCCATCGAGATCCCGGGATGTCTGCCCGAGGTCCCAGTCAAAAGACCTCGACCGGTGGTCGGAAGGGGACCTCCTTCGCCCTCTCTCCAACACTTGGTCGGAGAGGGAGGGGAGACCAGGCGGGGCCCCGAGTGCAAGCGTGCCACTCGGAGCGACAGACATGCGCGGATGCGACTTATCCAACGAAGCATTGTCCAAACGTCCGTGTAGAAGTGGAGGCCCGTGAAGAGAGGCCTCCTGGAACAGAGAGGCATGGCAGAAAAACACACGGACGAAATGGGCCTAGAGGCCTTCTGCACAACCGAAGCAGAAGGAGGGCCGAAATAAACAACTCGTGAAGACCAGTTTCTGGCTGAACGAGACGAGAACCGAAGAGGCCGCAGGAGTACTACGACCGTAGAGGCCTATAGAGGCCCAGACGGATAAAGAACGTTTAGACTTTTTAGAAAAAGTTTGAACGGATGAATTTTTCTCACGAGGATCGAATCGGAACAATAAGAATAATATCGTGGAAGAGAACGAACCGTAGGGTCCGAAAGAACTTGACTGATAAATAGGAACTCGAGTTGAAGAGACCAAATGACGCGCACGCGCGCGTGCACTACTAGTACTACTAGTAGCAGTGCACGGTGAGTCACTGAGTGACGAACAGAAAAACTAAAACTGTGAAAGTTCTAGCGAACTTAGGCTATAGAAACTGAGACAATCGAGACTCAGTATTACACTGAAACTGATGATAGAGAGGAACAGGAACGAACCCACCAGTTAAGAGTGTTGTAAACCAAAAAAGGTAGAAGCCAGGCAGCCCAGGTCAACAAAGAAACGCTGGAAAATTGTAATGGCGGAAGTAGGCGCTCATTGGCCTAGCCACTGCTAGACCGGTAAGGGGGGATCACTCCCGCCCCACATCCGGCTAGGGGTCAAGGCCAGAGGCCTACTTTCGTTTTTCTATATGCTATGGTATAGCTCCAGGTCGCTTAACGCTAATGCAGTTGTTTCAGGTGTTGGTACAGTATGGTTAAAGTAGATTGGTGTTTTATGTCCTCTTGGTCTGAGTCAGACACATATGGGACATTTGTAAATATAAATATGGTGGGAACAATACTGGAGGCAATGCCCGGAGGCAGTACGAAACCAGTAAAGTCCCGGCGAAAACCCACTATATATCCTATGCTGTACCCTTTAAATTATAGCTTTCTCATGGGTGCTCCTGGGAAATTAAAAAACTCCTGCAAGGGGGCAGCCCCGGTGGAGTGCAGGGGCAGCGCGCACACACACATTTACTGCTCTTTTTTCACCCCTCTAGACTAGTACAAGAGCTACAATCCTTTGAATATAGCAAATGCTTATATAGGCCCTTTTTATTGTACAAGTGTGTGTGTGAGAAAATCGTTGCTTCTCAAATTCTCATAATCCGGCGATGCCAGCTCTAGGCAATTTAAAAATCCTGCAAATTAGGACATCCTGCAAGGAGCATCCATGCTTTCTTTTGTCTCTTTATTTATCTTTCGCCTTCTCTCGCTTTTTCTTCTGTCTTCAGCTTTAGGAGCTGTGGTTTAGATGATACAGTAACAAACACTTCGTCCTGATACATAGTGTAACAAAGGGATAATTTTGATTGTAAAGCGAGACTAGAACAGCCACAGGACTTTAACCCCTTGACTGCCAGAGAAAATGTTAAGAAAATCATTGGGCAAATCATGCCACGAAAAAGACAACTGATAGAGCCAATCTGGCCAAATGGTCTGGGGATATTACTCTCTTGATTGTGTTAGAGCAAAAGCCAGCATATCAGGGTTATTCCTCTTCACCTGATGATGTCATCAGTGATGTCATCAGATCAGTACGTGATACGTTGGTGGCAGTCAAGGGGTTAAAAAACAAACGAACAAAAAACATCAATCTTCAGTGACGGTTAGAAACAATGCTTAATCTCAAAAACAATACTCTTTTCCCTTTCCATTCCTGTTCAACAGAACTGTTGATCCAATGGGAAATGGAAAGGAAAGGGGGGAAATCAAATGAAAATTAAAAATTGCATCAACACTAAATAACAACATCAATGCTGATCAATTAATAATATCTCGCTTGTTACTGTTACCATCGATACTCTGACACAAAGAGCCACAACAGCCTAAGAAGATCACATGGCCAAACAGTCACAGGGGGTAAAAAGCAACAGAGAGAGAAAGTCAGAGAAAACCCCCGACTTGGATACAGTAAGCATGACGCCACCAGGGAAAGTGGCCAGCGGTCCAAGGGGCACTACTCTGCCAGCTGGATGTGGTCCTCCTCGGCAGCGGGGGGGCGCCGGTAGTCTGGCTTGGTGACAAGGTAGATGACGAGCACGACGAAGGCGATGACGAAGATGCCCAGGAAGTTGATGAGGATCCCCTCCGGGCCGCCCCAAGGCTTCCTGTCATGGACCAACAACATTCAGCTCACTAACGAGGCAATGTCATCTTAATGCTTGTAATACAGGAGCACAGTTCTTGGTTTGCTTCGTGGGTTGTGTGAAAGGTAAAGAAGTGGGCCAAGAGCGTGGTGTTCGCTATGAATAGCTCTAAAACCTCTAAAAAAAACCCACTTAAATCTGATGGAACAAAAAGCAGACAAAGTGAGGGGAATACACGAGGTGCAATCATGTAGAGCAACACTACCCAGTCGGATTAAAAATCCACACACTCATGCACTCAAGCCATTCTTTCTTTATTTTTAATCTCTACCTTGTTTTACAGACAATAAGACATTTTTTTCCCAGGCTGAGACCCCTGCGCCTTATAATCTGACCAGTTTTTTTCTTTTTTTATCTTACGTACTGAACAACTCAGTACTAATCTGACCAGTAATATTGCAAGAAAGTATTGTAACAACTTCTGGATTTAGAGTAAAATTTGGGGGCGGGCCTTACAATGAGGAGTACCGTATTTTTCGGACTATAAAGCGATGGGTTGGTTTTTTTGCTAGACTAAGACCCATGCACCACCTTATACTATGACTAATAATATAAGAAGAAAATAGAATAACAAAATCTGAAATTTGTGTCAAATGTGGGGTTGCGCCTTGTAATAAGGTGCGCCTTGTAGTCTGAAAAACACGGCATTTGCCAGATGGTGCCATCAGCCTTCCTCATTATTTCTTTTGTGATGGTACCGTATGGCTTTCACCTCAATAGGAATTGTTTGGGAGTAATTGCAAGGTGTGTATGAATGATCCCGCCTAACCGAGTGGGGACAAGCGGGAAGTTGCGTTGGCTTAACCCTCTGGCTCCTGCTGGAGAAAAATCCGACCAAATTGTTTCCTTCCCTGGTTCCCGTAACGCGGGATAGTGCCCGCTGAATGCCAGGTCTAGTAGTTTCACTTTCACTTTCGCCCTACCCATAATGCAATATACTAAGTTAGGTCTTCCTGTTCCTGACTCTCCCTGTTCCGTTTTTGTCTTTTATAGCAAGGGAAAGCACCCACTAGTCTTTTTGAATGGATTTTTCAAAGTGATGCCAATTTTTTATTTTTTTTATTTCACGTGACGTGAGCAGTATTGACCCCGTGCGATGTTTGGAGTGCCATTACGGATTTTATTTTCCAATTCATGGTTTGTTGTGTGACATTGTGTTAGCTTTCGAATCAAAATACCAGCATTGCTAATCAATATGCATCTTTCAGAAATGAAAGGTGAGTTAGACTTTATTCTGGGTGATTAAAAGAATTAAAAAATTGGTGTGTGACGTTCGGAGTTACTCCCCTTGGCTGGGGGAATATGATCGATTCTCGGTTCGAGTGATCGGGAGGGAGAGGTTTAATGTAGCCGTCGCCTCATGTGTTTGAGTAGACAGACATCACAAAGAACACAGCGCATCGTTCTAAAATTTTCGTCATTTATATTTATGTCACGTTTTGCAGAGTTCGATCAGTTGTAGCCACTTGTAATCACCCCTTCGCATTCTGGTTTATCTCTTCGATCCCATGGTTGTTATGGTTTTCTCCCTGTCTGGTTGAGGTAAACAATTCTAATTTTCATGAAGTTCGCTCCCCTAGTTTTTTCCCAAAAATCATCTATTGAGTGATATACAAAATGACGTAGTGTCTCCCTCAGATCGCATTATTTTAGTTTATTTATAAAAATCGCCAAAAATTAAATGCACATCATACAAACATGCAACATGTACCGAGTGATAGATAAATAAGTATATTTTTGGAAACTTCTTACTTTGAACGAGTGAGCTGCATATATTTCAAGATATAAATTATTTGATGAAATGCACTTTGTCAGGAAAACAAAAACTTTCTCACTCGACAAGCTAGCCAATTTGTTATGATCTTGATCTATTATCCCAGAGCCAGTCAAGTTTTGATAGACTTGATTTAGTATATAAATTAAAAAATTATTGCAAAACACAATAAAATAAACTATAAACATAAACATTTGCTTTTTTAATGTTTGAATAAAGTGAGCTATGTGGTCGCCGCCATACTGGAATGAAGCAAATTCGAATATGATAAGTACTTTAATTCAAAGAAGTAAAAAACGAAAATAGGAGACACTAGAGAAGGCTTAAAGGAAGCAACTATAAGAAGAAGGTCTGAGGATTCATAGGAACAGCGAGTTATTTTCCTCTTATTGGCTTACACGACATTCAAATTCGTCCAATTTAGTTGCAAAACTCCCTCCGACGTGACTCCAAACGATTGGAACAGTGTCAGAATGACGTCTCCGACATGACTCCATCGAGTTAATAAGGTGTGCAATATTAGTGGTAAAAAAATGCGGTTCATACTCACACTTTGAAAATGGCGTTTTCTGTTATGCCCATGACAGCGGTGGCCCCGGCCAAGCCCAGCAGGACAGCACCCCAGAAGCGGTGGTAGGGCATGTACCAGCGCTTGACCGACATGCCCACCACAGGGGTCAGGTAGGCCAGGACACCAAGCAGCCACTAAACAGACAGACAATGTAGGTCATGAAAGTTGTTAAGCAATAGAAAACCATAAGGCTGTGTACACACATAAGCGGATATTCCAGGCGGAAACCTGTGTGCAATCCATAAATAAGTGAAGCAAAGAAGGGAAAAGATTTGCGCACGTGTCCGAATTTCCCCTATATGCGTAAACTTTTATCCTTCTTTCTTCCACTTATTTAGGGTTTTCCGTACGGAACTTACGCGTCTAATGTGAACCCGGCCTAATGCTAAAAGGGGTTGTATGATAACATTTGTGACCCCGCATCACAAAAGGACATTAAGTCGCTGGGCTAGTTTCTCACAACAGGCTTGCAAAGTCAAAAATCTCAATTTTTGTCCATTTTGAGTTATGAGTATTTTTGTATTCTCTAACATCTTATCTTTCATATTTATAAAGGATAATCTGTAATATGGTCTCTAAATGGTCTTATAAGTGTCTTAAAACGAGCAGCTAGGTTAGACTTTAGACAGTGTTTTCTCAAAATGGCCGACACTCACCCTACCAACCTTAAATGCTCATAACTCTGGCACGGAAAAAGATACAAGAATGACTCATATCATTAGAAAGAGAACTGTCTGAAGTTTTTAAATGTACAATTTTCTCAGACTGGTCAGTTTGACACTTAATGTCCCATGTCCTTTTCGGGGTGCTGGGTCACATTTAACTGCCATTCCTACCACAGGAGTCGGGAAGGCCACAAAGCCAAGCAGCCACTGCAAAGACGGGCACACACAACAATAATAAAAGAATAATAGAATAACTAGGAAGCACTAGAAGGTATCATTAATATTAAAAGCGGTGGTAGGGCATGTACCAATGCTTGACTGACATTCCTACCACAGGCACCATGTAGGCCAGGAAGCCAAGCAGCCATTGCAACACAAACATGGGCAAAAATCATTAAAAAAAACAAAACAATAAAAACTAGAAAGCATTGGAAGATAGCAATGATATTAGTAGCGGTGCTACTTTGGCATGTACCAACTTATCGGAAGTAGGGTGCAATGAGTTAACAAATTAACCCATCACACACACACACACACACCATACCACCACAATCACCACCACGGTCTTACCCGCAGTCCAAAGACGAAGAGACAGATCCAGCTGTGTTGGTTAGTCACAAAATTCTACCCCTCTCACACCCCCACCTCTCCCCTTCACCCCTCAACCCCCTGACCTGCAGTCAAAAGGCAATGACAACGAAGATGCCCAGCCAGTTGTACAGAGTACATGTCCGTTGGTCACAAAATTCTAACCCTCTCACCCCCAGAGGGGGGAAGGAAGGGGGGAGGGCAGCATCTCTCTCCTTCACCTTTCCTACACCACCCACCACCTCCACAACCCCATGACCTGCAGTCTGAATGCGACAACGACAAATATGCCCAGTGAGTGAGTGAGTGAGTGAGTGTGTGCGTGTGTGTATGTGTGTGTGTGTGTGTCTGTGTGTGTGTGTGTGTGTGTATGCGTGTGTGTGCATGCGTGCATGCGTGTGTGTATGTATGTGTGTGTATGTATATGTGTGTGTGTACGTGCATGCGTGTGTGCGTGCATGTGTCCTTTTGTTGTGTCTCCTTGTTTCATGCAATCTTTTGTAAAGCGTTGTGAGGATGCCCTGCACTGTGGGTCAGCGCTCTATAAGTTAAATCCACTATGATTAGTCTCAAAATTCCACCCCTCCGATCCCAACCCTCTCACCCTTCACCACTCCTACCCCACGCCCACCCCCTGACCTGCAGTCCGAAGGCGACGACGACGAAGATGCCGAGCCAGCTGTGCAGGGAGTACATGTTGGTGATACCGCTCAGGTTGTGGAAGTCAAACACCGCCTTCAGACCCACCGCCGCGAACACCAGGGCCCCCACGTGCACCACAGCGTGAACAATCTTGATGATCAGCTTGCGCTCGTTGCGGAACACGCGGTACGCCAGGATGCCTGCAAACATGTGCTGTTTTTTGGTACATTCTACAGACACAGAGACTTTTCTCAGTGAAATTCGGGCCACCTGGAGAGCAGCGCGTTGCCGTAGGCGCAACACCACTATTTTTTGGGTGGTGGTGGGGGAAATGGGGCGGGGGGGGGGGGGGGGGGGGGGCGTATTTGGGAAACCTAGCTATCAATTTGGTCATACCAGGCAGTGGGATTTCTCCCTGCTCTTATCGACTTTTAACTCATTCGCATCGCAACGATTTTGAATTATTAAAAAAACCTCACAAATCACTCCAGCCATACACACAAAGAAAACATACAGGTACATAAACAAAAGGAGAAATGAAAGAAGATTACAGGTTTAGTCAAAGGGAAGTGGTAGATCAGACCTCCCCATGGCAACACAGTGATAGGCCAGTCACGCGAACAATTTTTACTCTTTCCCCATGGCAACACAGTGATAGGCCAGTCACGCGAACATTTTCCACTCTTTCCCCATGGCAACACAGTGACGGGCCTGTCATAATATGACTTGCATATCACTGTGTTGCTATGGTTGCTATCTGTTTTTAAACAACTGGTGAAAGAGTGAAAAATGTTCATGTGTACAGAGCAGCATAAATGTTCATTACAGTGGAACCTCCCTTATAAGACCTCCCATTATAAGACTCCGTCCCACATAAGACCTACTTCTCTGAGATATTGCCCTTCTTTGTAAGTATTAAAATTACCTCCCTTATAAGACCCCTCCTTTACAAGACCTTATTTTGGATGATTTTGGATGGTCTTATAAGGGAGGTTCCACAGTATTATCAGTGGACTGACTGTCAGCGTAGAGGAAGACCATTCCGATGATCATGAAGAGGGGGTGCAGGTTGAACTGGTGGGCGGGGTCTGAGGTCCAGGCGAAGCCCCCCTGGTAGTGCCCCATCCACACGGCCACCAGCACCACGGACAGCAGCCCCAGGACCTGCGCCACCACCACCAGCCAGTTGAACCAGCGCAGGTCAGTGGCGTTGGCGTCCCCGTCAAAGTACATCATGCACCGTCAGTCTGGACAAAAACAAAGGAGAAAACACCACCAGCCAGTTGAACCAGCGCAGGTCAGAGGCATTGGCGTTGGGGGGGGGGGGGGGGGGGGGGGGGGGGGAGAGAGGGGGCAAAAAGTGAATCATATTTTACTGACTTGTATGCAGTACCCTAGTATCAGTACTAAGTCAAGTCAAGTCAAGTCAAGTCAAGTCAAGAAATCCTTATTATCTCTAAGCGGAGAAATTACATTTGAGTGCAAACACTGAGAATTATAAAACTAGAACACCTACTATTAGATGCATCCTAATAATCTCACACTAAATCCTGGTTTTGCTACTGTAGTTGTTTTTTTATACTATATCATTACGGTAGTCATGTTATAATAAGGTGTAGAGAACTCAGTCTGGGAAAAATGTATTGCCTTATGATCAGTAAAATACAGTATTTTAAGTTCCCCCCCTTCGTGATCTCAGCATTCCATTTCAAGTATCGTTCTTTCCCTTTCATAATAATAACCCTGACCTATTCAAACTGTATATACAATAACCATCCAGGGCTTAATTTTGTTTCCAAGTGAAGATTTTCTATCATATAATTTGGTGGGAGTAGCGAAAATACAACTTTTTTTTTTTTTTAAATATGGTGCTTGCCTGGGTGAAAATGAGGTTTGACATCCCCTCGACTTCAGGCAGCATAAATGTAATTGTTTTGTTGTTGTTGTTTTTAACAATAACTGATGTAAAAATCTGGTGCTTGATTGACAGTGAGCAACAAGTCATTCATCTATACACTACTATTTCAGGATCAGCAACCTGACAAACCAGGGTGTGGCTGTGAGTTGAGGCTCAGAATGAGCAACACAATATATCTGGAAAGGCCCAAGAGATGGAATCACTAAAAAAGAAAATAAACAAAACATATAAAGAAATTAAAAACAAAACTGATGTATCTGAATGCAGTTATACTATGGGACTATCTGTCTTAAAGCAAGAACAGCAAATGACTGGTCTAACTGAATGTAACTAAAATCAGAAATTGGTGTCCCCACAGAAAGATGTGTACCGTAAAAACTGGACTATAAGACGCACCTGTATATAAGCCGCATCCCTTAAATTGACAGAATATCGAGTATTTACTCACATATAAGCCGCATCAGTTTATAAGCCGCAGAAAGAATGATATTCGCAAAAAAGTGTCAAAGTTAATGCAAAAAGCAGTAGATCTTTGCCTGGATGAACATGTGCACATTCTCCTACATGTATTACAACATGAGTATGTGATACTCTTGAAAATTTTAAACATGGGATTTGAATCAACTAATTGTCAAAACTAATTCTGAGAGCTATGAGAAGCTCAAAATAGACTGGAGAATGTTGCTGGAAACAAATTTAATTATACTGATAAATAATAAAATATAGAATTGCAAAAATACACAGATAAGCTGCATCAGTATATAAGCCACATAGGCCAAAGTTGAGGGGAAAAGTAGCAGCTTATAGTCTGCATTTTACGGTATCCTTCATCAACAAAGCAAAGCATGAAAAAACAAGAGTGGTGCATCTTTTGATTGCAAATAGACTCTCGGGCTCCTGAATACTGCTACAGATAGATATGCATCTATGTTATCTCAGTCACTGAGACAGCTTACAAAAAGCCAAAGGAAAGCACAACTGAATGAGGAAGTAGGTGGGGTAGTGTTGCCGTCTGAATACATCTCAGTCATAATGAAAAAAAGTGGCTCCTATTACATCTAAGTCAGTGAGTGTCACAACAATAAAGTACTGTCTGCTTAGAGAATCTATAAACAGAACGCACGCACGCACACGCACACACGCACACGCACACACACACACACACCAATCTGGGAAAAGAAAGAAGAAGAAAAAACATAGTCAGTTACTGTGATATACATAACTATAACAAACAAAGCAATTCACATGTCTGTCAAAATGAACTGTCATTCTGGAATAAATATGAAAAGGGTCAATAGCTAACAATGCAACTCATTTCCATTTGAATAAGTAACACAAGAATGAAAACAAACCACAGTGATACCAGGAACACTTTACGAAACAGCCCACACACAGTTTCTGCTGATGGAATATGAATTAGATAAATGTCAAAATGACAGCTGCAGATATTTAAAAATATCAAACCATAACGACAATAGGGCGTTTGCCACGAGTGTTCGTTCACTATACTAGACTACTAATTTGCCCGAGCTCGTTCTGCCAGAGCTACGCTGACCTCTCTAATTCAACTCTCTAAATTCAACTCAGTGGAATTCAAGGTCATCGGCGCATGGCAAATGCTCTATTGTATGCTAGTCAGTCGTTTCCAACTATGACTACCTGATAGCAGATGGGGACATATGCTATTCTGGTGGGCTAATAGTTTGCTTCAAAATCTGATGAAAATTCTTTTAATCCAGTTATCATGTTAATTGGTATTTATCAGTAAATTACTAATGGCAAAGCCAAAATACTGAGAGAAAAAAATGACCTGTCCGTCCCAGAGACTGATACATTTTTGATATGACTGATTAATAGTTTTAACAGAGGCTCAATTTGTTATAGTCAGTTTCTGTGGTTTTCATTGGTTTTTATTGAAATTGTTGCTGATGGGACTGTTTGGGTTATTTTTTAGTTCCTGGTGCAATTGCTGTAATCTCTCCTAAATAAGATGAAAATCCTGTGAAAGAAACATATTCATTCTTTTGCAGTAACATATATGGTGTGAGCAGAAAAGGTGCAAATTTCACATTGGTCCAGCCAGTAACATGTCTCATTTCTCAGCTGGTGAAATGTATCACACGTTACAGAAACAAATAAAGTGCAAAAACATTTTGGCTTAATAGTTTTACACACACACACACACACGTGCGCACAGCTAGTGAAATGCATCACACGTTACAGAAACAGATAAAGTACAAAAACATTTGGGTTTAATAGTTTTACACAGACACACACACACACGTGCGCACAGCTGGTGAAATGCATCACACGTTACAGAAACAGATAAAGTACAAAAACATTTGGGTTTAATAGTTTTACACAGACACACACGCGCGCGCACACACGCACACACACACACAATACAATACAACACAACACACATACACATGGAGGGGGAGGGAGAGAGATAGTGGCAGAAACTCAACAGCTGCGGTGGAATAGAATGATGAATCATGATTACCTTCAGTGTGTTACATATATGTCCTCTCGCACTTAGAATAAAGTGACTCTCTCATGCGCACAGCTTACATCAGTAATTCACAAACTACAACAATCTGCTGCCACCACATTTTAAACACATCTCGTAGCTTTAATTTCTTGCTTATTTCACCTCTTACCTTTTTATGCGGGGGGGGGGAGGCACTTCCACCATAAGGACTTTTGTACTTTTTAACCTGTGTCTGTTTATATGTCTGTCTCTATTTAGCAAAATAAGGGAGCAGACAAACAAAATCTAACATAATCAAACAAATTACGAACAGTGTATTCTTATCAATATCAGGTCCTTTATTATCAGCACACCAACAGAAGCTTTCTCTGACAATTTCAAGTGAACCTACTGTTATATTTTTCTGCACTGCACAGTCATTGGATTAAAAAACCTAACAGCACAATTCATGAGTGTGTGTGTGTGTGTGTGTGCGTGTGCGTGTGCGTGTGCGTGTGCGTGTGCGTGCGTGCGTGCGTGCGTGCGTGTGTGAGCGTGTGTTTTACATGTCTGTGAAAGAGAAAGAAAGAGAAAGATATAGAGCAGCGGGGATATAACATGGCTGTATGTTTGTGTGATTGTGTCCGATAAACTTATAAGTAGTACATCTGTACATGCATCAGCTACTTACCTACAGTGTTTTTATCAAAAACATTGTACTTTATGAAACATTTCAACTACTGGTAATCCCACCCACTAACACTGCAACAATCAGGCATGATTTTCTGCCAGCATCAGATATTTTCCACTTAAATGAAAGAGGAAAGGGGTGGGTGGGAGAGAGAATGGGGAGAAAAATTGAAATGGTGAGGGGAGGGAGATGTTGAATAACAGGAAAACGCAGCAGCTGTTAGTGTTACATTGTCAGGTTATGGGAATAAGGGTGCAATGTGTAAGTTATTCTGAAGTCTCAATATGCATGTTCCGCAAAGGTATAAAAAAAATACCATGCATTCCGCACATCTGTTTTACTTGAGTGACATAACACCAAGCATTAATTTTGGTTATCATGACCATCATGACAAAGCGTATCTATGAACGATATATTGTAAACAATAGGGGCTGGTTATCAGTAGTTGGCTATTGTAGACACATAAACATGGTTTGAATGCTTACTCTTTTTTTTTTAATGATACGGACACTATTTGAACCAATAAAATGTCCAACTTAAAGTAGATCTCTATTAGGCCTATGCACATTATTATATCCTCCCAAACTTTGCCATTTTACTTTGTAGTTACTGTTTGTATTATGTAAACATAAAAATTATTTTTTATGTAAATTTTGATTCCATTTGTTATTGTATCTGATTTTGAGTGTACACTCCCTGTGTATATCAAACTCCACTGAAAATACATTAGTAAATGTCAACCAGGTAGTCAACAGATTTGAAAGACATAAACAAAAATTGTATTTCCTCTGAACTTCACAGAGATTAATAAGTGCTTAACATTTAGTATAATTCTTTTGTGTGTGTGTGTGTGTGTGTGTGTGTGTGTGTGTGTGTGTGTGTGTGTGTGTGTGTGTGTGTGTGTGAAACCAATGCTAGTACCATATTTTTCTTACTATAGGGCGGTACTCTTTCCGCAGACTAACATTCCTGCACATTATACTATGACTAGTTAACCCTTTCACCGCCAACGTCGCATTTATGCACCACAATGATTTAACACCCATGTCACTAAAAGGCATCAAATCAGGGTCTGTTATCCAAAGGCCCTGTTCTCATAATTTTGGGAGGTAAGGATAGGCCTTACTTTAACCCTTTCACCGCCAACGTTGCATTTTTGCACCACAATGATTTAACACCCATGTCACTAAAAATGCATCAAGTCAGGGCCTGTTATCTGAAGACCCTATTTTCTTAATTTCGGGAGGTAAGGATAGGCCTAATTTTATACTTCTCAGACAAATTCCCAATATTGCATATAACTTTTTGTCTCTACCCACTTAAGTTTCATTATATATTTTGGTTGAAAAATTGCTGGCGGCGAAAGGGTTAAATATATCACAGAAGAATCCCCAATATTACAGACCGATTTTTTTTCTCTACCCAGGTAAGTTTAATGGAAATTTGCTTGCTGAAAAATGGCTGGCGGTGAAAGGGTTAACAAGAAAGTATCATAGCAAATAGTATGTGCTCACTATATATATTTTTTACCAGCCCTCGTATTTATTTTGAAATCTGCTCAGTGTTTTCTTTTTTGCTATTTAAATCTATGATCTTTACTTTACTTTCACTTGACAACGAGGATATTCCTTGAAACGTGTTTTTTTCTCTCATTAAAAAAAGGACGAAACAACCTGTTCAGCGGTTTTTTTCTTTTGTGTAACCATAAGTTGCTTCCCGAAGCTTGTCACAGAGCAGCAAAAATAATTTTACACATGTATTCTTCATTCTTGCTGTTGTTGTTGCTGATTTTATTACTTCTTTATTTTCAATACCCAGTTTTTCTACCATTTCATTTCCTCAAACAAAGTGCCACCTGTCATTCTATGCCAACAAATCCCAGAAAGTTGTCTATACAAATTATAAAAGTCACTAAACATCATCAAATGTATCCAAATGTAACTCCTTAAAAGGAGAATCTGTACCATGCTGCATGGAATAAGTGAGAGAGAGAAAAATAGAGATTTAATGCCTTCTGGGCCAAAGGGCCATTTGGGGCACTTGAAATTATAAAGATCCTGGAAAAAAGATTTTGATCAAGAATACAGATAGTTTTAGTTTTGTTTTTTAAATTGTAAGGATTTGGTAGAGAAAAATTCAAAGTAGAAATTGTTTTTATTATTATAGTTTTTTTAGAAACTTTAATAGAAACAAGTTGAGTTTTTGTGTAAAATCTAAATTTATAATGATAAAAGTGTTTATTTAAAAGATATTTAGCAGTTTGCTATTTACATGTCTGGCAGGGAGAGGAAATCTATGATTAAAACCCCCCAGGGCTACAGTTTAAAAAAATTATATTGTGCTCAAGGAGCTTTATTTATAAAAATGTTAAAAAGGAGGCAAAGGCCTTCGTAACTTTTTATACAATATATACATTTAAGTTAATGGTTAAGGTCCGCTATACAAGTTAAGTGACCAGAGGGTCACAGGACCTAATGAAGGGAATAAGTGATCAAAGTTGTCCTGATTTATGTAAATGGCTGTAGATAACAGACTCAAGACTCAAGACTACTTTATTATCTCATAAAGATAAATTATGTTGTGGCACGGCATAAAATCACATACATTTAAGAAGATAATATTAACCCTTTCACTGCCATGTTGCATTTTTGCACCAGAATGATTTAACACCCACACAATTAAAACTCTTGAAATCAGGGTCTATTATTCAATGATATTGTGTTCCTAAGTTTGGGTAGTAAGGCTTGACCCTATTCTAAATGTGTCACAGAGAAATCCCACAATATTGCAGACGAAATATTTACTGTAGCCAACTAAGTTTAATGGACTTTTTGGTTCAAAGATGGCTGGCGGTGAAAGGGTTAAATAAACAAACACATAGAATTTTAAATAACATGTAAAATGGGGAAAAAGAAAAAAAAAGTTTACTATAGCAATGCATCTGTACACCTCATAATTATATTACCTCATACATGTATATATACCTCATAACAGAGGTGTGCATGCGTTACTATGTGTTCAAGTTCAAGTATACTTTATTAATATTATCTCAAAAAGAGAAATTCATGTCAGGTGTGCCACAGCAACATATTGATTTAACAACCATGTCACTAAAAGGCATCAAATCAGGGTCTGTGTTATTCAAAGACCCTGTTCTCTTCATTTTAGGAGGTGGGGTAGGCCTTACTAAGTTACTTTAAATATGTCAGAGGAATCCCCAATATTACAGACAGATTTTTTTCTCTACCCAGGTAAGCTTAACCCTTTTGCCGCCAGCCATTTTTCAGCCACAAAATACCATTAAACTTAACTGGGTAGAGAAACAAAAAAATTGGTAATATTGGGAATTCTTCTGCCAAATGTATAACACTAGGCCTATCCTTACCTCCTAAAATCAAGAAAACAGGGTCTTCAAACAAGAAGCCCTGGTTTGATGCCTTTTAGTGACATAGGTGTTAAACCATAGTGGTGCATAAATGCGACAATGGCGGTGAAAGGGTTAATGGAAAAATGGCTGGCGGCGAAAGGGTTAAAAGAAACGGTGAGAACAGGTACAACACAGCAACGATAATAAGTTTTCAAAACAACGATATGTCAACACCAATGTTTCATAACCTTTGCAAACAGAACATTTTGGATTTACATTTGCTATGCAGGGATTCAACATTTCTGGTCCATTCTCGTGCCTTTGTTCCAGAAATTCTTACAAAGATTTTTTCCCAGCCGATGTCGGACATGCTGTGCCTATTTGTTAGTTAGGCGCATAACAGCAGCATGACACATCTGCGCTCATATGACAAACTGTCTGAGTGATCAACACAAAAAAAAAGATTAAAACTGTAAAAGAAAAACGTTTCAACTTCAGGGCTTGGCATGGGAGTAGTTAAAACTACCCCTTTCATTTTATGTGCTTTCAGTCTAAATGCATCGTTCTTCTAATTAAACCTAACTATGTAGTGTAACTTACCAGAGCAGTTCATGACAAACTGTTGCTTCTGCATCTGCTCTGTATGATGTATCTGCATAATATATATAGTTGATAGCCATAGGGCCGCACCATGGCATAGTCATCAACAAACTTGGGAAGAGCACGCACTAATCTAAAGTTTAAAAGACCTGGCCAGCCAGTGTCCGTTCAGCGTGCAGTCAGCATGATTAATACAAATTTTCAATCAGAAAATTTGGCGAGGAGTAGATCTAGTGAAACCACACCTTTACCCTGAATTTATTTTTATGTATTAATTTTGCGTATCTGGAAGCCCATTTATGTGCTTGCTATTATGTCTATTCACCATATGCAGCCTTGTAACTGCAGTTTGCTATATTATATATAAATCTGTCCAGCTATATCCACATTTTCGTCCATATGGGAGATCATTTGATTAAAAAAAAAGAGAGTAAAACACTAAACAGGTGGGTCTTTCCATCATCAGATTATCTTCTCTTACTAAGAGTCTTAGTCTTACCGGCGAAAATGTGGATTTTGCCATCTGTCAATCACTGAATCAGTTCCAACTTCCACTCGTTAAAATGCAAAAACTGACAGTTGTTAAATGCCATCCTTATAAAGGTCAGGTGGTCTGATTGAAACAATGAAAGCCCAAAATACAAACATCCAGATGCCAGATGGGAATCCCATGCACACATGATTCAACCACTGTACTCAAGTCTGCTAAGAAAGTACGTGGGATTCAGTGTCAAATTCACTGTGAATCAGTGGTTGCTGAAGTTTGAGCTACCGTGCAAACAACTTTGTTTAGTGAGAGAAAAATATAACAAAGCACACAGTACACATTCACACAGCATCCTATAAATCGGACTCACCTATGTCGATAGCCTGCAACGAGAAGTGGGATTTTGATGCTGACCAGATGCTTCCCTGGAAACAACTTCCACCTCGCAGTCTCAAATGCTCATGGATAAATTATTCCTGATGCACCCAGGGCTTGCTACTCTGATTGACTAAGCTGTTGCGTTTATTTGAGTTGCTTCCCATAATCTACTGCATGCTCCGCTTATAAGCAAAGACTGTACAGTATCTTTGTTATAAGGAAGTGGAGGCGACACAATTCTCTAAATTCTTTAAAGCATTCTGATCGCTTCTCGGCCTTTTGGCTAAGACAGTGATTCGGGAACATCAATTTTTGTTTATACCCTGGTTGGTTTGTTCAGCCCGTCGTACATGGCGAAAGCCGATACGCGACGTTAACCTGAACTTCCATCCACAATTCTCTATTTTTCTCTCTCTCTCACAATTTTTTCATATGTATCTTCACATATAAATGTGGCGGTACCATAGCCGATGAGGTTTAATCGAGGCGTGGTTACCGCAACACCTATCTATATTGTTAAAAACTCGGGACTTTACTGGTGTTGCACTGTCTCCTGGCATTGCAGCCAGTATTGTTCCCACCATCTTTGTATTTACAAGTGTCCCACTATGTGTCTATGACCGAGAGGACGTAAAACATAATTTTGATCACAATTTTGTTTCAGCATCTGTATCAGTATTGTTCCCACCATCTTTGTATTTACAAATGTCCCATATGTGTCTTGACCGAGAGGACATAAAACACCATTTTTCATTCACAACTTTTTTTAAAATTATTTCACGCTAATCTCATCATCACCGACACAAATTTTTTGTTCCTTATAACCGAAGTTCCGTATATCCGACCATTGGTTATAAGGAAGTTAATTTAATTACTTCCTTATAACCGATGTTGAGCAAAAGAAGGAATAAATGGATTGTAGAAAGACAAAAACACATGCGCATTCCTTTGATGTTTTAATCAACAATAAATAAATAAGTAAAGGAGAGAGTTAGAGAAAGAGAGAGTGAGAAAGAGAGCAACAGTGAGAGAGTCAGAGAGAGAGAGAGAGAGGGGCAGAACGAAAGTGACAGGATAAGTCAGAGCTAGAGAGAAAGACAAAGTGAAAGAGTGAGAGACAGACAGCCAGACAGAGGCAGATAGAGAAAGACAAGCAGCTGAGGCTCCCTCATTGTTAGGCTTACTCTTCAAGAGGGAGCTCAACAACATCTTAAAATTCTAGTTAGGGGTTAGGAGGCCATATAGATCAAAGTAGTGATAAATGAAGGGCGGGAGCTGTGCCGGTCGGGTCTTGCCCCCGGGGGCCGCTACGGTAGTCAGGTTGGTCTTGCCTGGATACTGTGAAATAAAGGTCTGATGGCCCAATGAATACATTTAAAACAAAATTTAAACACAAACTTAAACGTGGCCGAATGGTTTGAGTCGCTGCTCGTAATCCAACGGGTTTGCGAGTGCGCTGGTTTGAACCCAGCTGGTCACGGTGTTGTATCCTTGGGAAATATACCCCTTCTTCTTCTTCTACCTATTACTGGACTGGGCCTCACGGCGTTTAAAGTCCAACTTGGTATGTGACTGGCAGGCGGCGTGCGCTCTCAATGCCCAATTTTTTTTTAAACTTAAGTAATAATTTGGGATCCATCCCTAAAACTTGAGGTTAAAACTATTTACTCTGGTCCACTGGGAGATCAGCAGACGGAGGCCTGGTACGTGGCTGATGTAGATGCCACCAAGGCCGGCCCTGAATGCATCAGGACAAATGGTTTCAGTCAGGCTTGTGGGGAGCATGTTCCACTCTCTGAGCGTTCGTGGGAAGAAAGAGTGGTAGAGGACTGGGTGGGCTGTTCTTTCTTGATAAAATCTTTGGGCTCCTCTCGTTCTGGGGTCACAGTCGCTGGGGCGCAGATGCTGGCTTGCATTCAAATCAACCAAGCTGTTGTTAGTTTTGTCATAGATATAGAAAGAGTTCTTTCTATATATCCATGGTTTTGTGCAGTAGGCACAGGTGGTTGATCTTCCTCCGCGTTTCGAGACTGTCCCACTGCCGCTCCCCTAGCATTCTGTCAACACAGCCAGGTGTCTTGTCTCCGTAGTCACCTGACTGCCCTGTGCTGTACCATTTCTAACTGGCGTACATCCTTCTGAAGATGAGAATCGCAGGCTGCTGAGACGTACTCCATAACTAGGCCGTACCATGGTGGTGTAGGACGCGGCCTTGACTTTGGTGGTACAGTCATTGATGTTGCGGCGCAGGGTGACGCCAAGATTAAGATATCTGCTGTCCTCTGATATCTGAAGGACTTCGTCATGCAGGGTGTGTTTCACGGACCCGCTTGATCTTATTCGGCATGACTCTGATGACTGTGCATTTGCTGGGGTTGCAATCCATTTGCCATTCCTTCTCCCACTGCTCCAGTGATGACAGGTCCGATTGCAGGGCTTAATTGCTGGTCTTTGTCGGAGGAGATTGTTCTAAACAGGAGGCAATCGTCAGCAAAGAGCTTTGTTTGAGAGGAGTGTACGGCGTCGGCGTTGATGTATACCCAAAAGAGGTCCTATTTCCTGGTCCTTCGGATGAGACGTAAAACCGAGGTACCGTGTGCGAACGCATGCACAAGATCTTGCGCGCACATTAAAGCCCATATGCATTCCACTATTCGGTACGAGTAGGCCGTGTGTGCTGGTGGAATGGATGACACGAACTCACAAAGCATGCATCGATCCTGTGCGCCGGGCAGGATAAACACCCCCAATCCGGCAGAAGAAGAAGAAGAAGAAGAGACAGCGTGACAAAGAGAACTTGAAGAGAGAGAGTATACAGAGACACCCGGACATAGAAATAGAAATAGGAGAAAAAACTTAAGTGTAAGCTAAATAGCTGTGACCGGCACTTTGAGCCTGCTGGCTATTTTACCGGTCACTGTAATTTAGCCTACAGGCTAAAGTGCCAGTGTTTCTGGGGGGTTATTCTTTTTCTTTAAAAAAAAAAAAGTACTTTCAAGCTGAGAACTCTCAGGATTTAAGGAGTTAAATTTTAAGGGCTACTATTGTTACTTGGGAGGTTTTTTTTGGCTTAGGCAGAGGCTATTTTCCCTCATGTGGGTTTGTAGAAGTGAGGCCATTTTCCTTTTTGTGGGTTCGCAGAACTATGGCTATTTTTCCCTCACGTTAGTTTGTAGAACTGAGGCTAATTTCCCTTATGTGGGTTCGTAGAACCGATACTATTTTCCCTTATGTGGGCTCACAGAACTAAGAATATTTTCCTACACGTTAGTTTGTAGAACACGGCCCCAGTCTGGTCGGTTGTCTGGCTGTCTACCCACCAAAGCTCTCTCTCTCTCCTTTGCTTTTCTTTTGTTTTTCTCTCTCTTCGACCTTTTCAGTTGTAATAATGGTCAGAACTGACTTTGACAACTATATTGGAAGAAGAAGAAGAAGAAGAAGAAGAACCGATGCTATTTTCTCTCATGTGGGTTCTCTTCTCTTTCAAAGTGTGTGTGTGTGTGTTTGTGTCATAGCGTGTGTGTCCTTCTTAAACTTATAGGAAACGCCGAAATTCAGAAATATGATAAAGTTTTAATCATGGGTGATTTTAACTTTCCAAATATAGATTGGGAAGGGCATTGGACAAATGATAAAGATAATGATTTTAAGGGATGCCTTGTTATTTCAAACAGTAACAGAGCCCACAAGGACAAGGGAAGGACAAAAAGAGAATGTTCTTGATCTGATTAAATTTTTAGTTAACGACACTCAAATAGTATCAGACATTACACACTCTTGCCCCCTAGGCAAGAGTGACCACCAAGTGCTAACCTTCTCCCTGTATGCTAGTGTTCACAACACAGATCCCTCCAAACAAACAACAGCATATAATTTGAAAAAAGGGAATTATACACAAATGAGACAGGATCTTGCTGATCAGAGTTGGGATCACTTGCATGACTTGAGTGTCGAGGAATGTTGGCAGGACATTAAAGGGAAAATACACCTCTCAATGGATAAAAACATAACAAAGAGTAGAGGTATTAATAAGATGAAGAAAAAACATAGACCTTACTGGATGTCACTAACATTAAGAGGAAAGGTGAAAAAGAAAGAAAGATTATATAGAAAATATTTAGAGAATGGGAAATTAAAAGCTGGTAAACGTTACAGGGACTATATAGAAGTAAGAAATCATTGCTGTAAAAAACTGAGGAGTGAAACAAAGGAACATGAAAAAGAAATAGCCAAAAACTGTAAGCTAAATCCGAAGATGTTTTGGAAATATATAAACTCTAAACTCAAACTGTGTTCTGGGGTTAGCTCTCTGAAGGATAAGCAAGATAATATTGTCACCAATGATCAGCGCAAAGCTAATGTTTTGAACGAGTTTTTTGCTAGCGTGTTTACAAAGGAAAATACAGACAACTTACCACAAACTGCTAATGAGGCCCCTGCATATAGTGCAGACATTGTTATAACAGTAGAAGCTGTGAAGAATAAACTGAAAAATGTGGATGTGAACAAGGCTCAGGGGCCAGACAAGATCCCAGCCAGAGTGCTCAAAGAGCTACATCAGGAACTAGCAATTCCTCTAACAATTTTATATAATAAAAGTTTAGAATTTGGGGAACTCCCATCAGATTGGAAAACAGCAGAGGTCATTGCAATCTTCAAAAAGGGTACAAGAACTGACCCAGGTAACTATAGACCAGTGAGCCTGACGTGCATATTATGTAAGATTTTAGAACAGTTTGTACGGGACGCTGTTGTTAAACATATGGTAGATTTTAATCTGTTCACAGAATGTCAACATGGGTTCAGGACAGGGCGTTCTTGTATGACCCAGTTGTTAGATGTGATGGACGATTTAACCCAACTTTTAGAGGACAAAGAGGCATTTGATATTATTTACTTAGATTTTAGAAAGGCCTTTGATTCTGTGCCGCACGAAAGGCTACTTCTTAAACTGGAAGCTTACGGGATAACAGGAAACATATTAACGTGGGTTAAAAACTTTCTGAAGGGAAGATCTCAAAGAGTGCGGGTGGGAACAAAACAGTCTTCTAGCACTGATGTTTTAAGTGGTATTCCCCAGGGTAGCATCCTGGGCCCAGTACTTTTTACAGTTTTTATAAATGATCTCCCAGAAGACATACAAAGTGCATGCAAGATATTTGCAGATGATACTAAAGTGTATAATCGTTCCCAAAATTCAGACGTACTGCAAAACGATATTAACAGACTCATAGAATGGTCAGAGAAGTGGAATTTATATTTTAACGCAGGAAAATGCAAGGTTATGCACGCGGGGTACAATAATCCAAGTAAAGCATATGAAATTACTCATGGCTCATCTAAGCATGTTTTAGATACTTGTACAGAGGAGAAGGACCTAGGGGTTATATTTGATTCAAAACTCAAATTTGATAAGCACATCACAACAGCGATAAATAAAGCCAGTAGGATGCTGGGCTTGATCAGAAGGAGTTTTAAAAACTTAAATAAAGAGGTGTTCATAAATCTTTACAAATGTTTAATACGGCCTCATCTTGAGTATGGCAATATAATTTGGAATCCCTTTCTTAAACGACAGTCCAGTGCAATTGAGAAGGTACAGAGGAGAGCAACCAAACTGATAAAATCCATGAAAAATTTGGATTATGAGGACAGGCTAAGTAAATTAGACTTGCCATCTTTAAAATACAGAAGACTAAGGGGAGATTTGATAAATGTTTACAAGATTCTTCAAGGCACTGACAATACTAACACAGGCTTGTTTCACTTGTCTAATGAAATAAGAACCCGTAATAGTGAACTTAAGATCCTAACCAGGTACAGCAGAACTAACATTAGAAAAAACTTTTTTTCTAACAGAGTCACCCAATATTGGAACAACCTCCCTGCACATAATAAACTGGCCTCAGATACTAACAAATTCAAAAACCTCCTAGACAGTGATCAAAAAATTGCCCTGTTAAAGTATATCCATGATTAGTGCATCAATATGGATGCTAAAAACCGCCACAGCAATTGCCAAACTAACCAAAAGGAAGGACGCATTGAGAGGCTGCAAGGCCTGGTCGTCCAAATACCTGACCTGACCTGACCTGACCTGTGTGTGACTGCTTGCCTATCTGCCTCTCCCTCTCTCCGTCTGTCTCTGTCTTCCTCTCTTTTTCACTCTCAGTGGTTCGGGTTTTTTAATTTCAAGCTTTTGCTTCCCTCCTCCTTATCCCCTCTCTCTTTCTCTTGTGTGCATGCATGTGCATGTTTTAACCCTATTTTGTCTGTCTGTATGCACTGTGTTTCTCTCTCCTGTTGTCTTTGTCTATCTCTACCTTTCTGTCTATCTTCTCTGATCTTGATTGTAGTTGAAAGAACCACTGTGGCATTGCATCAACGGAAACTAGGGGAGAGCAGTAATCTAGCCAGCGCACGCATGTTCAGCGTGCAACCAGCATGATGCCACGTCCCAGCAAACTACACTAACTAAAATTTGGGGTGGTGTGGGGGATGGGGGTGGGATCAAGGAGAAAGGTGACGGGGGGAAGGGGGACCTGCTGGAGGAGGGTCTTAAAGACCCACTGACCCAGCAAGATTAACTCCCTTGGTTTTTTTGGGGGTAGGTGTGACCCACATGCAAGTTCCCCATACACAATCAAGGCTGCTCTTTAAAGTGATATCTCGTTGTCATGTATGAGGGAATTTGTATGGGAGTCAGACCTGGTCAAAATAAGATATCTTACCAGCGAGAGGGGGAAACATGTGAAACCCATGGTTTTCACTCATGGATCTGGTGGGTCTTTAAAGTCCTCCACGGAACCTGCGGAACCAACATTGGTGGTCAGGCTGTTCCACTTCCAGATGGTTCTGGGAAAGAAGCTGTTCCTTAATACTGAATGTCTTTGCAGGCTGGATATTGAAACAGCGCTCATTGTTTCTAGCAAGTTTTTTGCTCTCCTGGTTTTCCTGCTTTGCGAGTTCTGTCTTTTTCGTTTATTACTTTCATGTATGATTCACCGGCACTTACCGCCCTTTCTTCAAACAGCATTTTGATGATTGAAATTATAATTTAGTAGGTCCATGGGTCATCCTTTGTTGAGGATGAACCTGGGTCTGTCTCAATGTGGCTGTAAGTTATACTTTGCTAGGCGACTTGGTGCCGAAAATAACTTCGGTGAATGGAGTTAATTACAGGGAGAGTTACTTTTCCTTACTTCACTATCATCCTCTCTCCTCGCCTCACCATTTCTATCTTTGTTAGTACATGTATTGGAATTTCATGGTACAGCTTAGTTTTTTGTGGATGACTATGACTCTCAAACTAGGAACATTTGTACAGGCTCAAGTGCTGCATCCAAAGGATTCTTTTGTCCTTTGGGTGCCTTCTCCTACACCATCTGTCCTCAAATCCCTTTGGCTGAAAGTGGGGATGTACCCCGGGCAAGGCTTCTCCTTCATGTCCCTTCCCAGGTCGAGAGGACGTAAAGCATGAAATTTCGTTCGGCATTCTCCGCTGTAAACAAATTTAGCCCATCCCATCGGAACAGCAGCTGCTCCCTCTGCTATTTAGCTGTCATAGTCGGAAATGACAGGCAAGCATATATACATACCGTATTTTACGGACTACAAAGCTAACCTCATTATAAGGCGCACACCCCAAATTTTACACAAAATTCAGATTTTGTTATTATAGTTTCTTACTATATTATTAGTCACATTATAAGACGCAGGGCTCTCAGTCTAGAAAAAAAGTATCGCCTTATAGTCCGTAAAATATGGCACATGCATAGTTAGTGTTGGTTGTTAACACACACCGTCAGTATCAGAATCAAGCCGACATACACTTTCTATGTACCTTTATTCTGCCTTCCACAGCAGGTTTATTTCCAAAATTGCTGATATTTCACGATATTAGAAAAGGTAAAAAGTTCTGGCAGATATTACAGATAAACAAATAACCACAAGCTTTCAAAGACAAAAAAAAGATAGGGGGTAAAGCATACCATCAGTCACAACTGCTTTTTAAAAAATAAAAAGACTTCAACTCTACTATACAGTAAGCACTTAAATCAATCTTCTGTATCAGTCTATACACACGCAAGTTCATCAGCAAAAATGTACACTCTCTCTCTCTCTTTCATGCACAGCATGAGCACAAAACGACCTCTCACAGACTCGCAAAAGTTCATTCATCCCCCTCAACCACAAAACTCAACCCCACCACAAAACATTGGCCTCCTGGTAAAACAAATTCACATAAAACAAAACAAAAAATCTAGACTGTTGGTTCAAACCCAGCATTGGCCACACCAAGTCCACAGCGGATATCTTACTACTGACACACAGCCAGTAAACAAAATATACATCAACAAAACCTTTCCTAGACAAAGGGTGAAAGGGAGGGGGAGGAGGTGAAGGGGGGAGTAAAGGTAGGGAAGGGGGGTGAGGTGAATGGATGGCTTCATGAATGTGCAAGGGAATCATGCAGTACCACAAATCAGTCTTCAAAACATATCAAGATGTGGGAATAATCTACCGACACTGTACACACACATTCTTAAGTCTCGTTTTCTTGTTTGCTTCCCCAACCCCTCCCCCCTCCACTAATCCCATCCCACCATTCCCATCCCTCTGTCTCCCTCACAGACGCATCACATGATCCACTCAACCATACTTCTTTAGCTGAGATTCCCCAACAATCCATCCCCACCCATCTCTGCCTACTCCAAAAACAAAAAATGTCATGCCAGGCATCATTATTTTTTTTTATAAAGTCAATCAAAGTAAATGGTCCGCTTTGCAAATCGATGAGGGTCCGTGGTGAGGCGAGGTGGCGGCGGAGGTGTGAAAGAACGCGAAGACGATGTACTGTTGTTTGTTGAATTGTTTGTGTATTCGTTCAAGGCGGAGGTGACTGAAGGCTAGGGGCTGTCACTGGATGCCGAGGGCAGTGCGGGACTGCTTGATGCGGTCCAGGCGGATGGTCAGGTGCTTGTTCTGGTTCTGAAGCTCCTCCATCTGGGTCTGGGCCTCACGAAGCTGTCGTATAACACAACAACAAAAATCAATTGTCGACATTAAACACATTAAGGAACCATTCTGCCAAGTTTTGTTAAGATTGGGTTGGTAGTTTAGGCGCTGTTGTGAAGTGGATGAATTTTTTTGTTACACACACATACAAACACTCTCATTCAGACAGACAAATGCACAGCCCTCATTCCCATTCCAATGTACTCCTGTTCTTACAGAACTGGGAGTACAACAAATAAAAACGGTCTGGGGCATAAGCACTAATGAAGCATAATTATACTATTTACTTTATTATAGTCTGCTTGAGGCAAGCCAAAAACCACAAGTGAAATATTAATATAATATGTGACATGAATCAAATCTGATATTTTCTAACAAAATTCCACAGCTTTAGCCCTGCCCCACATCCCCTGGAAGCATATTCCTTCAATATGTTAACAGAAAATGGGATGCTTGCTTAGTTGTTATGCTCGAAACTTTTCTGACCAGACATGTTTCCCTTACCTTTACTATCCCTCCACTTAAGCTTAACGCTTTGAGTTTTGAGCTGAGCAAGTCTTGGTGGGCCAACACTTGTCATTGTTTCTCACCTCTCGTTGAAGTTTTCTCTTTTCTTGTTTGAGTTCATCCTCTACCCCCTCTGCTCTCTCTGCATCGGATTTGTAACGTTTCACTTGCGTTTCCAAGCGAGTCACCTGAAACATTCAGTTCTTTCTCAATTAATTCGTTGTCTTCACCTAATACCCACTTTATGTAAGCCTATTAACCTTTAGCACCCTGCATTTTTTCTGACGTTCCGTACTCTGTCACTGCATTCTTTTTGAGGCGGTGAAAAACGCTTACACCCACTTAATTAAAAATGCTATAATTTTCTCTGTGTGTTGTGTGCAGACTTGATTATTGGAATACTAATAAAGAGATGATTGAGGAAAGTTTTGATATGATGTATCTTGTTGTCCGTGTATGTTTTGTTGTTGAAGAAGAAAAAAAAAAGAAGCAAAATCAACAAAGCGAAAGTGTTGACTTACTGTTTCGGCACAAGTGCCGTCTGCTTCGATGTTCGCCCACTGACTAATGAACTCATCTCTAAGATCCCTTTAACGAAATAACTCACGGAAATATCATTAAGAATATTATGAAAGGCAAACTTTTCTTTGAATTCAACCTAGTAGTCAAAATCGGTACCGAATCACAATCGCGGCTCGATTCAATATCGGATCGTCTTCATCAAGTGACACCGACATCGGCTACCCCCCCTTCTACTGCATTACGATTTTCTATCACCATTTCACTGTCGATATCCGACCTAACAAAGCCTAAGAATTCATGATTTAAACAAACATCGACGCTAATTTCCAGTAGGAAGCTTCACCAACACGAAAATCCGCCATATTTGATAGTGAACTTTATTTTCTGACCGATCAACACTTTCAAAAATTCAATACAACAACTAAAAAAGCAAATGGCGGCTTGCCGGAAGAGAAAGAAGCAGCCGAGCCTCGTTCTGAAGCTAAAGTGAGGTAGTTTCTATTATTAGTAACAGAAATAAGGTCCGCGAAGCATTGGTTTGGGAGTACCCCTATCTGGGCGACACAGTGCGCCTGCAGTTGAAGGGGAGAGTATCTGCTCGGCGACACAGTGCGCCTGCAGTGTGCTAAAGGTTAAGTCATAAAGTGAAGTGATGTATTTGTTGGTTTTTCAGTAGAAGTACATTCTTATTTCAGCTGCACATACTGTACAAACAAATGAACAATTTTAGGTCACTAAAACCAAAATTGGGTTTAATTGACTACCCTCCCCCAAGTGGATACTGGGGAATCTTCCAGCACAAACAGTGCCCCAACCTTCTGGAAATTCTGGGCTCACAACTTCCTCTAATCTATCACTCTCTTTAACTCTGCCTTTTCCTTTATTTACTATCATCTACTATTTTTTTCTGCCTTATTGATTCTCCTGCCTTTTTTCCAACAAAATCTTCCAACTAATATTTTTTCTTTGAACTCCTCCGAAATCATCTTCATTATGACGAAATGTATTGGCTGAATGCTGTGAGGAGGCCTAACATCTGAAAACCAGACACATACATATTTTAACCGTTGTAGCCATATGGCCTGGGAATGCAGAAGAAAAAGTTGAACTACCAGGCATTATCCTCAGCACACTAGAAACTGTTCTGCTAGTGTTCATTATGATCAGTGCAATAGATTCAGTTGTGACACTGATCACAACTTTTGATCATAACATAGCATTCTGGGGTCCTTCCCCAAATGTTATTGCAAAGATTGCCAAACAGTCTGCCTTCTGCAATTATGCTATAAGCTCGATAATATGCATCAGCAAATTAGGAATAGTTGTTCTTTGTGGAAGCCACATCTGAAATTTGTGCAGCAGTTTCAATATAATTGGTTTTCACAAGCGCTGACATAATGTTCACTCGACATATTATTATTAGGTACTTTATAGTCACAGAGGCGTCTGTGAAATTCGGGTTGCTCCCACCTGGAGAGCGCGTTGCAGCCAGAGGCGCGCCACCCGATTTTTAATTTTTTTTGCATGCAATTTTTGTGTGACTGATGAGGAAGGAAAGGAGGGGGGGTAAATTTTGACCAAATGACAACTTTTTCGTTGCCACTGGGTTTAATGTGTGCTAAGTGCATGGGCACATGGGACCTCGGTTTATTGTCTCATCCGAAAGACTCCACGTTCAGACCGTAAGGCCTAGTGTAAAGTGAGAGAAGAAATCCCCTGTACCCAGGTACATATTAATTTCCATCAAAACGCACACAATCTTTCCCACCATTCTCACTTACCATGCCTTCTAACGTGGCTATGTCTTGTTCAGCTTTCTGGAGTTTGAACTTGTAATCGTGGATTTGCTTGCTGGCCTCCCCTGTAACATACAGTCAAGTTTTTGTTTGTTTTTGTTTTTAAACATCATTTATGTACATTTCTTTTCTGGCAATTAAGATACCGTCCAGCACAAACAGTTTGGCATTTGGCCTTTCATCCTAACAGACTCATTTTTGTGAAATTTGGGCTGCTCCCACCTGGAGTGCATGTCGCCGCCAGTGCAGTGTACCTTTTTTTTTTTTTTGGGGGGGGGGGGGGGGGGGGGGGGGGGGGGCAGGGGTAGATTTGGAAAACCTAGCTATCAATTTGGTTTATATCAGGAAGCAGAATTTCTCCCTGCTCTTATTGTAAATTTCAGACTTGCTTGAAGTCCCCATCCGAAACACTTGACAAAAGAAACGCCACACAAAGTGTTTTGCCTTACTTTGCACTTCGTACAGCTGCATTTCTGGTCCGTTCATCTGTGGCAGCTGGGAGCTGTCCGACTTCTTCTGCTTGGACTGGGCGTCGTCTAACAAGCCTTCTAACCGCTTCACCTGCACACCACGCAGAGGCACACTGAACACTGGGAGCAGGAGAAACAAACATTTTTATATTGTCTGAAAGACAACCACATGGGTGCTTCTACAGCAGCCTGGAAAACCTGAAGGGCAGGGGTTCAGAGACCGCCTTGTCCCCAACTAGGTACAGAGGCAGCATCAGCAAATATAAATACTTTAAAAAGTCTTCTGGACAATATTCCCAAATTTCAGATACTTTTGTTTGATAATGATTGATTATTTTATTTCAAAAACTTGCTCAGACCATAACATAAACAAAAAAACATAATATTGAGGGGACGATTTATATGCCGCGAGGCCTTGGCTGATGAAGCCTGTTCCTATCTACCTACCTACCATCTCTGGGTGGGTGCAAAAATGGATTCGGCAGGTTCTCTTTTAAGCAAAGTACAAAGCTAGGGCATAACATAATTATATAAGCAAGTGGTGGTGAGGACAAAACATGGAAAGGTAAGAAAGGGAGCTTGCTCCTGAATATTTATTTTTATTTTTATAAAAGCATGATCTGCAAGCAGAGGCCACTGTTAAAAAAAAAAGAATTTAGGCACACAGTCTGAAGAGAAGAATCCGTGCAACCAGACTATCTTCAACATTATAGGGAATGTTCTGGTAATCCAACCCTAATCATCCACTAAGCCAAGTTAATAAAAATGCAGACTGTTACCAGATTTAGTATTTGAGAAATTGTTGCTTTTTTCTTTCTCTACATTTTTTTTCTTGACCAGTGAAAGTGTGAATGGGAGTGAATGATGACAATGGGAGGGGTAATAATAATGAGGGAGGGGAAATTTCAATGACATAAAATGATCAATACACATGACATATGACATGTTTCTCCTGTATCTGCTGCTCTAAAGTGCTGATACTGTAAGTTACTCATTTCTCTTTCGTTTTCTTTGCTTGTTTTCATTTTTTGAACACCATGATTAAAAAAAAGTTGATGAGGAAAAAAGCTCATTAAAATGTGTTCAGAAAGCTTTCCCACAGCAGTTATTCAAAAACAAACAGAAAAGGAGACAGTCAGACAGACAAAAAGACAAAACAAAACATCCTTGGCTGAGGTAAGAAAATCTGTTGGTTATAAATGTTAACTGTACAAAGATGGGCAACGTTGTACTTTAGACACCCCCTCATGTTCACAACCCTCAATCTCAGAGTCTGCTTCTTTCAGTTTCATGACAATAACCCTAGATTGATCCTAATCTTGTCGCTTCTCAGTGAAAACATTCAATGGAACAATTTGATGGGGGAGGTGAGGGGGGGGGGGGGGGTCTAACTCAGGGCTGCTTACCACCTGTTGCAGATTCCAGGGACAAACTGTTTAAAAACCAGGGACACAGACTTATTTCCAGGGACAAACACTGGAATGTCAGTCGTCATGAAATGTATTTCGTGATTTAGCAACATTTCTGCAACAGGATATTTTGGATAGTATTTTTGCTGCCGGTGCCAACTTATATTCAAGATTCTGGGTGACCAGAATAACGTCGAATGTACGGTTGCGCCTAAGGTCGAAACAAAATGGCATGACTGACAAGTGTGCCTAATGTCGAAAATGTCAAGTAAGTTTTACGTTTTAGCCTAAGGTCGAATGCACAGTTGAGCCCAACGTCGAATTTCAAAGTTGTGCCTAAGGTCGAATGTACGGTTGAGCCTAAGGTCGAATGCATCGTTGAGCCTAAGGTCGAATGCACAGTTGAGCCCAACATCGAATTTCAAAGTTGTGCCTAAGGTCGAATGTATAGTTGAGCCTAACGTCGAATTGCAGAGTTGTGCCTAAGGTCGAATTGCACAGTACAGCCTACATTGATTCAGTTCCCAGGTACACAGGCTTGGGGGGGTGGGGGGGAGAGAGAGAGAGAGAGAGAGAGAGAGAGAGAGAGAGAGAGAGAGAGAGAGAGAGAGAGAGAGAGAGAGAGAGAGAGAGAGAGAGAGAGAGAGAGAGAGAGAGAGAGAGAGAGAGAGAGAGAGAGAGAGAGAGAGAGAGAGAGAGAGAGAGAGAGAGAGAGAGAGAGAGAGAGAGAGAGAGAGAGAGAGAGAGAGAGAGAGAGAGAGAGAGAGAGAGAGAGAGAGAGAGAGAGAGAGAGAGAGAGAGAGAGAGAGAGAGAGAGAGAGAGAGAGAGAGAGAGAGAGAGAGAGAGAGAGAGAGAGAGAGAGAGAGAGAGAGAGAGAGAGAGAGAGAGAGAGAGAGAGAGAGAGAGAGAGAGAGAGAGAGAGACCTTTGGCTCAGCGGTTAATTCGACCTTAGGCACATCTTTGCAATTCGACCTTAGGCACATATTTGCAATTCGACCTTAGGCTCAACTTTGCATTCAACCTTAGGCGCAACCGTATATTCGACGTTAGGCACAGCTCTGCAATTCAACATTAGGCTGAAGTGTGCATTTACTTATTTTCGACCTTAAGCACACCTGTACATTTGACCTTAGGCGCAATCGTACTTTCGACCTTATTCCGGATTCCCAAGATTCTTTGGGGTTCAGTAACCTATGTGTAGCACGTCTGTTAAGAAAAAATCAAGCTATTGTTTTGGGTGTTCCTGTGTTCAAAAGTAAGGTCAACTTACAAGTGACTGCTCTACAAATTTTTTATTCTGCTCAATTTTCAGAGTGGATTCCAGGGGCAGGGTGCCCCTTTTAACCGTTTCCCGGGACAAATACCCCTACGCAGCCACATCTTTCAAATGTCCACCAACAGAATGATATATAGTTCTGATACTTTCTAAAGGGTTTCTTCTTTGTGGCTTACCTCATCACCCAGTTTCGTCTTTTCTTCTGCAAGCGCTTTCACTTTGTCATCTGCACACAGACATCATAAGTACAAAATAAATCAGCACAAAATTAATTACCCTATTTTTCGGACTATAAGGCGATATTTTTTCCCCCAGACTGAGTGAGACCCCTGCGCCTTATAATATGACTAATAAAATAAAAAATAGTAAGAAAATATAATAACAAAATCTGATTTTGTGTAAAAATTTAGGGTGGGTCGGGGTGCACCTTATATGTGGTGCGCCTTCTAGTCCATAAAATATGGAAGGCTATAATATAAATGCATCAGCTGTCTACAAAACTAGTTTTTGTAAACGAAAAGAAAAGTTTGAAGCCTTATTTGCAACAGCTGTACAGTAATTTGACATTGTAAACCAATCTATCAAGCTTATACTGTGTTCTACAGTGTTCATTGTTATTTTTCCCCAAAACTCAACTTTTTGACGAGCGAAGTCTCGTCTATGTACTGAAAATTGGTGTGTGTGTGTGTGTGTGTGTGAGAGAGAGTGTAGTCATTGTCTCATTGATGAAATATGTCATGCACTAACAAATGTTTTCAACTTTGAGCATTACAAGTAATATGACTTACTTTCACTATCAATGCAATGCCTCACATTATCAATTGATGAAGAAACAATCATCACTAAACTTGAGCTGGCCTTGACTTTTGCTGCCTGGTGAAGGTTTAACAATAATGAAGTTTTTAAAAAAAAGTAACATTACCCTAGAATGCCTTAGATATAATTCTGTGGCCCTGCATGCCCTGCTCTCAAGGCAACCCCAATTTCGATTTCCAATCCAGTCTATGCCCTTGATGGGTTCAGGTCAAAGTCATGGGGATCACTAAGTTCTGGTGAGCTGTCAATAGACGGACGTGGTAGCACTTTGGAAGAGAACCTCACTCACGCTGGCTACGTGACTAAGTCGGAGTATGGCCGCCCATGTGGCGGGGCACTTTAAAAGCAGCCATACACGTAATCTTCCCATCCAAGGTCATGCGAAATGTTCACATGGCACTGGGTGTGCCCCCACAGTGATTAAGTTGGGTAACGAAAACAACAACAGCATCAGTAGGGGGCTTAGCAGGTGGTGTCCTGCGTACAGGCTCCACTGAATTCCACCGAAGTGACACAGCAGCAGTGCAGTCTCCTCTGGTGGTTGCCTCCCGACGAACTAACATAGATTTGCTCCCATTAGATTGTTGATTTTGCATTCTGCGACCTGACAACCAGAGTGTAGCTGTGAGTTGGGACTGGGAATGAGCAGCATGGGAACAACGCCACTGTACGGCCCAGAAAATGGGACAGTTCAAAAACAAAAAGAATGCGTGGCGCTTTGTACTACCTAAGGATCCTTCACTACATCTGTTGAGGGCGTCGATGGATTCTGAGGACAGCAGCAGACCTCCTGCCCCTATGGGACCGTTGGAAGACGGGGATTCCTTGCTCCTTTCCAAAGCCAGCTCACCGTTCTCTGCAGCAACTATTACCAGCCCACTTTCCTGGAAATCAAAGGAAACAAAACGACTGGTAAATTAATCGTGGATTTGATAGAATGTTTACCAAAGGCATAGACAGACATTTTAAAAGTTACAAAATTAAATGATCCACACTGCTCAAGTAAAGCATTACATATTATCATTATGGTTAACTAATCCTTCTATAGTATCTAGTCTTTGTAGAGACAAGAACCATATAATTAAGTTTTTCTGGGGCTTCCTTAAAATGACAGTTATAAACAGATTCCCCATTATTTAAACAATATACAGTTTTAAAAAAAAACACTCCAAAAACAGAAATCAGAAAGCAACCATGTTTTTCCTACTGCAAATATGGTTGTATTTGTATCATGTCTAGTCAGTCCAGAAATTCAGGTTATATTTGAATTTGCATTATTTGTAGTCATACAGACATGTCTCTGAAAAATTTGGGTTGTATTTATATTTTCATTATTTGTAGTCATATAGACACGTCTCAGTGAAATTCGGGCTGCTCCCACCTGGAGCGAGCGTCGCTGCATGCAGTGCCACCCTTTTTATTTTTGTTGGTCGTAACAGTAATTGTACCATATATTACTATTTGCGATGCCGAGGGTGCTGCACTCACCGATATTAAGCGATCTTTGTAGTCGTTCTGTTCCCTGAGCCCTTTCAACTCCAGCTGGGCCGCTTGAAGCTCCCTCTTGGTCAGCTCACAAACCTGAAACCAGGTAGATCACCAGAGATCACAAACCAAGACCAATAGCAATCACAAACCTGAAACCAGGTAGACCGCCATCGATAGCACTTAACAGACCACGACCAATATCAATTACAAACCTGACACCATAAAATACCAGAAACCAGATAGACCACCAGCGATCACAAACCAAGACCAATAGCAATCACAAACCTGAAACCAGGTAAAACACCAGCGATCACTCATCACAACCCAACAAGACCAATAGCATTCACAAACCTGAAACCAGGTACTGAGGTAGACCACCAGCGGTCACAAACCAAGACCAATAGCATTCACAAACCTGAAACCAGGTAGACCACCAGCGGTCACAAACCAAGACCAATAGCAATCACAAACCTGAAACCAGGTAGACCACCAGCGGTCACAAACCAAGACCAATAGCAATCACAAACCTGAAACCAGGTAGACCACCAGCGGTCACAAACCAAGACCAATAGCATTCACAAACCTGAAACCAGGTAAAACACCAGCGATCACATGCCAACAAGACCAATAGCATTCACAAACCTGAAACCAGCGATCACATGCCAACAAGACCAATATCAATCACAAACATGAAACCAGGTAAAAAAAAAACCACCAGCGATCACAACCCAACAAGACCAATAGCAATCACAAACATGAAATAACCAGGTAAACCACAAGCGACCACACACCATGAAGACGAAATAGCAATCACAAACCTTTTTTTTTTTTTTTTTTTTTTTTTTCACCGTTCTCTCTTTACTAATACAAAACACATGATAACACCGTTCTATCTCTTTACCAATACAAAACACATGATAACACCGCTCTATCTCTCTTTACTAATACAAAACACATGATAACACCGCTCTATCTCTCTTTACTAATACAAAACACATGATAACACCGCTCTATCTCTCTTTACTAATACAAAACACATGATAACACCGCTCTATCTCTCTTTACTAATACAAAACACATGATAACACCGCTCTATCTCTTTACCAATACAAAACACATGATAACACCGCTCTATCTCTTTACCAATACAAAACACATGATAACACCGCTCTATCTCTCTTTACTAATACAAAACACATGATAACACCGCTCTATCTCTCTTTACTAATACAAAACACATGATAACACCGCTCTATCTCTTTACCAATACAAAACACATGATAACACCGCTCTATCTCTCTTTACTAATACAAAACACATGATAACACCGCTCTATCTCTTTACCAATACAAAACACATGATAACACCGCTCTATCTCTCTTACTAATACAAAACACACCTCGCTGCTGTTGCTGGAGCTCAACCACAATTTTTTTCCAATTTGTTTTCTTTTTTTTTCCCTTTTTTTTTTCAACAAACATTAACAAAACATATGCAAAAATTAGTAGAATGGTAAATAAATAAATAATTAAATTAATTAATAGAATTAATTCATCAATAAATCTACAACTTAATGCCTCTAGATATAAGTACAACTGTTTCCATAAAAAAAGATGTGCCTATGGAAGAAAATAATCTTTAAAGAAACAGAATCAACAAACAAAAAAAACAAAACAAAAAAAAAACAACAACAAAACAAAAAAAGAAGAATGAAACTTCATCAAAAAAAAGGGGGGGGGGGGGGATCTAAACAAACAAACGGGAAAACAGAAGAAAACAGGGTGTATGTGTGTTTGTGTGTGCGCGTGTGCGCGTGCGTGCGTGCGTGTGTGCGTGTGAGCGCGAGCGCGCGCGCGTGTGAATGTGTGCGTGCGCGTGTGCGCGAGTGAGCGTGCACTTGTGTGTGTGAGTGCGCGTGTGTGTGTGTGCGCGCACGCGCTCGTAGAGAGAGAGAGAGAGGGGGGGGGGGGGAGAGAGTTTAGTTATGGATTTAAAAATGTTTTCCGTATATCTAGTTCTTTTTCAAAAAGGGTTGTAATGTCATAACCAATGCCATACCGAAATTTACTAATCACCATTTTAGCAATTAAAATTATATGATTTACATATCGAACAAACGGTGTTTTGCCTTTGTCTGGCATGTATCCAAATAGAATATCAGTTTCTGTTAGAGATATTTGTTGGTTGGATTCCTTGAAGATTACGTCAGTGCACGTTTTCCACACTTTCTCTATTCTAGAACATTTGAAAAAGAAATGTTCAATGAAATCAGTTTCGTTACAGAAAGTACAAAGAGTATTATTTCTGAGACCCATTCTATAGAGAAGAATATTTGTGGGATAGATATTATGAAGTAGTTTCCAGTGTAGGAGTCTTAGTCTTTCTTCTTTAGTAGAAATGCGTGCAATTGACCAGTGATGTTCTGTAAGAACGATATTGTATTTACGTAGCCAGAAATTTAGAGCGCATGGTTGAATAGTAGAATATGTCGTCAGATGATGTCGAATGATTTGAGGAGTGATTTTAACGCGAGGTGTGATTATATTCCTATCTTCGGTAGAATATAAACGAAGCATTTGTTCGGCTGAACGGGAGTGCAAGGCTGTGCATATTGCATTATATTCAAATTGACGAGTTGGCTTATTACCTACCTTCTCACATACATATTCGAAGGACAAAACATTACCGTCAACTACCATATCTGAAATCAGAGAGATGCCAGCAGAAGCCCACTCTTTAAAAAACAAACATTTTTGTCTGTACATTAATCGTGAGTTATTCCATAAACAGTCATGGTTTAAAAATAATAATGTATCACGAGGGCCGTTCTTAAGCTTAGTCACATTATCTAGCCATATTTTTAATACATTTTTCCAGAATTCGGATTTGATATAATTCAATCCAGCAAATTGTGTTGAAGAAACATCTGATTTAAAACAGGATAAACTGGTGCCAAGGACAGAGAAGAGGGACTTAGGGATTATCGACCATGTTTTCCCTTCAGACTGGAGCAGCTGGACTGCCCAAGACAAAAGGAATGACGTCTGCATTGTATTGACATCAATCATTTTTAAACCCCCTTTTTCTATGTCACTGCAAACAACGACTCTTTTAACCTTTTCATATGCTCTTTTGTTCGAAAATTTCTTCTTCCATAGAAATCTGAACAAAAGAGTGTTTAGTTTGTTAAGAACACTCGTTGGAACCACTAAAGCCTGCATGATATACACAAACTGTGACACTAAAAATGTTTTGATAATACATATTTTCCCACTTATACTCAGATTACGTTTTGACCACAATACCATTATTTTCTGTATGTTATCTATTCTTGTTGACCAGTTTTCCTCAATTGTGGAGGCAGGAGTGGAGTTGGAGAAAACTATTCCAACTATTTTAACTCTGGTCTTCCATTTTAGGTTAAAAAATGTTTCATCCGAATGTTTCTTTGAACCCAGCCACATGGCTTCAGTTTTGTTTTTATTAATATCCAGATTAGAAAAATCAGAAAATTTACTAATTATGTTGAGAACCCTTTCTAAATCATGCTGATCTTGCAAAAATAAAGTAATGTCGTCAGCATATAATAAAATTTTCAGCAAGTTTGTTAGAGTTGTAGCTGTTGTCAAGATAGGTAATTTCAATCCTTTCAGTTGCGTATCATCTCTAACTTTAATCGCTAGCATCTCTAGTGCTAAAATAAAGGCCAGTGGGGAGAAGGGGCATCCTTGACGTATTCCACACCTGACTGGGAAGCTCTCAGACAACCAACCCAAATAGTTGACACAGCTCTCTGTGTTAGCAGTGATCACTTGGACCCATCTTACGAAGTGTTCCCCAAAGCCAAAACGTTTAAATGCCCAGATTATAAACTCTTTTGAGATGGAATCGAAGGCACGGCGATAGTCGACTGCCAGAAGTATGCCTGGTTTATTTGATGTGTTCATTATGTCAATTGAATCATCAATCAATCTTATCATTGTACTAACCTTCCGTCCTTTCATAAATCCCACCTGATTATCATGTATTATATGCGGAAGTGTTTTAGATAGGCGTAAGGCTAGGCATTTAGCCATCAGTTTATAGTCGGTGTTAGTGAGAGAAATAGGACGCCAGTTAGAAAGTTCGTCTCTAGCTAGTCCCTTCCCCTTATGAATAAGAGTGAGAACGGCCTGCCTTTGGGTCACTGACATCTCCCCCTGTTGATAAGCGGCATTGAACGAATCGAAAATCAGTTTGTGTAATTTAGACCAAAAGAATTTGATAAAATTAGTAGTTATTCCGTCAGGCCCAGGTGCAGATCCCCCTTTCATTGTTTTTAATACTGACGCTATTTCAGCTAATGAAAGCTCTGAATCTAGATCTAGTCGCTGCTCCTCTGTTAATTTAGGGACATTGCAATTACACATAAATTCATTTGCTTTCGCTTCTTCAAACTCTCTTTTGTTTGTGTATATGTCTTTATAAAATCGAACTTGTTCTTCCATAATACTCTCCTGTGAAGAAAAGATTTCCCCTTCTGAGTTTTTCAACCTATCCATAATTTTACCATTGGCCCTGGCTTTTTCCATGCCTAAAAAATATTTAGTGTTCTTTTCCCCGTCTTCAATAAATTTGATGCGAGATCTTACCTGTGCACTTCTGGCCTCCTGGTAAGCAAATACTTCTATCGATCGTTTTAGAGAGTCTACCTGATTCAACAGCTGAAAGTTGTCTGGGGTTGATGACAGTGCTTTTTCGGCGTTAGAGAGCCGAAATTGAAAGTCCTTTAATTGTTTTTTTTGCTTTTGCTTTTTGTGAATTGAGTACTTCATGGAAAATTCTCGTATTTTAATTTTACACAAATCCCATTTTGTTTGAACATCTATGTGTTCATATTCTTCAGAGTATTGTTCAATCATTGTGTTCATGGTTTGTGCAAAGTCAATATCACGTAAAAGGCTATCATTAAACTTCCAATATGATGGACCTCTTGTAACTTGAGAAACCCTATACTTTAATTCTACTAGCCTGTGATCCGTCTGTGATACAGACAAGATATTACAGGAGACAAGTTTATTTAGATGCCTGAAACAGAACAATTGTGACATTGTGTGCATGCAAGAAACTTATATCCTTGAAAAGGATCAAGATGTATGGCAAAAAGAATGGGGTGGCAGTTTACTTTGTTCACCAGTTTCTAATCAAAGTAAAGGTCAGGTCACTTTAATTCGAAAGAACTTTCCATATAATGTGCAATGCACCTATAAGTCGGATCGAGTTCTATCAGTAACGTTTAATGATGAAGGTCAGCAAGTGAATGTTATAAACGCGTACGCTCCTAACAATTCTAATGAAAAGAGAGTATTTTATGAAGAGTTAGCTGATTATACTAATAACCTAGAAGGAGAGAGCATCCTATGCGGGGATTTGAATTGCGTGTTAAATAATGAATTAGACATAATTAATGGACAACCACACAGTGCAGCTGATGTGCAAGGTTTTCAGAACCTTATTCTGTCTTGCTCTTTCAATGATGTTTGGCGGCTTCATCACCCTGAAGAAAAAGAATATACGTGGAGCCGTAGATCACCATTTATTGCCAGACGACTGGATTATTTATTGGCTACTGATTGTATATTTGAAAAAATTGTCTCCAGCAATCACAAACCTGAAACCAGGTAAGAAAATCACCAGCGATCACGCACCAAAATCAAATTAGATAGCAATCACAAACCTCATTCATGTAGACCATTATGAATTAGCCAGTCAACTTAAGTCTTCATTCTATTGAGACGTGTTTGGATGCACTGACTTTCAATTGAAGTCATTTAGGTGTAAAGAAAGAACAAAAGAAAATGCTAATGACTTTGCAACAGTTTGGTTCAGGTGTGAGAGATGTATAATTATCTGAGAGAGAAAAAAAGAGAGAGAGAGAGAGAGAGAGAGAGAGAGAGAGAGAGAGAGAGAGAGAGAGAGAGAGAGAGAGAGAGAGAGAGAGAGAGAGAGAGAGAGAGAGAGAGAGAGAGAGAGAGAGAGAGAGAACACTGAACACAAAGAGACAAAGAAAGAGAAAGGACTTCTACAGACAGGAAACAGGAGGGGAGGGGGATATGGAAAAAGAGGGGAGGAAGAAATGAAAGAAGTGGAGGGACAGAAAGAGATGAAGAGACAAAGAAACAGGCAATGAGACAGACAGACACATTCGTTCTTGTCCTTGTATTCTCACTACCGCTAGATGTGGGCCTTGACACAGACAGACACAGACATACAAACCCTCACCCTGCTTTTGTCTTTGCATTCTCGCTGCAGCTCGGTGTGGGCCTTGACACAGATAGACACACTGAGACAGACAGACACACTGAGACAGACAGACAGACACACTGAGACACACAGACAGATGATGAAAGTTCGTTTAATGTCCTCCGGTGTGGAACAGGCACATATAGAACATTCATAACTATAAAAATAGTGGGACGATCCTGGAGGTACTGCAATACCAGGAAAGTCCCAAAGTTTTTTTTAATAATCAAGATAGTTAATGTTAACTGGCAGACAGACAGAAGATCCTCACCCTGTTTCTATCCGTGTACTCTTGCTGCAGTTCGTTCGGAGTGCGCCTTGACACAGACAGACAAACAAACAGACAGACAGTGATGATGAGGCAGACAGGCAGACAGACACAGAGATCCTGACCCTGTTCTTGTCCTTGTACTCTCTGGTCAGTTCTGTGTGGGCCTCAGCCTGCTCCTCCAGCTGGTCCTTGAGCAGCTCCACCTGGTAGACCAGGGACTGGCGCTCATTGTCCAGCTGAGCCGAGGTCACCATGGCCGCCTTGTATTTCTCCTCCGCCGCCCGCAGCTCCAGCTTCAGCTCGCGGGCGGCCTTCGTCGACACGTCCACCCCTTGTGTACTCCCGGTCTCGCTGGAGTCGTCGCTGTCTGCTGCCGAGCCAGGCACCGCCGAGCTCAATGGTTTGCGCGTCGACTGCGCGGAGAGATCACAGACACTGTTCAAGTCAACTCAACTCAACTTCTTTTTTTTCCATTACTATATATCGCCGTCCGCATGCAAAAGAGACGTAACTCAAAGTTGGTCAACTTCGATGCGTTGAACTTACCAGTTGATCTAGACAAGCTGCATCATCTAACAAAGCTGTAAAACAACAATTTGCAAAGATAAAACATCAATCATGATCAATGGTGACACTAAATGAACAAAAAATTACATTATTTGGCCCGATATGACCAAAATATTGAGTTTTCCATTCCTCATGTGAAGTGACGTCATTCGACTTACATCTCCTTTGCATGCGGGCGATGATATATACTTCACTAACTCAACTTCTTTATTATGTCCTTGAATAAAGGACAACCTGGTTGCAGTCACGTCAAAATAGGAATACACTTGTAAGCAGCACAAATTATTCCAATCTAAGCCATTTTCACTGCAGTGCCTCACAATCTATTTAACGCTCACCACCATCACTGCCTAGTCCAAAGTTTACCTCTCTTCTAAGTTCTAGTACAGCATCTGTAAAATCTTTTATTTAACCTCGACCACAGCTAGTGAAAGTATTTCCTCTATGAAGCAAAACATAAGTGACTGTGCGTGTGGAAAGCAGGGAAAAAAAAGAATATCACATAAGATACTCGATTAATATGCACAAAGTTTGAAAGTACATTACTACGACACTCAAATCATCTAATTATAAATGTTTGCTTCAATAGCATTCAATAAACAGAATGACAAGCACCACATGAAATGCATAGGTCAGTTTCATCATACTGTTAATCCTTAATAAATCCATTGTCTTTGCCTGCTCTACCGAGCGATAGATTCTTCACTAAACGTAAAAACAACTAACCCGTGTGATTCCATTGCCGTTGCTCTGCTTCTCTTTCTCTTCCGCCTCCTTTTGCCGACGCTCAATCTCTTTTGTGCGAATTTCTCTGGCCTCTGCTCGAGCTGCACGCTTTGCTGCCAATCGACTCTCCGCCTGCAGCATAAAAACCAACAGTGACAGGTGAGCCTTTGTCATTGTGTGCTTTCAACACATTATAATAAATTATATTTATAGCTACACAGATTATCACTTATCTATGCCATTCCACAAATCATGCTGGGTCACTTTCATGCTGCATTAAATAAGACAGCAATGAATAATGTAATACATTTTTGCCTGATTCAAACTGGTGACATCCAAATTAAATCTCTGCATAGTACAAACTACAATATGATATACCATGCACTTATTCTGACAATATATATATACAATTGCACTAGTGGAAGAAGACAGCGCACATATAATTCATATTGATTCAAAACAATTTGAGATGGTTGTCTCAAAGTCAAAGCAGGTTTTGCCTCTTTGGTCAAAACCTTTAACCCTTTCATCGCCACTGTCACCTCTTGGCACCACAATGATGGAACACCCAAGCCACTGAAAGGCATCAAATGAGGGTCTGTCAACCAATGACCCTATGTTCTTAACCCTTTCGCCACCAGCCATTTTTCAGCAAAACCTTTCCATTAAACTTACCTGGGTAGAGACAAAATTATGTCGGTAATAGTGGGGATTCTTCTGTGACATCTTTAAAGTAAGGCCTATCCTTACCTCCAAAAATTAAGAGAATAGGGTCTTTGGATAACAGACCCTGATTTGATGCCTTTTAGTGACATTGGTGTTAAACTATTGTGGTGCAAAAATGCAACATTGGCGGTGAAAGGGTTAATTTTGGGAGGTCAGACCATGCCCTATTTTATGCATGTCGTAGAGGAATCCCCAATATTGCAGACAAAATATTTTCTCTACCTGGGTAAGTTTAATGGTAAATTTTGGCTGAGGAATGGCTAGCGTTGAAATGGTTAAAGGGAGAGGGGGGGGGGGGTCAATCTTCCATTTTATTTTAAATACTTAGTGTAGTCCAGTTTTCTTTCTTAGCCTTAACCTTCTCCCCATTTTGCAACCCCCTACAGTTGTATAATCTTCCCTCACACCCACCCACCCTCTTTTTTCTCTTTCATCCCCTGAATCATAACTAAGTTATACATGTAGTTATATTCCACTGCTATTGGAGTGCTAAGTTTTTTTGTAGTTTTTTAAAAATAGAAATATTTTGAAGATTGCACAAATCTAAGCGTTCTTCGTTAGCTGAGCATGAGTACCTGATGTGCACTTGTGCTAGATAAGATTAGAGGAACTTTTCAGGACATCTGTTTAAAATCTCTAACTCTCCTTTAATACAATCTCATTAAATTTCATGTTCATCTGTTCATCACCCCTGTCTGTCTGTCTGTCTGTCTGTCTCTCTGTCTGTGTTTGTCTCTCTCTCTGTGAGCAACAACAAAAAATGAAAGAAAGAAAGGTGAAAAGAAAAAAGAACGAAAATAGAAAGTCAACAAAGACTTAAACAAATAAACATCAATGCACTCTCTGTTTCTACTAACAGGCTATTAATTCCATGCACCCCCAATGCCCTCCATCCTCCCCCCCCCTTCCCCCAGCTCTTCTTCTACCTCTTTCTACATTCCCCTGGGCACCCTTCCCGTTTCTTTTTGGCTGCCCTTAAGCAACACCTGTCGTGCATACAATTACAAATGTCACAAGTTTGTGAGGTTACACCATCTACCGCCATTACCACGCACTATCCCAAAAAGTAAAACTCTCTCTCTCTCTCTCTCTCTCTCTCTCTCTCTCTCTCTCTCTCTCTCTCTCTCTCTCTCTCTCACACACACACACACACACACTCTCTCTCTCTCTCCTCTCTCTCACTCACACACACACACACACACATACACACACACACACCTTGACAGTGCATACATGTATCAAATATGCACAAGTTACATTATCTGCTGCCACCACCATCCACACACACACTCAACTCTCTCTCTCTCTCTCTCTCTCTCTCTCACTCTCTCTCTCTCTCAATGAGACTCATGTTCTTTTGAGTTGTCCAGCTCTAGATGACTTGAGAAAACAATTTATTCTTCCTGTGTATTATGTTAACTTAAGATGAAATCTCTGCTTGCAATGCAAATGAAAACATTCTAAAGAATTTAAAAATTAAATGTGGAAAAATATTTGACTGTTTACAATAAAATAACATTACCATGTTTAAATGTAAGTATGACTTATTCATTGATTAACTATGACTAATTTATTATTTTCATTTTGTGTGTGTTGCCTGTTCCTCCCCTAATAGGCTAATGGCCTATTTGAATAAACTGTTCAGTGTTCAGTGTTCTCTCTCTCTCTCTCTCTCTCTCTCTCTCTCTCTCTCTCTCTCTCTCTCTCTCTCTCCATCTTCCTCTCTCTCTCTCATGCATAGGATGCATGCATTTGGCTATGTTGATGTCTCACAAGCTCTTCTATCTGAACAGACATCCACACTTTTGTTCTATTTTTACACCAATGCAAGCAATGCACTAAGCATTCAATCCAACTAAGACAAGGTAAGGGAAGTGTGGGCGTGTGGTTTCAGTACAACTGTCAGCCTCTAGGGTAATAGAGAGCCTGGCCAACACAACCCAGAGCCCTCTCTCCAAAGAGAAAAGGGCAAAGAGGAATTTCTTTTCTGATTTCACCTGTCTAATTTAAAGGGAAATCTACTGACCCCAGGGATCGGGCACAGACTGCTAGCCTAGTCGCTGCGAAGTTCTGCCTCGCAGTGACTCGAGCAACAGGGAAAAAAGAACGGCTAAACCGTCTCTGTCGCGAGCAGTGGTGAGAATGATGGTGCACGCCTCGCGTGAACGCTTTATATATGCCGGCTGTGGGTTTAAGAACTGTGTAGAACAATGCCGTATAAGAAATAGTGGAATGAGTGAGTGAGTGAGTGTGTGAGTGTGTGTGTGAGTGTGTGTGTAGTAGTAGTAGTAGTAGTGGTAGTGTAGTGTAGTGTAGTGTAGTGTAGTGTAGTGTAGTGTAGTGTAGTGTAGTGTAGTGTAGTGTAGTGTGGTGTGTGTGTGTGTGTGTGTGTGTGTGTGTGTGTGTGTGTGTGTGTGTGTGTGTGTGTGTGTGTGTGTGTGTCACAAGCGTGCATGTGCATGTCATTTTCATTTTAAGGTTTTTTTAAAAAGTTCATACAAGGTATGCAGATCTATTATTAATATGTACCATTCACTGATTTAGGTGGGGGTTTTCTTGATCAATGAAATATTTCTACATTGTTTAGGAATCAACAATTAAATCATTCACAATGCTAAAACAAAAACAGCTAAATCTTTAACTTAGTTTAACCTTAATCCTCAAAAAGAGGTTGAAACAGAATTTCACTATTTTGCCAATCTTTGTGAACATTGCAACAAAGTTTGAACTGAGGAGTGGCGTGCTAGCCTTTTATTAAAAGAAAGAAAGTCCCACTCCAAACAATTATATTCAAACCCAGCACTTACGTCAGTCCACTCAGAAAAAGTCCACAACAATCCGCTGCCTGCACAATCCATTCTTTGAATCTGACTGCTAACTTCAAAATGAAGGGGTAAAGCTGTCATTCTAACAATCCAATTTTTTAAATTGGGC
>CM065683.1:32123780-32191280 GCA_017654935.2 Phymorhynchus buccinoides
GAAACACATTTCGTAACTGGAACTTCAAACACACAGTCTTTATCAAGCACATCAGCAACTTCATCTGAAGTTTGAAACACACACACACACACTAGCACGCGCACACGAGCTTTGATCCATTCTTTGCAGTCTTCCAAACGCATTTTGGGCTTTGGGAATGGGGGAAAAATAACATCCGGATAACGCTCTGAACATCAGGGATCGTATTTGCATTCCCTATATAGTAACAATTCTTTCCAGGCATAACAAATCATAACAAAAACCAGTAAAACTTGAAATAAATGAGCCTACTTTATTCTTCCGTCAACCAGAAAAAACGTTTGTTTAGCCGGAGCTGCTTCGGCCACGAGAAATTGTAGGTAGGTAGGTAGGTAGGGACAGGCTTCATCAGCCTAGGCCTTGCGGCCTATTAATCGTCCCCTCAATGTCAAATGACTTATGATTTTGCTTTCAATTGGTTTGAAAAATCAAATCAATCAAAATCACAAAAAAATGTCTGAAATTTAGGAAGATTGTCTAGAAGATTTTTAAAAGTATTAATATTTTGTGCAAACTTAATGTTAGTGTCAAGATCATTCCAGTAAACAGCAACTCTGTTAGTAAAGTAACATTTTCTTTTGTTAGTATGGCAATGTTTAACAAAAAAATTGCCATCAGATTTTCGAGTGCTAGTGATTTGTGTGGCTGAAAAGAAAGTATCAACATGAACGTCATCAATCAGATCAATGTTGTTGAAAATTTTGTAGGTTTGAAATAAACTTCCTTGAAGCCTTCCGCCTTTTAGAGAATGTAAATTAGGATATTTTAACCTCTCTGGATAGGTCATGCTTTTACACTCTTTTAACAATTTAATTGCACGCCTTTGAACCTTCTCAATTTGACTTGACTGTCGTTTTAGAAAAGGACACCATATAAGAATTATAACATAATTTGCATATTCCATATGTGGTCTAACAAATGATTTATATAATTTTAAAAAGATGTCTTTATTAATAAATGAAAAACTACGCTTTATCATTCCCAACATTTGATTAGCCTTGCTGACCACTCTCTGGATATGCACATCAAAAGATAAGTTGTATTAACCATATTTAGTATGCCGGTTCGCTGAGCGAGTCAGTTTGACTGGCACTTGCAGTAAGAATGGACCGGTGTATTGTGCACAAATGTCTTCAAAAGCTACTAACATTAACTCTGACATGTTCCTAACCGGGAACCCTATCCCTATTCCTTACCAACCAAGATGCGTTAAATATACGAAATAAGAAAATGCATTTGCTGACGAAAAATTCAACTAGGAAGAGTTACTATCCCTGAACATGGTCTGAGTGTTGCAGCAAGGTTTACCCATGGCCACTGCGGGGGTCTTAAGGGGTGTGCCTAAAATACGAAAACTGGCGAAAACAGAAGCGAAAGTGCATTTTTGATCGTAAACAAGAACACAAAATGTTAAATTTGTCTAAACCCTACCCAATTTTGCATAGATTTTATCTTTAATCGACTGTTGATCCATATTTAGATGTAATTTCCGATCTGCATTTTTTTTATAAACCCGCTTCCGCTAGCCATTACTTCCGCCCACTGAACTTTTTTCCACTTCTCACAATTATACCATACTATTAAATCTTAATGAAACTTGGCAGAAAGGTTCCTTAGATGCTGCCCATGGTGTTAAAATTGACGTAATGACCCAAGATCAGCGTAATCCCTTTGAATCAGATTCAGTCTCTTATGTTTTTGCCCGTTTTCGCTCATTTTCGTATTCTCGTGGATTTATTTTGGCTTGAGTGTATACTACCACTTAGCTTTATTTTTCATATACATCCAAATTGGTAGAAAAAGTATATTTTAATAATTCTTTGTCAATACGATTTTTAAATGCATTTACTGAAGGTGCATTGTTATTCTATTAGTAAAGAATGAATGAAACTGTCTGGTGTTGGTTAGTGTTTTGGTTAGTTTAAAATTGTGTCCCCGAGTAGTATTATGACTAGATACTCATTCATAGTCGGTCCAGTCTCAAGTTCAAGTCAATCAAGAGGCTGTCTCAGTCAAGTCAGTGTGACAGTGTGACACTTGACAGTGTCTGTCTCACTCTCAGTGTCACGAGTGTCTGGAATCTTACCTCATTGGAAATCGCTGTCAAGGCCTGGTCTTCAGCAGAATACTGTTTTATGTTACTCCGTCTCCTACTCATGGTGACGGTTTAAAGTTTTTTGTGTTCACCACAAACAACAAAATTGAATAATTTCCTGCTGAATGTAAATCACCTTTGCAGTTTGTACACACTGACACACCTCAGCTCCTACACACACAAAATTAGGATTTTCATAGAAAAGTAAACCAGACGGAAACTGCAATCAAATGACTGCTTTTCCAATATTTCCCAAGCTAGGTTAAGAAACCATAGTGTCAAATCGTGTCTACTTCCCACGTCTCCAATAATATTGACAGTCTCAGTCAAGGCTGGAACCACACATCTTGACTTTCGCCGATTATCCTTCTTATCCGTATTTCCTGTCTGTGGAACCCCGGATGTTCAAAAAAACACATTTCTACACGCATGCGCAAGTCAGTTCGTGCCGATCAAAGGAGACTTGCGCCCCCACCCACACTTTTGCACCTCCGCAAAGGAGGTTATATAATATATATTTTACCTAAATCAGTTTATCTGATGTCTGTCTCTCTTAATCACATTTCCTGCCAACGTCTGAGCATTTTTTCCCTTTTTGATCACTCAGAAGTCACGGAACTGATATGATGGTGATCTTGGTTCATTTCATGCAGATCAATTGATTTTAAATGTATTATTTTATGACATTTAAGTATACTTACTTCTGTTAATATTTTTAACATATAAGAATTAGATATTTCACCGACTAGACAGGGGAAACGATAAATAATCAGCTATAGAAAACCACTTCTGAAAACCTGAAAAACAATAACGTGTTCCATAAACTGTAAAAGTTTGGTTAGACCACATTTTAGAGTGTGGGATTCAAATTTGGAACCCATATATAAAACGACAGTCTGTGTCAATTGAACATGTCCAGAGGGGAGCTACTAATTAACTTGGTAAAATCAAGACCTTGAGTATTGTGAAAGCTAGATTGAGCAAACTTAATTTGCCATCCTTGAAATACACGAGGCTACGAGGGGATTTAAAAGGAAATGTTAATATTTTTTTAACAATATACTGTCTCTACTAACAAAAGTTTGTTCCAACTCTCAAATTATTAAAAAAAACTAGAAACTGTGAACTAAAAATACTAACACAATCCGAACTAACATCAGAAAAAATGTTCTTCAGCAACAGACTGATTACGACGAAATACTGGAATAACCTTTCTGCGCAAACAAACCTTGCACCTAATATTAACCAGTTTAAAAACCTCCTGGACAAATTAAGACCCTAAAATAATTAAATTGAAATATCAACACGACTGTTAAAGTCATCAAAACCCGTTACAGATCGATGTGCCAATACACACAAAAACTAACCTGAAATGACATTTAAGAGGCCGTGAGGCTTATATGTCCTCATCCATTGACTTGACCTGACCACTACTGATATATTAAGTGTTTAAACTGACATTGAAAGAAATTTATTTTTAAGGGGTACAAAGATGCAGATCAAAACCGATAAATGGAGGAAGGGTGTTAATCTGCATTTTAAAGCTAACTTGATATTAATTTAATTGCTAGGTCTATCACAATAAATAGTTTGCAAAGTAGGCCTATGTTTCTTGTTTGTTTGTCTTTGAGCAAGATAACTATAATATTATGGTTTAAACGAGATTGTTAGTTCTCTAAAGGTTATGTTGGTTTTGTTTTGTTTTTGTTTTTTCCTTTTTCACACAAAAAAACCTTAATTGGCAAACAGTTGTGAACTCAGGCTCTTCTAACAACATATTTTAAACCGGCATTAAAAAAATTATCTATAAATGTCATGAACGCTTGTGGTTAGAAAGGCAAGGTCATTATATATTTAAGTGGCCTAAACAATATATTAAGACGGGTTTTTTAAGCTAAAACTGTGTGCAGTATTAATTTATTTCTTAGAAAATTAAACAAAAGCAAACAAAAGCGTAGTATTCCGCTATGTTTTCCAAAAAAAACAACCTAGATAACTTAAAGAGCGCTGTAAAATGTCACGATTTTTGAGCTCAAGTACTAACGGACAACATAAATACCCCCAAAATAATGAATGAAAGAGATCAAATAAAGATCAATAATAATGCACACAGTGTCTTTCTCATGGGAGAAGATACCCACAATATCATATAAGTACGTAAGTAGGCCTATATGACATTTAAAAATGAAAGGACTTTAGAAGTATCATCATAAAGAAGAGAGAGAGAGAGAGAGAGAGAGAGAGAGAGAGAGAGAGAGAGAGAGAGAGCGAGAGAGAGAGGGGGGGAGGGGGGTGAACAAGAGTGAAAACCACGTTACCCTAAAACCTCTGACTGTTTATGGGAGTGTGTTGCTGTTGTTGTTGTTTTGTGTTTTTGTGTGGTTTTTGTTTTTCTTTTTCTTTTTTCCCAGTCTTCACTTGAGCCAGCAGTAGTGATGATGGGTCTTTTGACTTTAGCTGCTGCTACGGGTCCGTGTGTATGGGCGGCACCAGGGCTAATGGCTCTGGGTGGCACTGTGAGCGGTGATGAGCGCAGCGACGATGGCAGCCTGGGATAGGGCAGGCGACAGCAGGCGTTCCTCAATGGTTCAGCTAGATGCAACCGTGGTCATAAATAAGACCAATGTCCATTTGTTTCAATTGCTGGTTTATTCGGTTAAACAGTCAAACAATGACCATGGTCTGAAACATAAGAAACAGAAAAGAACAAAGTTCATTATCATCTAGTTTCCATGGTGATCGACACATCACTTTAGACTAAATCGACCCGTACACATTCATCATAATAAAAACATGATAAATGAATAAAACTCAGTCTCTGAGAATAAGCTTGAATAGGCTTATAAGTATAGCTTGCCATCTGTCTACTGAAACCGATATTGATCACAGACCTGGTACTTCTCGGGTTATCGTAGACTGACAACTCTGCAAATTCTTACATCCCTGTACACTTATTGACGGTACAGTATGTAGCTTACGTTCATTGTCATCTTTAAAAACTAGAGCGTGAAAACGCAAGATCAACCAGCCGCGTGGCAGCATTTTCGGGTCCAATGACCTTGCAGGAACAAACAGACAAACACCTCTGAAACTAAAGTCCCAGCAAACAGTACACCTGCACTTTACAGTACCCCTGCGGCACCAGCGAGGATCTCGCGCGGCAGCATTTTCGGCTCCATTGACCTTTGACCAACGACGTTTATTTTCGAACTTGGCCTAGATATCCTAAACACCTATCTGTATACAAAATTTCAAGCGAGCGTCCTAGGTAGAGCTGGGTACCGGTACAGAAATTTCGATGTACCGGTATTTTGCACCAGTATATACCGGTTTGGTTGCTGGTGATGCATTAAAATTTTTTTATGATACACAAAAGAGCTGCCCCACAAAGTCCAACGGGTTGGTTTGGCTAAGAAACAATAACCTTGTAATCTCTGTCTGTATCTGTCTCTCCCTGTCTCTGTCTCTGTCTCTTTCTCTCTGTCACTCTAATACACACATGCACATATAATATGTCTACAAATACGCCGCGTGTGTACAAACACACGCACGCACGCACGCACGTACGCACGCACGCACTGACGTACGCACACACGTACGCACGCACGCACGCACACACTGGCACGCACACTCATAGTCGCACAACCCGGGGCGTTTCACAAGGGCTAACGTTCAGTTGCGCTCGCTCAAATCGGCGAAAACGGTCTAAGAAACACCCTTTGTGTGCCGATAGTTCGCGTGGCGTTTTGTTCTTGCCAAACACCGAGCAAGCGGCGAACTATCCGGAACTAGTAGGTGGTGAATACGTTTCTTGTTGTTGATTGGTCCATTAAAGTTTGTTTAAAATAATTTAAACAAATTACCAATCAGACAAGAGCTTGTAATATTCTTCTGCAAAAGTTTTCTAAAGTGTTTCTTAGGCCACGTTTGGCGTAAGCATTATTCGCTCGGCGACCGTTATTTAGAGAAACTCATCCCTGATCTCACGCTCCCCACACAGACACCTCAATAATAATAACAATACTAATATAAGTTTATTCTCTGCTGGAGAACATCAGCTTACTCATATCCCCTCCCCTCCCCCCCTCTTATCCCCTCCCCATTCACTCCCCCTCCCCCCTCCCCCCTTCCCTTTGAGGCTGATCATCTGGGTAGCCACCTCAGTTCTTCTTCTTCTTCAGCTAACTTCATCACGTCGAAGATCCTGCTGCACTTTAGGGGGTATAGTACGAAAAAGAAAGAAAGAAAGAAGTTTGACTTGGTTATTAGTAGAAACCCCCTCGTCTATAGTATCACTGCTATCAGAGTCTTCACAAAGTTGAAGTGGGATATACTTTATGAAAGAAGAAGAAGAAGAAGAAGAAGAAGAAGAAGGAGAGAGAGAGAGAGAGAGAGAGAGAGAGAGAGAGAGAGAGAGAGAGAGAGAGAGAGAGAGAGAGAGAGAGAGAGAGAGAGAGAGAGAGAGAGAGAGAGAGAGAGAGAGAGAGAGAGAGAGAGGCAGTTCATGATCTTTCTTCTTCTTTGTTTAATCTTCCTTTATTACCCTTTTTTCTAGTTTTAATTACTTTAAACCATTGTGAATATTTGAATGTGTTTGTGCGTGTGTGAATGACCACTTGTTTTGTTTCTCATAGTCGCATAACCATAGAAACCTAAAAACATTTAAAGGGAAATAACTCGAAATAAAACGAAAAGATTTTTGTGATATTTTACTACCAATTCTTTCTCACAAAAAACATTAATAATACAAAATATATAACTATCATGACATTGTGCTAGGCTATGCTTGCTCAGTTGCTGGTATGGCGGTGTATTTTTACCTCTATGAGATTTTTACCTCTAGCCGCGTAGCCAATCAGAATCGTTTGTTTGTCCGCTATTGTGAATCATTACGAAACTAAGTGCATGGCTTTGTACATCGATTTCTCTGCAAATATGTAGATTTACACCCTCCTGCTCTATTTCTTGGTTCTTTCCGTGGTTAGGGATAGGGTTAGGGTTAGGGTTAGGGTTAGTAGTGATCACGTGAGATAAGTAACTGCTCTAATGCGCATGCGCAGAGGTAAATATTTCATACGACTACTTATTTATCGTGACACTGCGTCAAGATCATTGTAATTTACTGCGGCATGAATACGCGTTCTTCGTGATTATTATATTAGTGTGACTTCCGTCAAGCTCAAAGTCGAAACTTGCAGCAGCCGACAGGCCTGTCACGTGACCGAGTGGACATTCAGGCAAAGAGTATATTCAGGTCAGGTCAGGTCAGTTAGGCCTATTTGGACGACCTTGCAGCCTCTCAATATGGAAGGCGGATCTCAATGCGTCCTTCCTTTTGGTTAGACTTTAGCAATTCAATTGCTGTGGCGGTTTTTAGCATCCATATTGATGCACTAATCATGGATGTAGTTTAACAGGGCAATTTTTGGGTCACTACTCACTGTCTAGGAGGTTTTTGAATTTGTTAGTATCTGAGGCCAGTTTAGTATGTGCAGGGAGGTTGTTCCTATATTGGGTGACTGTTAGAAAAAAAGTTTTTTCTAATGTTAGTTCTGCTGTACCTGGTTAGGATTGTTCACTATTACGGGTTCTTATTTCGTTAGACAAGTGAAACAAGCCTTTGTTAGTATTGTCGGTGCCTTGAAAAATCTTGACGTTGGTGAGAATGACAGGAGCAGACACTTGACAGGTGTTCGTGTTGAGAGATAGCTTAAACTAACATGATTTAGATTGGACGGTGATTAGGTAGAGTCGTGTACTTTGTTCCTTTGGAAATGCAAATGTGAAATGATGTTCCGATTTCTTGACCTGTGACCATGCCACGAAGTGAAAATATGGACGTGGGTGGGGGAGGTGGAGGGGAGAGCAAGTTTGAGGATACTGATGCTGCAGTCCTTGTTGACAAACCGTATAGGTGCACAAGCACAGGCAGCCTGGAACTGCTGCGAACTGAGAACATCCCGCCAACAACGTTCGATTTTGAATCTGCATACCGAAAACCCAAAGAGAAATTCACTCTTGCAGAAACCGTGAAAGAAAGTGCTTCAAAACGATGGATGAAATGTTCAGTCAAGCGCACGTTGTGTGCCAATTTCCCAACCATCAGCACTTTGAAACATTATAAAGTTCGCGAATACCTGCCCAATGATGTGGTGGCAGGGTTAACAGCGGGCATTACGATGATTCCGCAGGGAATGGCGTTTGCTCAATTGTCCACACTCCCACCCATTGTGGGGCTGTACATCTGCCTGTTTGCCTCCCTCACCTACTTTGTGGTGGGCACGTGCCATCAGCTGTCCTGGGGCTGTGTGGCTGTGCTGTCCATTCTGATGGGCAATCTACTGGACAGCTACGAAGACAGCGTCAAAGCCTCCTTACCTGACCAGTCCCACAATTACACCAACTTAGCTCCACTCACACCGGTCCCTCTGGTGAATGTCTCGGGGCCCACTCTAACAGAGATTTTCAACCTAACTCCTGCCACACAAACTTTCGATCATAGCTCGATGGGAGCTGTCAGTATTCAGAAGAAGATAGAAGTTGCCGGAGCGGTGACATTGATTTCTGGGATCATCCTCGCACTCTTAGGGAAGCTAGGATTGGGTCGATTGACTACCTTCATGTCAGATTCTTTAATCACAAGTTTCACGGTAGGGGTCTCTTTCCATGTTGTCACCAGTCAGATCAGAGCTGCACTGGATCTGGACGTGCCTCGACAAAGCGGCATATTCAAACTGATCAAACTTTGGGTAGTCATGCTGAAAAACATTGAACATACAAAACCAGCCAGCGTTGTGATATCTCTGACATGCATTGTCATTTTATACTCAGTCAAACGTTTTATTAATGAGAAATACAAATCTAAACTTCGAGTTCCAGTACCGATTGAGTTGTTTGTGGTTATTGTCGCAACATTGATCACCGCTTACTCTGGGCTGAGTGACAGATATTCTGTGAGCATTTTGAGAGAGGTTCCGATAGGCGTGCCAGCTCCAAGAATCCCGGATTTATCCTTGGGCAAAGACTACATTGCTGAAGGCCTGATCATCATCATCGTGTCGTTCACACAGAACGTGGCGATGGCTAAGCTGATGGCGCTCAAGCACAACTATCGCATCGACCCCAACCAGGAGATGTTCTCCTGCGGCATGGTCAGCGTCGTCTGCTCCCTTTTTTCTGGATTCATTTCGGGCCCTTCTGTGTCTCGCAGCTTGGTGCAGGTGAGCTGTAGAAACGTAGACTATATATCCACATTTAGGATCGTAGGGGAGATAATATAAATTAGTAGTTTTTTTAAGACTAAGAAGAGTAAGACAGATTCTCTTTTCATCAATAGATTTTCCTCCCTCTTAGGGGCAAAGATGTGGATTTTACAAACTGTACTATGGAACCTCCCTATTAAGACTCCCTCAAGCTCAAAGATACAGTGATGTCCCAAGGTCCCGGTCATAGGCCATTGACCTATTAAAATTGAAAATGTTGTATTGTCTTGTCCCCTGTCACTAGTGTCAGGACAAGTTAATGTCTGATTAACCCCTTCACAGATATTTCTGTCATTTTTTCTTGTAGGATTGTCCCACTGAAAGTGAAAGCCTCCTTACACTACAGGGATGTACCAAAACTACCATTGAATTCACATCTTTAATCATTTTGAATGGCTAGTTTGTCCATTTATTAATATTTAAAACTATAAAAGTAGCATAGATTAGGCAAATTTTAATTATTCAACTGCTTGATTTTTATTTATTTTATAAGTATCCCCTCTATGAATTCAAAATGGCCGTGACAGTGAAGGGGTTAACATTTTAACACTGGCATGCTTTGTCTTAATTTCTGCAACTTGCAAGCGCCAGGACATTTCTCTTGTCTCAGGACAGTTTTGTCCTACAACTTTTCCATACTCGGTACATCACTGACCCAAATATTTTCAGCGAGTGTTTCCCACTTCATATCCAGACTATTGTAGTATTGAGTCCACTTCCCTATTATATTAAGACCCCTCTCTATTAAGACATTTTGGGGCAGGTTTTTTACGGTCTTAATAGTAATTTTTCAAGACCTGTATTAACAATAATAGGGAGCTTCCACTGTATGACTATGTTGTTTTATTTTTTATTACACTGCATATTGTTAAACAAATGAACTGGTTATTATAAACAAAAAAATTGGTAGAATTGCCCCTGGTGTCCTACTGATGAGGTCCGCTTCACTTCACTTCTATAATTCACCCAAATGGCAAGCCATAAAAAAGTATTCTTTATGAGTTTGAATTTGTTTTAGGGACCTAGGAGGTTCAAATTGTGCATGCGGATAGGTATTTAGGATATCTAGGCCAAGTTCAAATTGGTCATTGTTCAAATGTCAAGGTCACTGGAGCCAAAAATGCTGCCGCACGAGATCCTCGCTGGTGCAGGGGTACTGTAAAATGCAGGTGTAGACTCAGCAGGGGAGCATGTGGGTATGCCTGAAGCCTGAATTCAGGCAATTTGATGCTGCTTCAGGCAGCGGAGTGCCTGAAGAAAGGGCTCTTTAACATGATATTCTTTTGTACATTGGGTTTCGGCAAGAAAGTTCAGGCAAACGTTTTGGTCACTGCATGCACCCATGAGACTATTTGATCGGACTTTGGTTTCAGGGATATTTGTCTGTTTGTTCAGGACTGCAAGGTCACTGGACCTGAAAATGCTGCTGCCCAGCTGGTTGATCTAGCGTTTTCATGCTCTAGTGCTTCTATAATGTCCACTGCAACTAAAAGAACTGAGCCGATCAAAATGAATTTTGGCAGAAATGTCCCTGATGGCCCAAATTTATTATGACGATGCCCATGTTTCAGTCCATTCAAACAGCAAGCCATTTAAACGTACTCCCACATATTATATCGTCTATGAGTACATTTATGGCTTATTGTGGTTTCTTCTCTGCTTATGTTTCCTTACAGTACATTTTTTTTGTGTGACCGAGTCAGAATATGACATATGATGTTAAAAATTAGTACAAAATCTGAAATAACAATACAGTGGAAATCTTAAGACCTTAAAAAATAATCCAAAATAAAGTCTTAAGTGGGAGGGAGTTGTAATAGGGAGGTCATTTTAATACTTACAAAGAATGTCTGAGAGAAGTACTGTAGGTCTTAATAGGAGGGATTCTTAATAGGGAAGGACTGGTCTTAATAGGGGGGTTCTGCTGTATCTCTCTCTGTCCATCTGTCTCTTTTTCTGTCCCTCTCTTTGTTGTGTTGAGCACAGGACAGTGCTGGAGGGAAGACTCAGATGACCTCACTGTTTGCTGTTAAAAACTGGTGCAAAATCTGAAATTGTAATCTCTCTCTCTCTCTCTCTCTCTCTCTCTCTCTCTCTGTCCCTCTCTCTCTTTGAACATTGTGTTGAGCATAGGACAGTGCTGGAGGGAACACTCAAATGGCCTCACTGTTTGCTGTTGAAAACTGGTGCAAAATTTGAAATTGTAATCTCTCTCTGTGTGTGTGTTGAGCACAGGACGGTGCTGGTGGGAAGACTCAGGTGGCCTCACTGTTCGCGGCCGGCCTGGTGCTGCTGGTGATCATGGTGATTGGGCCGTACTTCTACCACCTCCCCAACTGTGTGCTGGCGGCCATCATCATTGTCAACCTGCGATCCATGTTCTTCAAGCTCACCACCGTCCCCGCCCTCTGGCGACAGTCACATGTCGACGCCATCGTCTGGATCACGACGTGTGCCGCCACCGTCATTCTCGGCACCGATATCGGTTTGCTGGTGGGGATTGTCGTTGGCATTCTCCTAGTGCTGATCCAGTCGCAGGTCGACACTGTCGATGTCGTGTCGGAGATTGCTGTCGGCGACGACAGCGTGTGGAGGCCTGAGGAGAACTATTTCTGTGGGAAGGTGGTGAGGGGGGTGAAGGTGGTTCGCATCAACAGCGCGCTGTATTTCGCCAACGCCGAAATCATGACAGAGCAGGTGTTCAAAAAGACGGGGGTCAACCCCATCAAAATGAAGAAGGCCAGAACGATCGATGTCAAAGTCAGGGATGACAAGGAGGAGGATGGGCAAGGACATTATGCTGAAACAGAAACGTTGAATCATTTGAATGAAACTGACGAACGGAAGGTCATCGAAAATGACCAAATAGTTGAAAGTCCCAAACTGTTGTTAGAAGACAAAAGTAGCGTAAATCTGATAGAAAGTGTGCTGCCAGACGGTTGCAGCTCTGGTGAAGAAGCAGAGAAGCCAGTGAAAAGCCTGATTTTAGATCTGTCTTCTGTACCGTTTGTCGATGTCATGGGCGTTCAGGCTCTTGAGTTCTTGATTGCAAAATATGAGGCTGTGGGCATTGAAGTGTATTTTGCCAGTGCTGAAAAGAAGTGCCTCAATACGCTGCAGAGGACGGGGTTTATGGTCAAACACAAGAAATTAGTGTTCATTTCTGTGGAAGCTGCTGTGCAATGTGCTTTGGATCAACAGTGTGAAGTGTAATCAGAGTGTACAGTGTTGGAATTATATCCTAAAGGATGCTGTGGAACAGGTTCCTTTGAAGAAATGTGATCTATCAGATGTTTTTGGATTGACACATTACAAATTTTGTCATGTTTCTTGTTATTTCCATGACCTAAACAGCAGCCAGTTAATCAGCAATATATTCCCTTACTGTCTTTTTGCATGCATTTTTTATATTAATATTTTTTTGTATAGTTGTCAAAATGTGTGTGGCAAGACAATAATTTTTAAGTGAATAATATTATTGCCCATATTTAACTTTAATACTAAAAATAAAAGTATCAATTTGCAAACATGACCAGTGGGTTGCTAGCTGTAAGATTTCCAGTAGTTTTTATAACTTGACATTTAAGATTTTGTTATATTGTTTTAGCTGATTTAAGAGTGTGTGTGTGCATGTGCAGGGAGTGAGGCATGCATACATGTGACACATGTCCTTTTAGAGATCAAGAACTGAAGACAGATCTATATCGTAAATGGGCATGAGCATGACTGACTTTTATTTTAACTGTTTATTATTGAGCAAACTTGTGGTATCTGTTTGAACATGTGCCAACCTATGACCGGGTGTCTTGCGCTTTTTGAGATGTAAAAAGGGAAAATAAAATAAAAATTATGAAAACAATCATTCAAATTCAGTGACTACAGTGGAACCTCCCTTATAAGACCTTCAAAAATCATCCAAAATGAGGTCTTATAAGGGAGGTCATTTTAATACTTACAAAGAAGGGCAATGTCTCAGAAAAGTTGGTCTTATATGGGAGGGAGTCTTATAATGGGAGGTCTTATAAGGGAGGTAATTTTAATACTTACAAAGAAGGGCAATGTCTCAGAAAAGTTGGTCTTATGGGAGGGAGTCTTATAATGGGAGGTCTTATAAGGGAGGTTCCACTGTACCAATTATCATGTATGCTATCTCTGTAATTGCAGGTGCCATAGATCTGTTGCCAATTGGATCCCGTCTGTTTGAAAAAAAGGCTGTGTTTAGTTACAGTGGAACCTCCCTTATAAGACTCCCTCCCACTTAAAACCTACTTCAATACTTTTTTGTTTGTGGCTCAAGCCACAAACCTATAACTCACTTTGTCGGTCGGTCGGTCCAAAATTGTCACACATTTTGACAAAATGTCGCACTTCAAATCGAGGCTACACTTCAAATTGAGGCCGCTCTTTAACATGATGTATTTTAAAAGCGTACAAAATAATAAACATACGTAATACAGACACTACATCAGACACGACGAGTATGCAGTGCTTCTTTTGATGAGTATAAGTAGGATACATAGTTTTAAATGTTTTCCAAAAGATATAAAAAGTTACGAAATGGTGCAGAGATAACATTCTGGTTTACAGATTAAAATTATTGAAAAGCCAGGGGAGGTGACTCATGGTTGGAGTGGTAAAAATAGACCGCGTGCCACAAACTATTGCGATTTCGTGCTTGTTTTGTTATGTAGCTAAAATGTTGATCTATTTATTTCTAGTCACAGACTCATCTCTGTGAAATTCAGGTTGCTCCCACCAGGAGAGCGCATCACCACTAGTGCAGCATCGCCCTTTATTGTATGCTATGTGAGTTCAGTTTGTGTCATCCATTCCACCAGCACAACCCGGCCTACTCATACCGAACAGTGGAATGGGCTTTAATGTGTGTGCAAGATCTTGTGTATGCTTTTGCACTAGTTTTTAAAGTCTCATCCGATTAAATTTGCACTATGAATTTAGAAAACCAGTTCCATCAGCAACAATGCTCCCCCAAAACAAATAACAAATTCTTGTATTTTCTGTTTCTCAATTTGTACTGATAGTGCTCATGATTTGATTAATTAGTGTTATTTGATTTTTCCGAACTTCGTCTGCAGGAAAAGGAAGAAGATATTTTGAAATGATTACATTATATTAACATTAAAAATGAGAATGACTTTTCTTTTGGAGGGGGAGGGATATTAGTTTTATTAGCATACAAAGCTATATAGGCTTTTGTTGTTGTTGTTGAAAGTACCTTTAAGAAACTAATATCCCTCCCCCTCCAAAAGAAAAGTCATTCTCTAAAAGAGAAAGATGTGACATTTTCTGGTTATGTTGGGAAGCTTCAGGTTTAAAAACAAAATATACTGGAAATAGGTATTTAGCTGAATTGAAAATATAACATGTAGTAACATTATCTGTTCATTTGCTGTCTTGCCAGAGACTTGATCTCATTATTTGCCTCTCATTACTACTGAAGTGTTTATTGATTTAACTTAATATAATATGGACGTGATGAGCAGCACTATTTTCTTCTACTTTAGTAGCATACACATACTCAATTTTCAGGAGAAAGAGAAGATTCTGAAGTTTACATAATCGTACTTCCTTTTTTAGGAGCTTTTTTTTAGGATCCTTTCACCTTATTATCAGAGAGTGATCAATATTATGTCAAAATGGTCCAATTGTGTCATTGTAAATAGTTAGATTTTTGTTTCTTGGTTTTATTCTTCATGACAAAACTTAATGACTTTTCTGGGTGCTTTTTGTGCATTGCAATGGGTAAACTGACTTGATTTTTCCAAATAATATTATGATCGATATATTGATCAGTGCTCACGCACAGATGCATTTGTTGTTTATATGCAAATTTTATATGTATTTTATTTGAACTTACGAGTATTTTATAAGTTTTTGTGGCTGTTGAGTTCAGTCCTTTGTCTTTTGCAGCCATTTATAATTAAGTTGACAGGGTCAATCACAGAAAGGTACAGTTTGACATGTGTGTGGAGATCATGTGCCCAGACAAACGCATGGACATCGTTGTAGTTCCTTTACTTCAAGTTCTGTGCCGTCATTTCCTCGTTCGACTCAGTCAAAGTCTCGTATTAGCAGACGATTTTGTTCATTTTCTGATCATCGTTTTATTTCAAAAACAACATAGAAATCCAGCCTTTCACTGCATTTATGGCATTTATTTTTGTTCATCTAAACAACAAAATCAAAGCCAAAAGTGTCTAAAAATGTTTATGACTCATGTCTGTGATCTTTAGCAGGGAAGATCTTAATAGGGGAGGTCCCACTGTATTTAATTAAATACAAGGGATTGTGGACCAATTGTCAGAGCTTATTCATTTTATACTTGCATTTGACTATTGAAGCAAGAGGCTTTTTTGTGCAAATGTTTCTTTTCTTTGTACAGTGTGTGTGTGTGAAATTTCTAATTAACAGAGCATTTTTTATATTTTAAAAGATTTTATGCCTTTGGATGTAAACATTTAATATTTGGATGATAACATGTTATTTACTGTATCAGTGTATTACACTTTTTTGTTTTGTTTTGTTTTTCTATCAGCAATGTTATCTAATCATTGTTTTATCCATGATGTTTTGTATTTTTTTCAGTGGCACTTTTTTTCCTTGCAATGTCCCATGTCAAGAAAAACTATTGTGATTCCATGGCAATAGCATAGGTGCTTGTTTCATCAGTTGATGTTTGGGTTACTAAAGCGGGTTTTTAAAGCAATATTTTTTTGTGACTGAAAAAAAATGTACAGTGTGTGTCAAAGTATGGCTCAGCCCTCTCCCCCAACTCTACCCCATGCCCTGTCAAAATGGCCGTTATTTAAAACATAACTTGTTTCATTACATGATACATCTGACAAGGACTTGCATTTTTGTCTGGAGGATTTGTTTTTTTGCCCTTGAACAGTTTCATTAGTAAAAGTTATGAAACGATCTTGACATAATTTTGTTGATGGTTAGAGTATTGCCCAAAGAATGTTCCATCAACCTTTTAGAATCTGGTCTATCATTCAGATGTAGGAATGAAGAAGAAAAAGATGTTTCTTAATCATTTGAGCAGAATGGCTGCAAAAGTTATGAGCAGAATTTCAAAGATATATATGTCTTTGTGTTAGTGGCAGATACTCTGAGCCGTCCCCCCTTTTGTATGGTGTCCCACAGGGTTCTGTTCTGGGACCCATTCTTTTTGTGCTCTATGCTGCTCCTGTGTCCGATGTTATCAGTCAACATGCCTTGTCTCATGAGAGTTTTGCGGACGATACAGAAGTATATGAGTCGGCCACTCTTGCTGAAGTCGATGGGCTGGTATCGCGGACACAGGAGTGCATACTTGACCTTAAAATCTGGATGACCCACAACAAGCTGCAACTTAATGAAGAAAAAACTGAAATTATGTTAGCATGCCCAAAGAAAATGCTCAATCTTTCTACCCTTCCAGGCTCTGTCACAATCAACAACAACACTATCTCCTTCTCCTCTTCTGTCCGCAGTCTTGGTGTCACTTTGGATCAAAGTCTCTCCCTTCAGCAGCATGTGTCTAATATCTGCAGATCTGCCTATTTTGAGCTTCGTAAGATTAGTTCTGTTCGTCACTATCTCTCCACTGATGCCACAAAAACCTTGGTCTGTGCATTTGTCCTCTCGAGAATAGATTATTGCAACTCTCTTCTTGCTGGCCTTCCAAACTACCTTCTCAACAAACTCCAAAGAATCCAAAATAATGCTGCACGACTAATCCTTAAGTCCTCCAAGTTTGAACATGTTTCTCCCCTTCTGCACTCTCTGCACTGGTTGCCAATCTCCAGCAGGATCAACTACAAGCTTTCTGCTCTTACCTTTGCTGTCATTTCTGGCTCTGCTCCTACTTACCTGTCTGATCTACTTCATAAATTTACATTCCATCTCGTCAGCTTCGTTCTTCTTCTGATTCTCGTATTCTACAGCCTCCCTCAATTAAAACGAAAACTTATGGCGAGAGATCCTTTTCTTTTCAGGCCCCAGCTACTTGGAACAAACTCCCTCTGTCTCTCAGACATTCCAACTCCCTGTCAGTTTTCAAAACCAACCTGAAAACTCATCTATTCTCTGAACACTACTGTCCACCATGATCGGATTGTGAGAATGAAAGCGTGTGTGGATGATGAATGGCATGGGAAAGTTGGGAGACAGAAAGTGTGTGTGTGCATGCGCGCGCTGGCATGTGCTTATGCACGTGTGTGGGGATGTTTGTGTCTGTGTGTATGTATGTATGTACGAACGTACGTACGTATGTATGTATGTATGTACTGTATGTATGTGTGCATGCGCGTGTAAATGATATGCTATGTTCGTCAGTGTGTGTGCTTGTGTGCGTGCGGGCATGGGTATTGATGTGATTTGATTAAATTTATTTTTTGTAAAGCGCCATGAGCAGCTAGCCTGGAATGTGCGCTATATAAGTTTTCTTCATTATTTGTCAGTGCCATGGTATCATAAACCTGAGGTTGTTCTCCTTGGTGAAAGTTTGCACTGTATCAGCCCTTTCTAGTTAAGCTGACAACCAGTATTGAAACTATCACAACACACAACTAATTTGAAAAAATTCAAATCATCATCTTCATCATTATTACTGTTGTTAATGTTGTTGGGATTGTCCACTTAACTGCTTTAATGTGCACATTCATCCACTTGCACACACATACACACACTAGCTTCACATGGTATGAATGTGTCAGTACACCAAACACTAGGTCACACAGAAACCCAGACATTTTTGTATCAAACAACACTTAACGCTCTTGGAAATGTTCATCTTAGTCATGTACCTGTAAAAGGATGAGAGAGGGGGGGGGGGGCTGCCTGAAATAAAAAAAAAGTAAAAAAGGAAAGAACAAAAAATGGAAAGAAAAGAAAGGAAAGGGGGTAAAAAAGGAGAAAAGAACAGGAAGTTAAGAACAAAAATGAAGGCGGAAGTAGTGGTGGGTTGCATGAGTGAGCAAGGAAGCGGAGAGTAGATGAATGATTGGGTGTGGTGTGAGTTACATATTTGTTTAAATATAAATTTTCTGTTTCATCTTTTTGATTAATATTTTGATTTTGATGTATTTTATCTTATTTTACAATTTTTGTGGGTTTGTACAATGCCAATGGACAATAAAGAAACTTATGACTTGTGACTTAACCAGCGAGTTCCTACAAAATGCTTTCTGTTTGGGGGTTTTCTTCAGAAATCAGATTATACTTTTAATTTATAATTGTTGTTTTTGTTCCCCATCTTAAACACTCTGGGGGCATACCCAGTGCCATGTATTAGGTATTAGGCACTTTATAGTCACAGAGGCGTCTATGTGAAATTTGGGTTGCTCCCACATGGAGAGCATGTCGCAGCCAGAGACGTGCCAACCAAATTTTTTTGTGTGTGTGTGCATGTGATCTTTGTGTGACTGATGAAGGAAGGGGGAAATAAATTTTGACCAAATGACCTTTTTCGCTGCCACTGGGATTAATGTGTGCTAAGTGCATGGGCACACAGGACCTCGATTTATCGTCTCATCCGAAAGACTCCACATTCAGACCACAAGGCCTAGTGCAGAGTGAGATGAAAAAATTCCCTGTACCCAGGTTCGACCTCGGGTTTACTTAACACAAGGCGAACGCGATACCACTCTAACATTTCGCATGGCCTTGGGTGGGAAGATTACGTGTATGGCTGCTTTTAAAGGGCCCCACCACATGGGCAGCCATACTCTGACTTCAGGGGACAGATTATAGTTGAGCCATTGGTTTTTCTTATGAATTAAAATAATTTCTTCCAAAATTGCATAGACAGCATGTTCATAGTGCTGCAGTTTGTTCTGCCCAATAGTATCTAAAGTCTTAGAAAAGCGAAGCGTTTACAACTATTTAGTAATTAACCACCAAGCCAGGCTGTGCAACACAACAATGTCATGAAATGCACTTTATTGCAAACCAACAACCTTTAAAAGTGTGCACACTAAATAAATAAAAGAAACACATCAACAATAGCAAGCGTATTCACATTACCAGAAACTATGTTTGTTTCAAAATGCATTTTGGACGGATTCATGAGCAGAAAAATATAAAAACATTTTATCACACAAAAGGTAGTATCACAGACAGTATACATTATGACGCTTCTGGTGTTTTCCTTTATAGTTGATCAATGTATGATCAGCATTGTAGCTTACACAAATAATCAAGCTCCAGCAGATATACATCTCAATGGTCAACCTATGGCGATATTTTTCACGCCAGAGGGCAGTCAATGCACTAGGGGCTTATCACGCGATTTTCTTACTTGGGCGTAGTGAGAGAGAGTGATGGTATGACCACTCACTGTCTCTCTCTCTTTCTTTATCCCCAACTAATAATATAGAGAGGATTAGCCCCACACGAGCGTCATGCCCTCTGGCGTGAGAAAAATCGCACTAAGTCTCTCATTGTAAACATAATAATTTTATTTTCAATCAATACATTTTTTTTGGACTGTCACATACATGTAGTGTCAAATTCTTCGTTGTAGACTGTCACAGGAATGTGCAAAAACTGTTAACAATGTAAACAATGAATAAAAAGACACCAAACAAAACTTGAAAACAAAAATTCATTTTTACCAAGTTAATTTTTTTTTAGAGAAATGTAATACAGATTTAAGGACCGTAGACTTGGATCTTTAGGACAATGATAATAGTCTGGTGCTTACTTCAATGGACGGACATGTGCATGGATATAAGTATCTATCCACTGTTATTCTTTTGCAATTTTCTTTTTCTTGTTTGCAATTAAGCAAATGTACACATTATGAACAGATTTTAATAAACAAAAGAAGAAAACAGATTTTGATGACTTTTTTTTTTTTAAAGAGGGCAGTTATTACATATAATGTTCTAGTTTTGGGTTCATCGTTTTGATACACTATTCTTTTGTCTTAATTCTTGCTCTCTCTTTTTGACATTAAGATTTGTCATAAAACCGAACAGATTTGTTATGAAAGCTTGAGTTATGTTTATAATTCTGACGTAATGAGGCTTACCGTATTTTATCACGCTTCGACCCTTCCTTTCAATAATTCAACACAAGCAATGCAATGCAACTTAACCCGAGTGCCTTCCCATAATTATCTCTGGGAGCAAATTAAACCAAAGTTCCCTCTCTAGGTGGAGGTTTCCATCATGCCAGTGCTGTCGATATTTTGTAATGTAATGTGTTCCTACTGTCTGAATAACAAAACTGTTAATAAGTAAATCAGATCACGATGAAGGCACCAGTCTCTACTGAGTGACGTCAAAAAGCCTGAATGTACAAAGAGCTCGCACTCCGCAGCTGACTGAAGCCGATTTTTCTACTCCCATCCTTTCACCTACACTACAGCTGGGGATCATTGTGAACTCACTGCCTACAACAACACTTCCCACCTTCCACCTTTTCACCTTCCAGGTGGGAAGTGAGAAAGTTGGCTTCGTTCTTTGCAAGGTTTGTAGGGTTGCAAAGTTATCACTCTTTGTAACATTCAGGCTTTTTGGTGACGTCCCCTGCACTCTTCAAGAGGACTTTAACACAAAAACTGGCATGAATCAGCTACTCAAAAGATGACCCCCCCTCCCCCAAGGCTGCAGCCCTACTGAGTGACGACCAGGTTGGGCATGCCGTAGCAGACCAGGTTGAACCAAGCCCTCCTCATCTGGCTGAGATCCTCTTCCTTGGACTCCTCCTGGTCCTTGTCCGGGTCACCCCGCTCCGACAGGGCACCCCCCCCCCCCGCCCCCCTCCCCGCTCTCCGTGAACACGCTGCCCCGCTTCTCGCTTCCCGTGTCTGCCTTGCTCGCATCGTCTCCCTTTTTGCTGTGTTGGTCGTCTCCCTTTTTACTGTGCTGGTCGTCTCCCTTTTTACTGTGCTGGTCGTCTCCCTTTTTGCTGTGTTGGTCGTCTTTCTTGCTCTTTTCACTGGCCGCGTCGTCTTTCTTGCCCTTCCCTTTGTCTTCCTTGTCCTTGGGGGGCTCTGAGCGGTGGGAGGAAGGGTCTTCCCCTTCCTTGGGCTTCTCTTCCTCGCGGCGCTTCAGCGGGTTGAAGAGCAGGCGCACCGTCTGCCCCGTCGTTTTGCCCTTCTCCAGCAAGTCTGAGGAAAAAGGAAATGGGACTACAATTTTCCTGGTATGCAAGGATTTCCTGTTTTTGAATGTTACCAGAAAAGGACTTTCCTTTTTTTTAAATTTGTCAAACAAGGTCTTTGTGTGTCTACTGTATTTTTCAAACACCTTAAAATGACCATTTGTATAAATTGTGGAAAAAGCAAACTAAAATACCTTCATAAATCAATTTTTTCTTCAGCTGCAGGGGGACATTACCCCTAGACCCTGGCCTTTCAGGGTTTTTTCATTTTGTGTAGTTGCACCCACGGGACTACATTGATGCTAAATCTTTGATAGTAACGGACCAGAGAACTCTCCAAGTATCCAAAGACTTTGAGAGAATTCTAAACGGAAGGGAAAATCAACTTCACCAAAGGAAACCAAGCAACTGTACGCGGGGAATCAGATGATCTAATTCACTTTTCTGCTAGCTCTTCTTTGGAGATTTTTGAACCCCCAGTTTTCTAGCCTTTTTAATAATATTTTATGACAGCTTCAAGATTGCTGTCATAAAATATCATAATATAAAATTATCACCCCAGAATAGGGTGACCCAATTATGGTGCAAAGACTAGTGTACAAATTCTAAGAAAATCTGTATCTGAGTGAATTTTCTGTTTGTGTTTTCTTTTTTTTTAAAATAGGAAGAACAGAGAATCCAATCCGATATTCATCACCTTTCATGTTGAGGTTGAACTTGATGGCATTCTCAATAAGGGAGCAGTGCTATTGGTTGGCCATCACACAGCAGACTATATTATTACTATTACCTAACTTTACTGATGATGAAGATAATGATGATGGTGGTAACGATGGTGGTGATGATAATGGTGACGGTGTTGATGATGATGGTGTTGATAATTATGAGCGCAAATGTGTCACGCTGCCGTTATGCGCCTAACTAAGAAATAGTTAGGCCCAGCAAGTCCGACTTTGGGAGGAGGAAATCTTTTTGAAAAAAGGCAGGAGAATGGACCGGTAAGGCATAAAGATAGTAGATGACAGTAAGCAAAGGGAAAAGGCAGAGTCAAAGAGTGACAGATTAGATGAAGTTACAAGCACAGAGCTTCCAGAAGGTGGGGGAACTATTTATACAAAAGACCCCCTGGTGTACACAGGGGGTATAATTATGACAATGATGAAAATGATGTTCACACCTTTCATGCTGAGGTTGAACTTGGTGGCATTCTCGGCCAGTATGCCACACGGCAGATTATTATTGTAATAAAGATGATGATGACGTTGATAACGATGATGATGTTCACCTTTCATGTTGAGGTTGAACTTGTGGGCGTTTTCAGCCAGGGTGCAGTGCCACTGGTTGGCCATCAATCACCTGATTATTATTGTGATGATGATAATGACAATGATGTTCACCTTTCATGTTGAGGTTGAACTTGTGGGCGTTTTCAGCCAGGGTGCAGTGCCACTGGTTGGCCATCACACACCGTATCCCTGACAGACTGACCAGCATAGCCGTCTCCAGAGGCTTTTCTAGAGCCTGGTCCTCCGCACTGAAAAAAATAATTAGAACTTAGAGTCAAGCTAATAACGCTGTTTCCAGAAACTTATCACAAGCTTTGGTAGTCCAGAAGGAAACCGTCTCTAAAACGATTTTTTATTTTTTTTATTTTTTAGGATGGTGAAAAAATTCCAACTGGTATTTATTTTTATTTTTTTGCTGTCCCATCTTCTGGGCCGTACAGTGGCGTTGCTCCCACGCCGCTCGTTCCGAGTCCCAACACGCAGCCACACCCAGGCTTGTTCAGGTCGCAGAATCCGAGACCAACAGTCCAAGGGGAGCGAATCTATTTTAGGCCGTCAGGAGGCAACCAACCTCAAACTGTTGGTAAAGATACATTGGTGTGTGTTTTGTTGTACACGGTTTGATCTTCACGTGGGGACAGTCCTGTGATGACCATAGCTGTGGACAGGAGGACTATAAACAACTAACTAAGCAGGGCAGATCCTGGAATAGCCTCTTTTCAATGAGGCTTTATACCGAAAATTCTCTGCCCCTGTCTCGTGCCCTGAGATGCGAACGCCACCTACTTAAGATTATCGCCCTTGCCTGTCAGGAAGTAGTGGTATATAGCCACAGAAAATTATCTACTCTTGACTTGTCACCAGGGGGCATCGGTACTTCGGGCTAAAAATTATTGCCCTTTCATGTCGGCAAGGAGTAGTATAAAGCCTCATTGTGAGTGCAAGCACGGGTACTCACAGTTTGAAAACGTCCACCTTGGACTGGCGCATGAAGCTTTTGCTGGTCTGGGCCAGGTCCAAGGCATACAGCATCATGCAGTCTGCACACAACAGTGAACACAACACAACAGTAATGCTGTAATAGCACAAGAATACTACTACCGTATTTTTCGGACTATAAGGCGATACATTTTTCCAAGACTCAGACCCCTGCGCCTCATAATGTGACTGATGAAATAGTAAGAAAATATAGTAATAAAATTTTTAATTTGGGGGGTGCGCCTTATACAAAGGTGTACCTTATAGTCCGAAAAATACAGTAATAAAAAACCACAAAAAAACAGTAATAATAGTAATAATAATAATGTGTTAGTGAATTAATTCTCCCTTGCTATCCCTTTGACTGATGTGAAAATTTAAGGGCTTTTAAAAAAAATATAAAATTGGAAAGAGGACTGATGAGTCAATCTGACAAAAATGATCTAGAGATATAACCTTCCTGTCCATCTTAAGGAGACCCCAACAACAAAGAAACAAAAAAGCACCTGCATCTCAGTGTTACTCCCCTTCAACTGATGACATCATCAGTTACATGCTCAATCATGTACCTAATAATAATACATGGCAGTTAAGAGGAGTAAAATGTCTTCAATTCTCCCTGCTCCACAGTAGAATGTTTCCTATTATTTTGAAACTAGCGTTTCTTACGAACTATATGTAGTGGCCAGTATAGAAGAAATGTTTTACGCCCTCTTTGGCCTTACGGCCATGTGGGGCAGGCCAGTATAGACCTGTTGGAGAGGTACTTTATAGTCACAGAGGCGTCTCTGTGAAATCTGGGTTGCTCCCACCTGGAGAGTGTCGCAGCCAGAGGCAAGCCACCCATTTAAAAAAAAAATTTGCATGCGATTTTTATGTGACTGATAAGGAAGGAAAGGGAGTGGGGGGGGGGGGTACATTATGACCAGATGACCACTTTTTTTGTTGCCACTGGGTTTAACGTGTGCAAAGTGCATGGGCAAAAGAGGACCTCGGTTTATCGTCTCATCCGAAAGACCATAAGGCCTAGTGTAAAGTGAGAGGAAAAATCCCCTGTACCCAGGTTCGAACTCGGGTTTACTCGACACGAGGTGAACGCGATACCTCTGTGCCACCCTACACCGTATGTGGAATCTGTGCAGAACGAGTAAAGGCCCCCCCCCACCTGGGATGTTGAGGGAGGCCATTTTGGCGGGTGGCAGGTAGGACAGCAGACGCTCCAGACCGTAGAAGATGAAGGAACTGCTCTCTGTGATGTACACCTCCCACTCCCCAACACTGCGCAACACAGAGAAGTCGAAGGGTTTATTCATGCAAAGGCCATGGCCCCATATGAATTAGGGGCAATAACAAACTGTGATTCTGTGGATTCGTGAGGTTGTACAAAACAATTTTTTTTTATTTTTTATAACACACAGGATGTTACAACTTAGGAAACAGTTATCTCCCTTAAACAGAAAGCATTATGTAAATACAAAGCCAGATTACGGACAATCATTTTTTTATTCTCATTATTATTTGCCATCAGCAAAGATAAATGTAATAGACATGTATTGTGTGTGTCTTGCACAATACAGAGAGAGAGGGAGAAAGAGAAATGAGTGTAACGTTCTCCGATCTGGTATACAGGTACATATGGGACATTTCTAAAGGTAAAGATAGTGGGTCGATCCTGGAGATAGTGCAATACCAGGCATGTTCGTATCATAACATAGTAATACCACAGACTACGATGTAAACCACATACCTAGGAGTGTGGTCAGAGCCTACAATACCCAGCCATCGTGGTGTGAACTGTTGTTCGTTTTCCTCCAACACCTTGTTAAACAGCTCAATGGGGCGCCTCTCCTCTGAAACACATTATGTCAAGATTATAATTATTAAAACACACACATACACATCTTCATATTCAGCTTCCATGCTCTGACTCATTGAGGACACAATCCAACTGTTTCTATTATACCTCTTCCTTCAGAAGCTTTCAACTGGTTTATTCGTTTTGTTCAAGACTTACCTTCCTGAAGTTTTGAAGCACCAAGAACAGAATTATACGTTAAATCAGTATGGCTTGCTTTTATGAACAAATACGGCACATGTACAGAATTGTAAAGTAAAAAAGTCATAATACTGCATGGAAATGAAACCACCACCCCTTCAAAACAGCCTGGCAGTCTCAGTAACTCTTAATCCCTTCAGTGCCATCTATTACAGTGGAACCTCCCTTATAAGACCTCCCATTATAAGACTCCCTCCCATATAAGACCTACTTCTCTGAGACATTGCCCTTCTTTGTAAGTATTAAAATTACACCCTTTATAAGACCCCTCCCTTATAAGACCTCATTTTGGATGATTTGTGAAGGTTTTATAAGGGAGGTTCCACTGTAGTCAGTTTGCTGCATGATTTTATAATGCAGTAAAATTATGACTTAACGGTAACGTATCAATATGTCGGAGGCAAGTACTAATGCATTATACTAGAGGACATATATACGTCATTGGCACTGAAGAGGTTAATTATAAAAATGAAGCAATAAAAAGAATGCAGTGAAATCATGACTAAACGGTGACGTATAAATACGTCGGTGGCAAGTACTAAAGCATTATACTAGAGGACGCATATATACGTCGTCTGCACTGAAGAGGTTAATTATAACAATGAAGTAATAAAAAGAATGACGTTGACATCTATTCATTTCAATGGTGCCAGTTTTCAACAGCTCACCTGTTTCTGAGCAATCCAGGTTGGGATCTACAATGTCTGAGAGAGCGCTAAGGATTCAACACATAACACTCACACATGCATGGCAATGGATGTATCTGAAATTCATCACGCGAACAGACACACCTGTGGCAGAGCATTGATTAAACTCACAAATGCTTCACAATGCACATATCTGAAATTCATCGCATGCATGCTTGAATACACACACACAAAAATATGCACACATACAAACAAGCACACACACAACAACAACATACAGTATTTATACGGCGCTAAATCTTGATAGAAATCAAATCGAAGCACACACACACATTAAACATTCAAAACTACTGAAAACTGAACAATTTCTGAGTTAAAACTACTGACAAGCATTTTCAGGGTAGGCAGCTTTGCAGGAAGCCAGTGCAAAGAATGGACAAGAGGGCTAACATGATCAAACATTTTCTTCCTGAGAACAAGACGAGCAGCTGTGTTTTGAATGCGCTGGAGACAAGATAGAGAAGAGACTGATAGGCCAGAAAGGAGAGCATTGCAGTAGTCAAGACGAGATAGAGGGAAGTAACAAGCTTTGCTGTGGCTTCGTCTGAGAGATAATTGCGATGAATTTGATGGTACATGACTGACAGGTCTGAGTCCGGAAACTCTGCATAGAAAGTATTGTCCAGAGTGACACAGGTCTGACAGTCAGAGAGGGGAATTATATTGTTACCCAGTTGGATTGACTCTATGGAAACAGGCTTTTTTTTTTCCTACAAGCATATCTTTAGGTTTTTTGGGGCCATTTAATTGAAGTTGCTTTGAATCAGCCAGTCATATCAGTATAGCAGTTGTTAGTTTTTGAAAGAAAGGAATCGAGATCTTCAGGGGTTGTGCTGTTATGGAGCTGTGAGTCATGTGCGTATAAGTGATGTTTCACACACACACACTCTCTCTCCAGGCATGGGAATTGTCAGAGACAAAAAACTCTAAAAACTTTGAAAAAACTCAAAAAAATCTGAAAAGCCCCCCCCCCCCACCACCTCATTTTTACAGCTTAAAATCATAAAAATTCAAGTATTTTTTCGCGGAAATCTTTTTTTTCTCGCGTGGAAATCCGCGAATTCGCGGACAATTCCCATGCCTGCTCTCTCTCTCTCTCTCTCTCTCTCTCTCTCTCTCTCTCTCTCTCTCTCACTCACTCACTCACTCACTCACTCACTCACTCACTCACTCACTCACTCACTCACTCACTCACTCACTCACTCACTCACACTCACACTCACACTCACACTCACACACACACACACACACACACACACACACACACAGACAAAGGATACATCTGAAATTCATGGTATCCATTGATTGCTGCCAGGGCTGCAAGTGGCGACTCAAAGGAATCTGCACACACACAATATGATTCACTTTTATAATAATAATATAAAATCAAAGCACACACACACACACACCTATGCACAAAGCATACATGATCATATTATACACTCAGCACAGATGCATACATCCTCTTTCCAAAAGAATTGATTTCCCTAAGTAACTAAATTCTTCTGTGTTCCCGGCCATATCAGATGTACAGTCTCGTTCGGTTGATGGAGGTCGCAGTCAACAGCAGCGCCTCCGCAGGACCCCACAGCTTGTCACGGAGTGCCACAGGCCTGGGCCAGATTTCACGTCTCAGGGTGCCGAAGGTGGGGCAGTCCTGCAGGATGTGGTCTGCTGCCTGTAATCCCATGCCACAAGGACATTCATCCGTGTGGGAAATCTTCAGACGATAGAGATGGGAGAGGAATTGACAGTGCCCAATTCTCAATCTGAAGATGACAACCTGCTGGGCACGGTCCAGCGGGTGGATGCTGTCCTCTCCAGTGTCAGGCTGCAGACGCTAAGTAACTAAATAAAGTCTCCTCTATCTTCTTGCATTCGTTCTTACATGTTCACAATGCCCCAAACTGTCGGACTTCTTTTAAGGAAATCCACGCTAAACTCCATATGTGATGTCAGATTCCATCTCAGGCATGCACTGCACATCCCTTAGTGCATTTTGAAGTTGAAAAAAGGTCAAAAGAATATAAACATTATGGAGCATTTCATTTCCAGTTTCGCAAACGCAAAAAGTGAATAGCAACTGAGAGAAAGCTACAAACAAATTTTTTTTTAAATCCCTATTACTACCTCAAACAAAAAAATAAAATGAGCACTGGTAATAATAGATTTATAATCAACAAATGTTTATGATTCACTTTAAAAAAATCATGTATGGGTGTTTATAATCTTCGCATACACATGACATCTTTATTTTTAAAAATCCTAGTAAACTAACATGAAAAAATATCTAAATAATGTATGAACTACTTTAAAAAAAAAGAAATATAAAGAAAATTAAGGACCAATTTTTCACAACTGTGTAAAATAAAGAATGGCAAATCAATTATATCATTATTATATTTTGAAGCCTGAATCAATTGCTATTTAATACAAGTTTCAAATTTCACATTCGTTGCATTACTTCTGAAGCAACAGCTCAACAAATAATGCCACATGTAGAGAAGTGGTCCTTACTTCTGTTGAGACTGAAACCTTTTAGACCCAGAAACCTACAGATTACTTACTAAGTCGTTGGGTACATTTCAAGATGTTTAAACAAGGACAAAGAGACAATGAAGCTTCAAAGTGATTTTGGATCAAAGACACATCCTGACAAAGAGGGTCTAAGAGTCTTACGATCTTGGCCTGTTTGGCCTTGACGTCTCGCGCCCCTGGGATGCGTGACATGACGCTCGCCGCTTCCTTGGCTTTCTTCTTGTCAGCCACAGATTCCTCTGTGAACACACAACGACAGTGCAACTCGTGAACAATACATAGCATTGACATTCCTCTGTGAACACACAACGACAGTGCAACTCGTGAACAATACATAGCATTGACATTCCTCTGTGAACACACGACGACAGCGCAACTCGTGAACAATACATAGCATTGACATTCCTCTGTGAACACACGACGACAGCGCAACTCGTGAACAATACATAGCATTGACATTCCTCTGTGAACACACGACGACAGCGCAACTCGTGAACAATACATAGCATTGACATTCCTCTGTGAACACACGACGACAGCGCAACTCATGAACAATACATAGCATTGACATTCCTCTGTGAACACACGACGACAGCGCAACTCGTGAACAATACATAGCATTGACATTCCTCTGTGAACACACGACGACAGTGCAACTCGTGAACAATACATAATTTGGACATTCATCTGTGAACACACAACGACAGTGCAACTCGTGAACAATACATAATTTGGACATTCATCTGTGAACACACAACGACAGTGCAACTCGTGAACAATACATAATTTGGACATTCATCTGTGAACACATAAGAACAGCGCAACTCGTGAACAATACATTATTTGGACATTCATCTGTGAACACACAACGACAGTGCAATTCGTGAACAATACATAATTTGGACATTCATCTGTGAACACATAAGAACAGCGCAACTCGTGAACAATACATTATTTGGACATTCATCTGTGAACACACAACGACAGTGCAACTCGTGAAAAATACATCATTTGGACATTCATCTGTGAACACACAATGACAGACACAGTGCAACTCGTTAAAAAATACATCATTTGGACATTCATCTGTGAACACATATAACAGTGCAACTTGTGAAAAATACATAATTTGGACATTCATCTGTGAACACATAAGATCAGCACAACCCATGAACAACACATCATTTGGACATTAAACTGTAAACACATAGAACAGCGCAACTCATGAACAATACATAATTTGAACATTCATCTGTAAACACATAAGAACAGCGCAACCCATGAACAACACATAATTTGGACATTTGTCAGTAAACACATAAGATCAGCACAACTCGTGAACAACACATCATTTGGACACTAAACTGTGAACACATAAGATTAGCGCAACTCATGAACAACACATCATTTGGACATTAAACTGTGAACACATAAGATCAGCACAACCCATGAGCAACACATCATTTGGACATTAAACTGTGAACACATAAGATCAGCGCAACACATGAACAACACATCATTTGGACACTAAACTGTGAACACATAAGATCAGCGCAACACATGAGCAACACATCATTTGGACATTAAACTGTGAACACATAAGATCAGCGCAACACATGAGCAACACATCATTTGGACATTAAACTGTGAACACATAAGATCAGCGCAACACATGAACAACACATCATTTGGACATTCATCTGTGAACACATAAGATCAGCGCAACACATGAACAACACATCATTTGGACATTCATCTGTGAACACATAAGATCAGCGCAACCCATGAGCAACACATCATTTGGACATTAAACTGTAAACACATAGAACAGCGCAACTCGTGAACAACACATCATTTGGACATTAAACTGTAAACACATAGAACAGCGCAACTCGTGAACAACACATCATTTGGACATTCATCTGTGAACACATAAGATCAGCGCAACCCATGAACAACACATCATTTGGACATTAAACTGTGAACACATAAGATCAGCACAACACATGAACACATCATTTGGACATTAAACTGTGAACACATGAGATCAGCACAACCCATGAACACATCATTTGGACATTAAACTGTGAACACATGAGATCAGCACAACCCATGAACACATCATTTGGACATTAAACTGTGAACACATCAGATCAGCACAACCCATGAACACATCATTTGGACATTTGTCAGTAAACACAATAAAGCAGGTTCACGAACAATGCAGAATGATGTTCCTCAACACGCAATCAACAGAAAGCTGAGGTCGGTCAAGTAAATTACATAATTAGACACATATTTAACACTGATAATCACGCAGAAAACAGAATTGTAAAAACTAAGACAATCGATCACAAATAAAATCAACTGAAAGCAGATCATAAAAAGATGTTTACTAACGTATATTTGAATATTCATAGCTTAGAAATTAAAATAATCATTGATCATAAACTGCTTTAACTTAAATTTATGCATTTTTCTGTATAAATGTAGGTTTATCATTAAACTATAAAGCTTTTGAATGAACTGAAATTGAGAAGTAAAAGGGTGGATCATTGTGCTCTAAGAAAAGGAAAGATACGATTTCAATTACTGGTTATTGAGTTTCAACCAAGAACAGATATAACTTAAGCATAATCATTACTTTGAATAATAATTCACATTTAACAAACTTTCAGGGCAAGAATGCACAACAAAGCAAATGTAATCGTCAACAAATTATATGCAAATGTTCTTGTAAAACAAATGAAAAACAAACAGGTTTACTGATGCTTGCCTTGGTGAGATAAAATTATAAAAAAAAGCCATATGAATAGAGAACTATATAAATACCTTGTATTATTCTTGAAATAATCTTTTCGTGATCACATGTTTTATTCTAGCTTTTTTTTTTTTAATAAAGGAAGATAAATCAATCTTCTTCTTCTTCTTCGATCGCTCAGACAGTTGCCTGACAATTATGAGCGCAGATGCGTCATGCTGCCGTTATGCATTTAATAAGTAAGAAATAATTAGGCCCAGCATGTCCGACTTTGGCTGGAGGAAAATTTGCACAGCTTTATCAGTGATTCAAATAGCATTTCCTTTTCAATTCAGCAATAAATATGGTTTCACTAATGTCCAACACACTATTCATTATGTTGAGAAAACATTGCCCATATTGAAGATGCACACTATATAAAAGACAATCAAAAGAATTTAGGTTGATAAACTTCTTTTTTTTTTAAACTTCTGCTTAAGAAAAGAATGACCAGGAAGTAAAAAAGCTTAACACACTCAGGACGAATGAGCCGAATTTCGGCTCATACAACTGTTTAGGACGAATGGCCCGGCTCATAAGAGTTTTCAAGAGGTTTTGAATTCTGGCGTGCAACCAGCTTTCCGGTGCGACGTCATAACCTATTTTCAGTTTGCTTTGACCTTGCCTCTCTTGAAATCAGCCAATCATTGCAGACTTTACATTCAGGTTTGGTTGTAGAGGGGGGTCAAAGATCGGAATGTGAAATTTTCCTTCTTTTTATGTGTTAGCTGTTTTCGTCCATAGGAGACAAACGACGAAGGTATGGAATCTGATATTTTACGATCGTTTAGTGCATGGTGTTAGTAATCTTATCTGAAAATATCAGTCCATAACTTTTCATAACTTTTTTGTGGTGATGGGTTTTCGAACCTAGTCGAATGGCCCGTCCTAAACAGTTGTAAGGGGAAGCAACTGGCCAGTGCCGAGTGAGTTAAACAAAAGACAAAAACTCATAATATTTTCTCATAAAAAAATAACATTATACTCACAATGGTGTGGAAGTTGCTTAAGCTTTTAACCCTTTCTCCGCCAACGTCGCATTTTTGCACCACAATGATTGAACACCCATGTCAGTAAAAATATTGAATTCAGGGTCTGTTATCCAATAATATTAGTGTTCTTGATTTGGGGAGTTAAGAATAGGCCTTTTTTTAAGCATGTAGTAAAGGAATCCCCAATATTTCAGACCAAATATTTTCTTTACCCAATGTAAGTTTATTGGATAATTGTGGCTAAAAAATGGCTGGCGGAGAAAGGGTTAAAGATACTGTGTGTTCTCTATTCTTTTTATATCCTGTTCAGCGTTTAATCTGAATAAATCTCTCCACTTGATCTTCTCTCACTATATATAGCATTGCTTGACAGATGACAAAGGCAAAGTACCGATTCCACAAGTTTTCTTTAAAGGCTAAGAATAAACAGATTCTGAAAAGGGACACAGAAATTGAAGATGGACATATAACACGCAATACATGCAATCATCCTTTCCTTGTTGATCTTATGCATCATATTTCACAGTTTGCTTAATTGAAGACAGTATAATTTATAAAAAGTAACTGTGCGTTTGTAAATTTCTTAAAACACCATATGCTGCAGCAGTGCTTAAAGAGCCATTTTAACACACACAACAACAAAAAACATTTAATAAAATCTTGAAAGATCAGCAATCAATATTAACAAGAATCGTTCATTTTATAGAACTTAAATAAAACGAAATCCATCCCAGAATCAGGATTTTAAACTCTGAAATCCCCAAGCTCAACAAACAATTTAAAGCACGACTTGCTCCAACAGTAAGGCACGCAAATCAAATGGAACAGGACCAACCAACCGCCTTACTTCGGCCCAGCTTGTTTTGGCCCTGTTTGTCTTTGCTTGGTGAACTAGATGGTCTGGCAGACTCTACAGTTTTCGGATAATAAGTAAATAACACACATATATGGTCAGTGTAAATAACAACCACCAACAAACAGAACAGTAAGAAGCAATTGCATCTATCTACAAAAACGCAATGCCCAAGCTCAAGCCTGCCTATGATATAAAGTGAATTGATATATCATATGCACACACCTTTGTGCAAAGAAAAGCACATGCATCGAAATATTCAAATAATATCAATATATTTCTTTTGTTATTCCATTTGAAAAATTCAATATTTTACATACATACATGGATCATTATTTATGTTCCTTTCCCCAATCGTCCCAATGCTGTGCAATACAAACAAAAGTGCACAAGCTACTTTCTTTGGTTATACATGTGTACTGCTAAGCATGAAACGAAAGTAGAATCTGTTTCAATGTCAAGTTATTGTAGAGCGCAAACATTTGGAAAGCAACACTACATTCTCTATAGAATCTTGTGCAGTGAATGTTTTCAACATTTCATAACTCCTTTCAAAAGTACCGTAATTCATGGACTACAAGCCGCTTCGCTGTTCAAGCCTCACCCCCTCATTTTGTGAAAAAAATTGAAAAAGGCAACATTTAAGCTGCATCATTGCATAAGCCGAGTCCAAACAATCAACAAACATTTGGAAAGCAACACTACATTCTCTATAGAATCTTGTGCAGTGAATGTTTTCAACGTTTCATAACTCCTTTCAAAAGTACCGTAATTCATGGACTACAAGCCGCTTCGTTGTTCAAGCCTCACCCACTCATTTTGTGAAAAAAATTGAAAAAGGCAACATTTAAGCTGCATCATTGCATAAGCCGAGTCCAAACAATCAACAAACATTGGGAAAGCGTAAGCCATGAAACGAAGTCAGTCACGGACACAATCTTAGGCACACTCAGGTTCGTGGGTAGATCCAGCCACAGAAAAGCATCAAGCCCTTTACCCACACTCATACAGCCCGTAGGCTATCGCTTCAAAAGAAGAAAAAAAGTGCCTCATATTAAGAAAAAATCGCCGTCACAGTTGCTAAAATGAAAACGGACAGGACATCTTTGTCCAACATGGCTGACTCCAATAACATGCGGTTGCCGGTCAATTCGTCTTTTTTTACCAACTCGTCGCCATGTGCAAGTCAATCGTCCTCAATCCCTTTCATCTCATCCACTGGTTCATTCTTTCATTAGTAAAAGCATGCACATGGATGAGTTGGCCCCAAACGAGGACGATTCGACTCATAGAGCGAGGATGAAACGATGAAAAAGAACGGGACGAATTGGAAAAAGGACGTGCTAACTAGCAACTGTTTTCTTCCCAGAACTTGAACTGTGTCGTCTGCTGTCTGTCTGCTGTGTGCTTCCGTTCCCTTCGAGTGTTTTGAAAAAATCTGATGTTTTGCTTCAAATCTAAAATTAAAGCCTGTGATAAAGATTAATAAGTAGTTCTTGTGACTTCTGGTGTTGTTAACAACTGTTTCTTGATACTGAACTGAAGGTATGTCACCGTTCTGAACCACATTTAGCTGCCGATACCGATAGTCTACCGAACACATTCTGAACGATCAAACTTCGATTGTGTGAAGTTGATTGTTATAACTTTCGGTAGTATTTTCTTCTTTTTCATCAAAATCGACACCGTGTTCTGAGTTGATTTAGTGATTTCAGTTTTGGTCACGTTAAGGCCGCAGCATTAGACAAGCCGCGGGGGTCTGTTTCAACCAAAAAAGTTGCGGCTAATAGTTCGTGAATTATGGTAAAGAGTAGTGAATTTACACTAATTTGATATAGGCATCATCACTTTATGATTTAATCACATGCGGTTAATCCCCATAAACCTATGTCCTCACAAGGAGCACATACCAAAGAGCCCCCCCCCCCCCACCACCACAACCTGATTAAAGGCAAAACATAATCTGACATGAGAGAGGAAAAAAGAAAGAAAATAAGTCAATCATAACATCACAAGCACACGCACACACACACATCTGTCTGAATCGATTTTAGTGGAAGGACATTAAACTGAACACACACACACACACACACACACACACACACACACACACACACACACACACACACACACACACACACACACACAGATGCAAGCTCACAAACATACTTTTGGAAGCCCAAATTTTTACACTCAAAAATGAAAATGAGGACACATCCATATTTGTGTGACAGGCTTGCTCATTTGCTATCTACAGATACTGCCAATGAGACAAACGCTCAAAGCATGAAAGGCGTTCATAAAGTAAAACTGGTTTTATTATGTTAACGAAGAAAAAAGCTTCTGGACATATTTGTTGTTTAAATATAGATAAGAGAAGAAAGATTTTGGCCAGTTCGTTCGCAAATGTAAGCTGGTTTTACCCTTACTCTTAACATTACACAGTACTATAAAGAACATTAAACAAAACAATATAATACTGCTTTTATAATGGTTAATCTGATCCCAAGATATCAAAAACAAAAACAAAACAAACAGTTTATGGACAACAAGAGACATACCAACAGAGAAAAACGCAGCCCCTTGCTCAAGAAGCAAAGTACACCCATTTTCACAGAACCGAGAATGCAATACAAAAAGAAAGAAGAAGCCAGCAACTTGACGTAGCCAACAGCAGCCTTACGTTTCTCCCCTTTCTTGCCAGACTTGGGCTTCTGTCCAGCACTTTGCGCCTGTGGCTCTACACCAGTAAAGGGAGGCAACACAGTGAAGGTTAGTGCACACACACACACACACACACACACACACACACACACACACACACACACTTGTACAATGCACACAGAGCTTGTATAAGTCTTCACAATCTTGGTAGCAGGTATATCTACTAAAGCGAGTTGTTGTTCTTAGCGTTTCCCTAGAGTTTCTCCAAGGTTATTGTTCTCTGAAGTAGAACGGGCACCAACGGAGCAACCAGACATTACAGAGACACAAAGGGACGTAATAACAGGATTGTGACGACATGTCGCCAGATCCTATAGTCACTTTCTATCTTTTTTTGGTTGAGAAAGGGGGTGGGGGAGGGAGGGGAGTGTTTTTTTGCTTCTTTTTTTTTTTTTGGGGGGGGGGGTTGTGATGGGGGGAGGTATTGGGTGAAGCTGGGAAATTATCATGCTGTTAATGTTCCCAGCACCAAACAATTCCAAAATTAAAATTGAGAAGACTTACTAGAAAATCAAATCAAAATAATGTGGTGTGACCTTGCCTGATGGCAAACTAAAGCACAAAATGTATCGACAAAAATAAGAAAAGCTGACCAAATTTGATATACTGAAAACAAATGTACCCATAAAACTTAAATGATGAAGGCCTTTAATAGTTCATTGCTGCGTTTTTAACCCCTTCGCTGCCGCCTACTGCTCATGCGCCGCCGGCTTGCCGCGCCATTTTTTAACGCAGCAATATCGCTAGTTATCGGTGACGTATATATACGTCGGTGGCAAGTACTGAAGCGCTATAGAGGGCGTATATATATGTCGGTGGCAAGTACTGAAGCGCTATAGAGGACGTATATATACGTCGGTGGCAAGTACTGAAGCGCTATAGAGGACGTATATATACGTCGGTGGCAAGTACTGAAGCGCTATAGAGGACGTATATATATGTCGGTGGCAAGTACTGAAGCGCTACAGAGGACGTATATATACGTCGGTGGCAAGTACTGAAGCGCTATAGAGGACGTATATATATGTCGGTGGCAAGTACTGAAGCGCCATAGAGGACGTATATATACGTCGTGGGCAGCGAAGAGGTCATCAAAAATACTTTACACAGTTTACGTAGACAGATACGGAAATTATACAGGGATTAATCCCAATACTGGCCTTTAAGTAGAGACACAATAATTGCAATATAGTATATGTCACAGGACATTGATAATTTGTTTCCAGATTCAAATTATTTTCTGTCTGTTTTACAATGTGTTTTTAACTTGATGAAGATCGCTTACAATCAATGGATAGAGTAATAAAAGTGTGTATTTATAACAAAAATACACACACTCCATTCAGAGAAGGTCACATATACATATTCAGGGTACACAGATGAATATAAATGGTTAAATCGAGGACACTACAGAAAGAGACAGTGGTAAGAAAATTTAAAATATGAGAATGAATTCATATTCGGAAATCAGTCAATTTCCATAACACTCAAAACGTAATCATCACATTACACAAGAATAAGATTTTAACACATAAGCATGCATGCGTGATAACATGAATATATGGACAGGTGTGCACACACAAATGCATAGACACAGACAAAGACAGGTACACACGTACACACAGGAATCTAACATGTACACTTTCACACATTTACATTACAAGTATGTATACATAAATGCACCACACTCGCTTTCATCGATACTCTGACTTATTCAGATCCTCACCTTCTCTCTCTCTCACACTCATAAAGACACACACACATGCACACATGCGCGCACGCACATGCACACACACGCACACACACATCCACACACACACAAACACACACACACTCATTCTTCATTCATATAAAACACACACACACAAACATACTCACAATTTGACTACAATGCACTTTTTTACAATATAGTTTACACAGATCGAGCTATTATTTAATAGATATTAGATCAGAGAGATATATCAAGATTTTACAGAAAAATGGAAAGACAAGCCCCAGTAAATATCAGAACAGAAACAGGTTACAAGTTGTCTAACACCACAGAACCAGAGATAGCGTATGATTTTTTTTTTACCTAATTCCTGGGATTCTGAAATTATGATATCAAAATTTCATAAAATTAGTTGAAAGCAGCAAAGTGCAGATTTATATGCAAAATAATGAAGTTCTACCAGCAGAAAAAAGTAAGCTAGTGAGTATGAATGAATAAAAGAAAAGAATAAATGAAAGATTGAATGCATAAATCAATGAACAAAGTGTAATAGTGCAAAGTAATAAGATGACAGAATTTTAAGCAGCTTCTAATACACAGATTTAAAAAAGAAAAAAACAACCAAGACAGACATTGAAAAAGACATAGCTATGTAATGCAAATTAGACTGCTATGTTAAAATGTGTCAAGCAAATTATTCTGCAACTCTTTCACCGTATCAAGAAGAAGTCTCCCTTTTCAGCTCTGGGTTATGCATCTCTAAGCGCTTTACTAGCAAAGCAGAGAGAAAGAACATGCATTAAACATTTTCAGGATAACAAAACTACTAGGTCTTCTTCACCTTTTGGAGGGGCATCTGAAAAAGAAAAAGAAAATGCTGTGATCAGCTACAAAATTCATTACTAAGATGCCTGTGCCTCTGTACAAGTACAGTGAAAATCGCTTAAGTCAAAATTGAAGGGTCTGTAATTTATTATTATTTTGAGATAGCCAATATTTTGAGTTAAAAAGACTTTTCAACATAGAGATTATTATCCAGTGTTTTTGATAGCCAATATTTTGAGTTAAAAAGACTTTTCAACATAGAGATAGCCAATATTTGATAGCCAATATTTTGAGTTAAAAAGACTTTTCAACATAGAGATTATTATCCAGTGTTTTTGAGTATCTGTTCTCCACTGTATGGCTCCAACCCACCTGCGTGCGCATCTCGACCCTTCCAACGGAAGTGTCGCCATCTTAGTCCTTATTTGTGTGTAAACAAAGTGAAAATGTTATCTAAATGTGTAAAGAAAACTATCCAGATGTTATAAATACAGTTTAGATAAGCTTCGAATTGGAACAGCCAAATACGCAGCATCGATCTGGCATTTTTCAAAAAAAAGTAAGGACTAAGATGGCGGTCTCCCATAATATGGCGCTCCTTGTGGCCGGATATGACGACACGTGGGTACCAGCCATAGCAAAAGGCATCAAGCAATTTAGGCAGAAGGATCGTTGAAAATAAAGTAAAGGCCATAAAATACCACCAGCACCAGCATAACATTCCACTCCTTTAGTGTATGGGGGAGAGAGAAAATAAATTGAGCGCAAAGGAGAATTATATTTTCTCAAAGTGTGTCTAAACACTTATCCACTTGTGACAGTACATGCACGCACACACACACACACACGCACACCACAATGTTACCAATCTGTGCGCAACGTGTCACTAAGGTGCAAAGCGTGCATCACAACACATTGAAATCAAAGCACAAGAGTGCTGCTGAATACACACCGTTCCTCAAACACGCTGCTAACCTAATCACATGCGCGGCACCACCTCTGTGCATGGCAAAGCCACCACACACAGACAAACACACTGCTAACCTAATCACATACGTGGCACCACCTCTGTGCATGGCAAAGCCACCACACACAGACAAACACACTGCTAACCTAATCACATACGTGGCACCACCTCTGTGCATGGCAAAGCCACCACACATAGACATACACACTGCTAACCTGATCACATGCGTGGCACCACCTCTGTGCATGGCAAAGTCACCACACATAGACATACACACTGCTAACCTAATCACATGCGTGGCACCACCTCTGTGCATGGCAAAGTCACCACACATAGACATACACACTGCTAACCTAATCACATGCGTGGCACCACCTCTGTGCATGGCAAAGCCACCACACACAGACAAACACACTGCTAACCTGATCACATGCGTGGCACCACCTCTGTGCATGGCAAAGTCACCACACATAGACATACACACTGCTAACCTGATCACATGCGTGGCACCACCTCTGTGCATGGCAAAGTCACCACACATAGACATACACACTGCTAACCTGATCACATGCGTGGCACCACCTCTGTGCATGGCAAAGTCACCACACATAGACATACACACTGCTAACCTAATCACATGCGTGGCACCACCTCTGTGCATGGCAAAGTCACCACACACAGACAAACACACTGCTAACCTAATCACATGCGCGGCACCACCTCTGTGCATGGCAAAGCCACCACACACAGACAAACACACTGCTAACCTAATCACATGCGTGGCACCACCTCTGTGCATGGCAAAGTCACCACACACAGACACTAAGTTCTCATGGTGGGTAGGGGGTCCACAAACACACCACAGTGTGCATGGCAAAGTCACCACACACAGACACTAAGTTCTCATGGTGGGTAGGGGGTCCACAAACACACCACAGTGTGCATGGCAAAGTCACCACACACAGACATTAAGTTCTCATGGTGGGTAGGGGGTCCACAAAACCACCACAGTGTGCAGCAACTTCTTCAAACCAAAGTTTCACGTTTCCCACCCCTTCCTTACTCTTCTACCTTCTATCACTATCTCAATACATATATGAATCATCAGAATGACTAATGCCGTGGTCCTTTAATCTGAAAATCATAGGAGAAACTATCGGAAAATCTTCTCACTAAGAATGGACAACAATTTCAACTCCAATAGACCATTTGCCGCAGGCGAGCGACCTTGAATTTCAATCAAGGCTTTGAATAAGAGAGTTCACATAACTACGGGCAAAACACACAGACAAAGGTGTTGTCAGACACTAGTCTAGACCCCCCCGAGGGAATACCGGGGGGTCTTTTGTATAAGTAGTTCCCCCACCTTCTGGAAGTTGTGCTTGTAATTCTTTTAATCTATCACTCTCTTTGACTCTGCCTTTTCTCTTTCCTTAGCTTACTGTTATCTACTATCGTTCTGCCTTACCGGTCCATTCTACTGCCTTTTTTCATGAAACACTTTCAAAAAGATTTCCTCCAGCCAAAGTCGGACTTGTTGGGTCTAACTATTTCTTAGTTAGGCGCTTAACGGCAGCATGATGCATCTGCGCTCATAAACAGGAATCTGTCTGAGGGATTGAAGAAGAACTAGTCAAGACTACAGAACGACCGCCCCATTGTGTTCCAGTGTGTGCGTCTGCTTGGAGGCCCTTCTTTTACTTGTGTTCCTTCGCCGATCCTCCCGGTGGTACAGATGAGCATGCATTTATGCATGTAACTCATCTGTGTGTGTATGTGTCTGCCCATGCATATGCACATACCTGCGCACGCATGAATGTGTGCCTGCCTGCACACACACCTACACCTACCGTATCCCCATGCTTGTTTTGACTGAATTACTGGTTCGGTGCGCTTCATGGTTTAAGAACTGCAGGGAGAAGTCCATGGACAGGGAATGTGTGTGAATGGCACAATATGTACAAAGGTTAATTAAAAAGCTCATCTGACCCGACCCCTACCTGAGTTCATGCCCTGGTGCATCCTGTGGTACAGGAACTGCAGGGAGAAGTCCCTGGACACGGAGCTGATGGCGTCCGCCTGCAGGCAGCTCAGGGCCTCCAGGGGAAGCTCCAGCAGGTCAGGGTCCGCCAACAGAACCACACACTCACTGGACCCCTCCTTGTCCTTGTCTTTGTCCTTGTGGGACTCCTTCGCCACATTGCCCGTGCTGCCCACCGGGCTGTAGCTGGCCCTGCAAGGGTTGATGAAGGGATCATTGTCATCATTGTCATCATCATCATTATGGGACTCCTTCGCCACATTGCCCGTGCTGCCCACCGGGCTGTAGCTGGCCCTGCAAGGGTTAATGACCAGGATCATTGTCATCACTGTCATCATCATCATCATCAAGGGACTCTTTAGCCACATTGCCCGTGCTGCTCACAGGGCTGTAGCTGGCCCTGCAAGGGTTAATGACCAGGATCATTGTCATCATCATCATCATCATCATGGGACTCTTTAGCCACATTGCCCGTGCTGCCCACAGAGCTGTAGCTGGCCCTGCAAGGGTTGATGAAGGGATCATTGTCATCATTGTCATCATCATCATTATGGGACTCCTTCGCCACATTGCCCGTGCTGCCCACCGGGCTGTAGCTGGCCCTGCAAGGGTTAATGACCAGGATCATTGTCATCACTGTCATCATCATCATCATCAAGGGACTCTTTAGCCACATTGCCCGTGCTGCTCACAGGGCTGTAGCTGGCCCTGCAAGGGTTAATGACCAGGATCATTGTCATCACTGTCATCATCATCATCATCAAGGGACTCTTTAGCCACATTGCCCGTGCTGCTCACAGGGCTGTAGCTGGCCCTGCAAGGGTTAATGACCAGGATCATTGTCATCATCATCATCATCCTTGTCCCTGTGGGACTCCTTGGCCACATTGCCCGTGCTGCCCACCGGGCTGTAGCTGGCCCTGCAAGGGTTAATGACCAGGATCATTGTCATCATCATCATTGTCCCTGTGGGACTCCTTGGCCACATTACCCGTGCTGCCCACCGGGCTGTAGCTGGCCCTGCAAGGGTTAATGACCAGGATCATTGTCATCATCATCATCATCCTGTCCCTGTGGGACTCCTTGGCCACATTACCCGTGCTGCCCACCGGGCTGTAGCTGGCCCTGCAAGGGTTAATGACCAGGATCATTGTCATCATCATCATCATCCTTGTCCCTGTGGGACTCCTTGGCCACATTACCCGTGCTGCCCACCGGGCTGTAGCTGGCCCTGCAAGGGTTAATGACCAGGATCATTGTCATCATCATCATCATCCTTGGCCCACAGGGCTGCAGCTGGCCTTGCAAGGGTTAATGACTGTGATGATGATCATCATCATCTGTGGGGGATACCTGAGGGCGGTGTCCACGGCGGCCATGACAGGTTTGAGGTAGTTCTCCATGGCAGCCACCAGTTCCCGGAACTCCTCCTCCAGCGACTGTTCCTCATCCTCCACACCCTCCATCAGCATCTGAGGGCACAGAGACTGTCAGCAACATACAAATACACGGACAAACTCTGAGCATGCGCACTCACTCACACACACACAGTCATACATGCACACACACACACACACACACAGTTTGCTGCTATCCAGATTCTCTACCATCTTAGCTGTATGCGCTGGTACTTCTGTTTGTACCCCCTACCCACCCTCACCCTTTCCTCCCCTCCACACCACTCTCTCCTCACACTCACAACATACCCCTGAGCTCCCCCCACCCCATCGTAGGCAGTTTCTTGTTGTCATCCAGAATCTCCAGCATCTGTGTGGCCTGTGTGCGCTGTTACTTCTGTTTGTACCCCCTACCCACCCTCACCCTATCCCCCCACACACCACTCTCTCCTCACACTCGCACTCCTCTCCCTCCCCCTCCCCTCACCTTAGGCAGTTTTTTGTTGTCATCCAGGTTCTCCAGCATCTTGGCTCTCTGGGCGGCCTGTGTGCGCTGGTACTTCTGTTTGTACCCCCTAACCACCCTCACCCTTTCCACCCCTCCACACCATTCTCTCCTCACACTCCCTCCCCCTCCCCCCACCTTAGGCAGTTTCTTGTTGTCATCCAGGTTCTCCAGCATCTTGGCTCTCTGGGCGGCCTGTGTGCGCTGGTACTTCTGTTTGTACCCCCTAACCACCCTCACCCTTTCCACCCCTCCACACCATTCTCTCCTCACACTCCCTCCCCCTCCCCCCACCTTAGGCAGTTTCTTGTTGTCATCCAGGTTCTCCAGCATCTTGGCTCTCTGGGCGGCCTGTGTGCGCTGGTACTTCTGTTTGTACCCCCTAACCACCCTCACCCTATCCACCCCTCACACACCATTCCTCACACTCACACTCCCTCCCTCCCCCTCCCCTCACCTTAGGCAGTTTCTTGTTGTCATCCAGGTTCTCCAGCATCTTGGCTCTCTGGGCGGCCTGTGTGCGCTGGTACTTCTGTTTGTACCCCCTAACCACCCTCACCCTTTCCACCCCTCCACACCATTCTCTCCTCATACTCCCTCACACTCCCCCCACCTTAGGCATTTTCTTGTTGTCATCCAGGTTCTCCAGCATCTTGGCTCTCTGGGTGGCCTGTGTGCACTGGTACTTCTGTTTTTACCCCAGGGCTCCCAGGGACCCTCATTTGTGGGTCTATGAAGCACTAACATTCTAAAGGACCCTCTAAAAGAATGTGCAGGGGATCCCAGGGATGAACTAGAAAAATTCTTTTTTAGCATTCGCTATGCCACTGGGACCCTCTATCCCGCCTTTAGGACCCTCTATACTGTAAGTGAAGGAGTCCCTGGGACCCCTTGTTTTGCAGGACAATTGGGAGCCCTGGTACCCCCTAACCACCCTCACCCTTTCCACCCCTCCACACCATTCTCTCCTCATACTCCCTCCCCCTCCCCCCACCTTAGGCATTTTCTTGTTGTCATCCAGGTTCTCCAGCATCTTGGCTCTCTGGGCGGCCTGTGTGCGCTGGTACTCCTGCTTGAGCAGGAAGGCCTGCACGCTCTGTTTGTGCGTGCTCCACTTTCTCTTCAGCTCAGCCAGGCTGTGTGCGCTCGTCTCGCAGCCAAAGATCTTGGCCCGGTTACCTGCAGGGATGGAGAAGGCAACACTTAAGTCAGTGCCCATGATAAAGGAAGGGTTGTTTTTTAATCAGTTATATGGCTATAATGGATGAGGTATGTACATGTCCCGTTTTCAGTTTTCACTGGTCTCCTCGCTGCATTCAGCCAACACATTCCGATTTCAGAAGAGCTCAGAGGACAAGGTTATTTGGATTTTTGTAAAGGCAGGAGAATGGGCCAATAAGGCAGAAATACAGTACATGGCACTAAAAAAAGGAAAAGGCAGAGTCAAACAGTCATAGATTAGAGGAAGTTGTTAACACAGAACTTCCAGAAGGTGGGGAAACCATTTGTATTGAAAGATCCCCCGGCATCCCCATGGGGGGAATAAGCCTTTCAAAACAATAATTACTCGCATGGACATGTCAGCTTCAGGTAACGTACCCCTATACACAATTTGAAGTGATTGTGTACAGCAGTGCACAAGATATTGTGCCAACAGACAAACAAACATACAGCACTAACAAAAAAACCATCAGAAGACTGGAATGATTACTTCTTCTTCTTCTTCTTCAACTGCGTTCAACAGGCTACGCATCAAAACCTCAGACCGAGTGCTGCCGCAAACTGAGTGCTATCCGGTGAAGGTCATCTGCCGTCCCCCAGAGTTTGGTTCTGAGGTCTGTCCCTACTGGAATGATTACAACAGCCCTCTGTTCTGTGAGGATGTGGAGGACTTCACTCTTCTAGCACCATGGGCAAATACATACGCCCAGTACATCTCTACACTCACACCAAATGCAAAGACAGTCACAGCTAAGTACCCTGCCATATGTTTGTTTATATTTAGAGGCTATGTCGGTGATTTTTCCGTTAAAGCAACGCATGCACACTCCAAAAAAGAAGAAGCCACTCTCCTCTTGTCAGTTGAGATGCTACAGACAATCAAGAATGTCAAAATATACATGGAGCTAGAAGAGTTAAATACTACACCGATGTAATTGTCACCACTATAATTTAAGGTACGACGCCCCACTCCCCTCCTTCCTCCTTTAAAAAAACATCAACTGAATTTTGACCCCTCATCCGCCCACATTCAACCAACTCAATAACAGAAAGTCCAGGTGGTATTCAGACCCTTCACTCAAATGACTTTTATCACTGGCTGGTATTAGCCTGTAGTAGGGGCCAACAGTAGAATGAGGGCTGTACAACAAATGACTTTCTACAGTATTAGAAAATCGTGGTACAGCTCTGTCCTTTGTGGAAGACGACTCTCAAATTATAGGGAGCATCTGCACTGGCTCTAGTGCTGCAGCTAAAGGATATGGTTGGCCTTTGGGGACCTTCCTAAACGCATGCTGACCTCAAATCCTTTTTGATCTAGTGGGCATTTACACTGGGCAAGGCATCTCCGCTAAAAACTAATTCTAGCCCACCTGCCCAGAATAGCAGCTGCTCCCTCTGCTGTCTGGCAATCACAGTCGGAAATGAAAGACTGGCACACGCACATACAGTATGGCCGTGAAAACATGACGTCTGAAAACCGGCAAAGAAACTGGAAGAAGGGTTCAACAGCAGAAGACTTTGGGGAACAGAGGGCATCCATTGAAACGACTTCATTAACAATGAGGTCAGATCAACAGCGCACCGACGGACAATGTCCACTAGGATAGATAGCAAATGCTAGGAGTCTTTCATGACACCACACATAGACATGCCAAAGCTAAAGTGAAGGGGATGGGATGGGAACTGATCTCCAGAGTTACGGTTCTTTGCATTTCCTTGGAGTGTCTTCTGACTTACTGTTCTTTGCCTTTCCCTAGAGTTTCTCTGGAGTTATTGTTTTTTTGCGTTTCCCTAGAGTTTTTCTTGAGTTATTTGTTCTTTGTGTTTCCCTAGAGTTTTTCCTGAGTTATTGTTCTTTGCATTTCCCGAGTTTCTTCCGACTTATTGGTTTTTGTGTTTCCCTAGAGTTTCTCCAGAATTATTGTTCTTTGCGCTTCCCTAGAGTTACTCCAGAGTTATTGTTCTTTGCGTTTCCCTAGAGTTTCTCCAGAGTTATTGCTCTTTGTGTTTCCCTAGAGTTTCTCCAGACTTATTGTTCTTTGCGTTTCCCTAGAGTTTCTCCTGAGTTATCGTTCTTGGCGCTTCCCTAGAGTTTCTCCAGAGTTATTGTTCTTTGCGTTTCCCTAGAGTTTTACAAAATTAGGGAGATGCAAAGGGAGATAATAATAATCGTGTGATGGCGTGTCATCAGATTCCGTACGATACTGTGTTTGCTAAAGGATTACTGAAGCAAAAGGGGCAAGGCAGCCAAGGAAAGAGAAGAAAAAACAAGGGCTGATAAGTTGCCTGTATGTGCATTTCTCTCTCTCTCTCTCTCTCTCTCTCTCTCTCTCTCTCTCTCTCTCTCTCTCTCTCTCAAGTGGCGATTTCACACTGGGCACTATAAAACAGTAGCTACCTTCCCCTCCTTAAAAAAAGAAATAAAGAAGCGGATTGCACAGTATTTCAATCAAATGAAAACCATAAAAAGCAGAACAAATTAATATTACAAACAATACCAACAACAACAACAAAAGAAACTGGGGGATCACATCATCAAAGCATAATAACAAAAGCTAAGATCTTAATAACAACAAAACTTCTACAACACAGCGATTATTTTATACTACTTAATAAAATATGTATAGAGAATCACTAGCTAAAGTCCTTAAAAATGTCCCATATGCATTTAAAACTTAAAAAAAGAAGCTAAACTTGATTTTAAAAATGTCCCACATGGTTAATACCGGGAGGACGTAAAATAAAACTGTTCTTCTTCCCATATGCATCTGTTGGCAGGTCGGAGGACGTTAAGCTAATATTTCGCTAATGTATAGAGAATTGATTTCTGAGATTGAATATTACAGCAGCAAAAACAAAATTACATCGGTGACTTAAAAAAAAAGTTCTTTGTTAAAAAAAACCCACATAAATAAACAAAAATCCAATAATATAGAAGGAAACCTCCAAGTGTATTATCAATAACATGAAAAGAAAAATCAAGTATTCACTGTTATAATTTTTTTTTAAATCAGTCAATAACCAACAGTTAATTAGTCGTGGTTGGCTGACTATATCAGGAACAAAAAAACAAAACAAAGCTCAACAATAAAAAAAACAAGGAAAAAATCCCAACACAACCCCAAAGCAAGAAAAAAACAAAACAATTTCACTAAGGATTAGACTATAATAATGATAAATGGTGCAGGAACAACAATAACAAACATGACCAAAAGTAACCGGAGTGACCCATGGATGGAACGGATACTGCGCCCTGACCACCACTTACCACTCCCTGTCTCTGCGGCCTCTGGCGAGAGAGACAGACACCATTCACAACGATGATGATTAGACGTTAAATTACCGTATATTTTACGGACTATAAGGCGATACTTTTTTTCTCCTAGACTGAGACCCCTGCGCCTTGTAATGTGATTGCTAATATAGTAGGAAACTATAATACCAAAATCTGCATTTTGCGTAAAATTTGGGGGGTGCGCCTTATAATCAGGTGCGCCTTGTAGTCCGTAAAATGCCCCACATGGCCGAAAGGCCGAAGAGGGCGTAAAACCCTACTATCACTGTCAATAAAATACGGTAACAGTGCAAATTGTCATAATTAGATGTCACGATTTGCGACCTGGCTTTTCCAACACAAGATGTCGAAAACAAATCTAACCGTAGCACAGAAAAGGTGCAACATTCGACTCCTGAATCCTCCGAAGTCAGAGTGTGGCTGCCCATGTGGCGGGGTAGTCAAAAACGGTCACACACGTAATGTTCTCATCTGTAGCTGGTGCATTTGTACCATAGCGTTCAAGTGCTTCGGCTGTTGGGATGATCCCTGGAGTCTTTAAGCCAGGGAACAACAACAACAACAAAAATGACTCTTGAGAGTCAGGTGACATTCGCTATGTTACTGTCAGTGCCTTTCTCATACAGCATGCATGAGAGAGACAGACAGACACACACACACACAGACGGACAGAATCTTCAGACTTCAAACACTTTATTTTACAAGGATAAGAACTTAGGCTAGGCCTATTGAGAGAGAATGAGAGAGAGAGAGAGAGAGAGAGAGAGAGAGAGAGAGAGAGAGAGAGAGAGAGAGAGAGAGAGAGAGAGAGAGAGAGAGAGAGAGAGAGAGAGAGAGAGCGCAAGAGTGAGAAAAACTGACAGAAAAAGGGGAAAGACAAAATTACTACAGTTGTGATATAACGCATAAAGGGGTTTTAATAATTTGTGTCTCTTGTGTATGCTATTTTTACTTTTGCTTGCATGCATCCGTGTGTGGTCGAGTGTGTGTGTGTGTGTGTGTGTGTGTGCCTGTGCATTTTGTGCTTTATTGCAAAGCTCTAGCTGACACAACATGAACTGAGAGAAGACACTAACCACTTACAATCTAAAAAACGCCTCCCCGACAACCTTCTTTAAATTAAATTAATTTTGGCTGAATTTAAAGAAGTAGTAGTAGTAGTAGTAATTAGGGCTAGAAGTGGGCCTCGTGGCCCTTTTACGCCCATTCTTGTTAGTGACTTTGATTTGTTTCAGGGTGGCTTGCTTTCTACAGCTAAACTATAAAATTTAACAAAAATATGGAATGGACTTTTTCTTCTTTTTTTTCTTCATCGAAAGTAGAATACAAATTTGACATCATTGTGTCTTTGTCCAGAAGAGTTTTGAAAAGGCCAAGAGTAACAAATATGAAACGGCTGTCACCACAGTGAGGAAAACTCACTGGAAGCGGCAGCCATCTTGGGGTTGCCTTTCCCTTTCTCCGCTCCCGAGGCTTTAGGTTTGTCCAGCACCGCCCCAAACAGGAAGTCCCTGCAAAATAAAACACAAAAAGACATCAAATCATTAATAAATTCGATGATCGTCGTTAGCATCGCTTGCTATGCCCCATGCATAACCTATCAGCTTAGTCGGATACGTAATTTACTTAAAGACCCACAGAGCCGGCTGGATTAAGTCCCTTGTTTTTTTCTGGGTCGATGTGGTCCGCATTTAGACTTACCTCGTATACGATCGAGGCTGCTCTATAAAGTGATGCCTCGTTTTCGTGACTGTCCTCGTATACGATCGAGGCTGCTCTTTAAAGTGATGCCTCGTTTTCAATGTGTATGGGAGCAACGCTTGGTCAAAATAAGATTGTTTACCAGCTATAAGAAGGAAAACACGTGAAATACGTGATTTTGACAGCCGGCTCTGTAGGTCTTTAAGGACACTGTTCACACGTCATCCATTCACTACGGTCATTGTTAGTTTGTTATGTCTTCTTCCTTCACCTTGACAAAGTCTTTTTTAAGACGAAAATTTTGTTTTTCTTTTTTGTTTTGACTCATTAACTCATTCGCATCGCAACGATTTTGAATTATTTTTTTAAAAACTCACAAATCACTCCAGCCATACACACAAACAAAACATACATAAACAAAAGGATCATTGAAAGAAGATTATGGGTTTCTACTTCAGGTTCAGACATAGGGAAGTGGTAGATCAGACTTTTTTATATATAGACTTTAGAAAAACTCTCCACACCAATTGGTTTCCCCACAACAAACCACTACAAAAGCAAAATTGTGGTCTAAGGGAGCAAAGCGAGTTTAGAAGTGACCAAGGTGTGATGCGCACACAGATTTACTTCCCTTGAAGCAAATACATCAAATTGACAGCTATCTATTAATTCCGCCCAGATATGGCTGGAATGACTTGAATGAGTTAATTATCTCTTGCGTATTCTAGTAGCATTGTGGTGGGTTTTCTTTTTTTGTTCAATCAGACACTGTTCAAAGAAAAATGTTGTCTGGCTTTATTTTAAATGAAACCAAATCTGATAAACCATTGTCTTCTTTAAGGATATCTGTTAAAAAAACAATTGTTAAAAAATTGGTATTGCTGGATTCGTCTTCTACACACAAGCGCCTAGTGGTCAAAATACTAGGGTAAACACTGCTCACTTTTGCGGGGAATGCTGCAGAATGACAAAGTTGAAGTTGGAGGGGAACTCCTTCAGCAGGTCCATGTGGTTGGGAAGCACCTCCAGCAGCTTCCACGCCTGAGATGAGAAAATACCAGCTCACCATCACTTCACAAACATGGACATCAGGACAAACAGCAAACACCAGCTCACCATCACTTCACAAACATGGACATCAAGACAAACAGACAAGGAGAAAACATCAGCTCACCATCACTTCACAAACATGGACATCAAGACAAACAGACAAGGAGAAAACATCAGCTCACCATCACTTCACAAACATGGACATCAGGACAAACAGAAAACACCAGCTCACCATCACTTCACAAACATGGACATCAGGACAAACAGAAAACACCAGCTCACCATCACTTCACAAACATGGACATCAAGACAAACAGAAAACACCAGCTCACCATCACTTCACAAACATCAGGACAAACAGACAAGGAGAAAACATCAGCTCACCATCACTTCACAAACATGGACATCAAGACAAACAGAAAACACCAGCTCACCATCACTTCACAAACATCACGACAAACAGACAAGGAGAAAACATCAGCTCACCATCACTTCACAAACATGGACATCACAAACAGACAAGGAGAAAACATCAGCTCATCAGGACAAACAGAATCACTTCACAAACATGGACATCAAGCAAACAGACAAGGAGAAAACATCAGCTCACCATCACTTCACAAACATGGACATCAAGACAAACAGACAAGGAGAAAACATCAGCTCACCATCACAAACAGACAAGGAGAAAACATCAGCTCACCATCACAAACAGACAAGGAGAAAACATCAGCTCACCATCACTTCACAAACATGGACATCAAGGCAAACAGACAAGGAGAAAACATCAGCTCACCATCACTTCACAAACATGGACATCAAGACAAACAGACAAGGAGAAAACATCAGCTCACCATCACTTCACAAACATGGACATCACAAACAGACAAGGAGAAAACATCAGCTCACCATCACTTCACAAACATGGACATCAAGACAAACAGACAAGGAGAAAACATCAGCTCACCATCACTTCACAAACATGGACATCAGGACAAACAGACAAGGAGAAAACATCAGCTCACCATCACAAACAGACAAGGAGAAAACATCAGCTCACCATCACTTCACAAACATGGACATCAAGGCAAACAGACAAGGAGAAAACATCAGCTCACCATCACTTCACAAACATGGACATCAAGAAACAGACAAGGAGAAAACATCAGCTCACCATCACTTCACAAACATGGATCAGCTCACCATCACAAACAGACAAGGAGAAAACATCAGCTCACCATCACTTCACAAACATGGACATCAAGACAAACAGACAAGGAGAAAACATCAGCTCACCATCACAAACAGACAAGGAGAAAACATCAGCTCACCATCACTTCACAAACATGGACATCAGGACAAACAGACAAGGAGAAAACATCAGCTCACCATCACTTCACAAACATGGACATCAGGACAAACAGACAAGGAGAAAACATCAGCTCACCATCACTTCACAAACATGGACATCAAGACAAACAGACAAGGAGAAAACATCAGCTCACCATCACAAACAGACAAGGAGAAAACATCAGCTCACCATCACTTCACAAACATGGACATCAAGACAAACAGACAAGGAGAAAACATCAGCTCACCATCACAAACAGACAAGGAGAAAACATCAGCTCACCATCACTTCACAAACATGGACATCAGACAAGGAGAAAACATCAGCTCACCATCACTTCACAAACATGGACATCAACAAACAGACAAGGAGAAAACATCAGCTCACCATCACTTCACAAACATGGACATCAAGACAAACAGACAAGGAGAAAACATCAGCTCACCATCACAAACAGACAAGGAGAAAACATCAGCTCACCATCACTTCACAAACATGACAAGGACAAACAGACAAGGAGAAAACATCAGCTCACCATCAAACAGACAAGGAGAAAACATCAGCTCACCATCACAAACAGACAAGGAGAAAACATCAGCTCACCATCACAAACAGACAAGGAGAAAACATCAGCTCACCATCACTTCACAAACATGGACATCAAGACAAACAGACAAGGAGAAAACATCAGCTCACCATCACAAACAGACAAGGAGAAAACATCAGCTCACCATCACTTCACAAACATGGACATCAAGACAAACAGACAAGGAGAAAACATCAGCTCACCATCACTTCACAAACATGGACATCAAGACAAACAGACAAGGAGAAAACATCAGCTCACCATCACAAACAGACAAGGAGAAAACATCAGCTCACCAACTTCACATGGACATCAACAAACAGACAAGGAGAAAACATCAGCTCACCATCACTTCACAAACATGGACATCAGGACAAACAGACAAGGAGAAAACATCAGCTCACCATCACTTCACAAACATGGACATCAAGACAAACAGACAAGGAGAAAACATCAGCTCACCATCACAAACAGACAAGGAGAAAACATCAGCTCACCATCACAAACAGACAAGGAGAAAACATCAGCTCACCATCACAAACAGACAAGGAGAAAACATCAGCTCACCATCACTTCACAAACATGGACATCAAGGAAACAGACAAGGAGAAAACATCAGCTCACCATCACTTCACAAACATGGACATCAAGACAAACAGACAAGGAGAAAACATCAGCTCAAACAAACAGACAAGGAGAAAACATCAGCTCACCATCACTTCACAAACATGGACATCAAGACAAACAGACAAGGAGAAAACATCAGCAAACAAACAGGAGAAAACATCAGCTCACCATCACAAACAGACAAGGAGAAAACATCAGCTCACCATCACAAACAGACAAGGAGAAAACATCAGCTCACCATCACTTCACAAACATGGACATCAAGGCAAACAGACAAGGAGAAAACATCACTCACCATCACAAACAGACAAGGAGAAAACATCAGCTCACCATCACTTCACAAACATGGACATCAAGACAAACAGACAAGGAGCTCACCATCAACATCACATGGACATCAGGACAAACAGACAAGGAGAAAACATCAGCTCACCATCACAAACAGACAAGGAGAAAACATCAGCTCACCATCACTTCACAAACATGGACATCAAGACAAACAGACAAGGAGAAAACATCAGCTCACCATCACTTCACAAACATGGACATCAGGACAAACAGACAAGGAGAAAACATCAGCTCACCATCACAAACAGACAAGGAGAAAACATCAGCTCACCATCACAAACAGACAAGGAGAAAACATCAGCTCACCATCACTTCACAAACATGGACATCAGGACAAACAGACAAGGAGAAAACATCAGCTCACCATCACAAACAGACAAGGAGAAAACATCAGCTCACCATCACTTCACACATCAGCTCACCAACATGGACATCAAGACAAACAGACAAGGAGAAAACATCAGCTCACCATCACTTCACAAACATGGACATCAACAAACAGACAAGGAGAAAACATCAGCTCACCATCACTTCACAAACATGGACATCAGGACAAACAGACAAGGAGAAAACATCAGCTCACCATCACTTCACAAACATGGACATCAGGACAAACAGACAAGGAGAAAACATCAGCTCACCATCACAAACAGACAAGGAGAAAACATCAGCTCACCATCACAAACAGACAAGGAGAAAACATCAGCTCACCATTACAAACATCAACATCAAGACAAACAGATGTACAGAGAAAATCCTTGTTCACATAAATGACTGGTAAATGTAGGTGAACAAAGGTGCACAAAACTGACTGGTACACTGTACAAATGCACACACACATGCATGTGGCTGAGAGAGTGAGGATGTCCTTGGGGCAAGGCATCTACGATAAACAAATTCCAGCCAGGCTTTCTAGAAAGAAAGCTTCACTTTCCTCTTCTGTTGTCTTGAGGTCATTGTCAGACACGACTGAGTACCCCCCCACATTATGAAATATTTTGGGTTGTGTGTTTCCTCCCCACCTGCCGGTCTTTCTGCAGGCTGGCAGTGATGACAAGCAATGACCCACAGTCTGTTCCTTTGGCTAATTACCATATTTTAACAGACTATAAGGTCATACTTTCCTCCCCTACTGAGACCCCTGCAACCTATAACATGACTAATAATATAGTAAGAAAATGTACTTTTGAAAAATCCATAATGTGTGTCAAGTTTGGGGGGATGCGCCTATTAATATATTGCACCATATAGCCTATAAACATGGCAAACATCATTTTAAGATGTGCGGTTTCTCCCTTCTCCTTCTTTGTTCCTAGAGCATATGGCTATAATGGGTGAATAACCTATGTGTCCGTTTTTCTGTTTTCATTCGTCTCCCCGCTGCATTGAGCCAACACATTCCGATTTTGAAGGAGTTCAAGGAAGAAAATCCTTTGGAAGACTTTTTGGAAAAAAGGCAGGAGAATGGAACAATAAAGGCAGGCGAAAATAGTAGATGACAGCAAGAATATGAAAAGGCGGAGTCAAAGAGAGTGATAGATTAGAGGAAGGTGCAAGCACATAACTTCCACAAGGTGGGTAGGGGGGGGGGGGGGGGACTATTTGTGCGTATGTGTGTGTGTGCGTGAGGAAGAAAGAGAATGTTGCGTGCAAGCATCATGTTTATTTTACTTTCTAATTATTCATTATTTGTTTGCCTTTAATGTTCTTGTTATCAATGTAAAGCGCACTGAGCTCATGTGAGAAAGAGCGCTATATAAATTCCCATTATTATTATTATTTATGCTGAAAGATCCCCCGGGTATCCCCCAGGGGGGGCAACGCACACCTGTTTACCCCCTACACAAGTCTTGAGTGGTCTGGACAGCTGAAATGAGTAGTTTGGGTGTAAAATGTGTAGTTTTATTCATTAGACTGTCAAACAATGTTCACTAAAACTGAGTAGTAAAGAGAATTATTTTCAATTTTGAAGAGTAGTAGAGGTCCAAAATGAGTAGAATGCTACTCGAAAAGAGTAGAGTAAACAGGTCTGGCAACGCTTTCTGCTGACCTGCCAGTCTTTGTCGAGGGTGGCGGTGATGGAGGCACAGAGGGTGGATCCACCCAGGTTGGTGGACAGGTGGTTCCTGAGGAAGGCCCGGCGCTGGTGGAGGAGGGCCCCCAGTCTCGACGTCATCGGGTCTCGCTGCGCCGCCTGCAGCACCCCTTCCAGGTGGAGAGAGCTCTGACAGCTCTGAGCGCCACAACAAAGAAAGGGGAAAATTACCGTATTTTTCGGATCATCAGGCGCTGCTATGTGTAAGACGAATAGGGCAATTTTCAAGAAAAATCTTTAAAATTTTAAAGTAAAAGGCACCCTCGTTTATATTATAAGGCAAAATAAAGTCAAACTTTGAAGCCTGTACGCGTCCTGTAAACGCTTACCGACCGCTATTACTGCTGTCATAAACGAGAGTTGGCTCCCCTTTCAAACATTCAAAATTCCGTTTGAGCTGTTTCCTGTTGTTGTGTTTGGACAATTCTTCACGAAAACAGATAGAATTATGGCATTTTAAGCTCTACAACGATGCTTTTCACATCCAATGAAGGGCTATGGCATCTGTTGGACGGTATCTCGGATGATAATAGGGATTTTGAAGCATTTTAACATGAGTATTCGTCGTATCGGCGACTCATGACCACTTTCGATGTCTGACTCACAGTAGACTGTACTGAACATGGTGATCGTTGCCTCTCTTCTCACGATTTTGTTCACTAATAGAGCGCCCTCTTTTATAAGTTGAAATTGGATTAAAAAAAATATCGCCTTATAACACGAAAATGATAACCTGAAAAATCCTGACCCACCTGGTAAAGAGCCAAAAACTGTGAGGCAGCGGCAGCGTCATACTGACCGCAGCACTTGACCAGTTCCAGGGCTGCTTCACTGGCCACTGCCTGAAATGACCACCAACACAGCAGGTCAGTTCATTTTCAGAGCTGAACAGGACACACAAGACGCCATTCAGCTGTATTAGTTGCAGGTTAAGAAATCCATTTTTCTGTTTACGCATAGTTTAGAGGATGAATAATACTATCGAATTTAAACGGACATTTCAATCCTCAAAACCTTTCCATCTCTAAGCATACCATCAGATATACGGTACATAAAAATAACTTTGCATGGAAAACGCATATCTTTTCTTTCTTCCTCTCTCTTTCTTTGTGCTTCAGACTCTCTCTCTCTCTTTAACTTATCTCTCCGTCAGCCTCTCTGTATGTCCTATTTCTCTTGTTGGATGTTGGGCTCTTTCCAATACCCTCAAAAAATCAAATTTTCAGGTTTTTGTTCCGTTACTCTCTCTCTCTCTCTCTCTCTCTCTCTCTGTCTCTCTCTCTCTCTCTCTTTTGTCTCTCTCTAAAGGCCTTGTCCGACAATGCAATCACTTGCTTTTTCGCAAGAGTGTTCACCCATTCTCACAACATGAAAGAGCTACCAGGTGCATGCCAGAGGAAGAATCGTCGGACAAGGCCTTAACTCTATCATCTCCCCTCCAAAAAATATCTATATAATACATGAACACCCGCAGCCACAAGAACAAGAGGTAGTCCACCTACCACATGTTTATTGGCCAGGGCCAGATTGAGAGCTTGAGTCAGACACTCCGTGGCATAAGTAAAGTACAGCTTCGATTCCTTGTGCTTTTCCTGCACACAAAACCAAAATTATCAGCACAGCCTAAGGTTATTTATATTCATGTGCATTTATTATAAAGCTTTCCCTCAAAATTCACTGACATGCTTTTGGAATAATTTTCATGCAAGTAAGGGTGGCCATACACAAATAAATCCACACAGATACCCATTCATACTAGCATACATTAACAACACACACACACACACCCCCCTCACTCACGGCCATAGCATCAATATGGTGGTTTATTTCTGGAAAAACCTTCTCTCCTCCTCGCTACACACACACCTCACTCACGGCCATAGCATCAATGATGGTGGTTTATTTCTGGAAAAACCTTCTCTCCTCCTCGCTACACACACACCTCACTCACGGCCATAGCATCAATGATGGTGGTTTATTTCTGGAAAAACCTTCTCTCCTCCTCGCTACACACACACCTCACACGGCCATAGCATCAATGATGGTGGTTTATTTCTGGAAAAACCTTCTCTCCTCCTCGCTACATACACATCACTCACGGCCATAGCATCAATGATGGTGGTTTATTTCTGGAAAAACCTCTCTCTCCTCGCTACACACACACACAGACACACATCTCACTCACCGCCATAGCATCAATAATCGCAGCCTGCTTCTGGAAGAACCTTCTCTCCTCCTCGCTCATCTCCTTCTCCTCCTCCCCTTCCTCCTCCTCTTCCTTCCCCTCCCCTTCTCCTTCTTCCTCCTTCTCTTTCTCCTTTTCCTTCTCTCTCTCTTTCTCCGCCTCTTCTGCCTCGGCTTCCTCTGCCTCGGCTTGCAGTCGCAGCATCTCCTGTTTTTGATACATTCAATATTTTTTATTTCCTTCTCTTCATTCATTCATTTCATTCCACAAATCCTGCTTTTACTCACATTTCCATCACTCTTAAATTTTTGCGTGGAATTTGGCGGACAGGGGAGGGATTGCCGTATTTTACTGACTATAAGGCGATACTTTTTCCCTAGACTGAGATCCCTGTGCCTTATAATGTGACTGATAATATAGTGAAAAACTATTGTAGTCAGTAAAATACGGTACATGATTTATAAGAAAAAAGGGTAAAGGTAAAGATGTGCCACCCCCCCTGCATTTCTCAGTTAATTCTATTTTTCTGTTTTTGCCTTTCTTACCATACATAAAGCTGTATTTTAGGAACATTTTCACCTAATAACCTTTTTGGAATACTAACCCTATCCCTAACCCTAGCCCTAAACCTAACCCTACCCCCCACTATGTACTGCAGTACACCGCGATTTGTCACAGTTGTGGTTCGTTGCGTTTTTCCGTCCTATAGGGTGGGGGGTAGGGTTAGGGTTAGGGCTAGGGTTAGGGCTAGGGTTAGTATTCCAAAAAGGTTATTAGCTAAAAATGTTCCTAAAATACAGCTTTATGTATGGTAAGAAAGGCAATAACGGAAAAATAGAATTAACCGAGATAGGTAGGGGGGGTGGCACATCTTGACCTTTACCGAAAAAAGATTATGATAAACAATAAAAGAAACAAATGGAAAACAAGCTTTTTTATATATCAGTTATTCAGTTCAATACCAGTTCTCCATTAAGAAAGAACTAAAATTATCTCTTAAAGGGGCACCCTGTCGGATGAGTTTTTGCAAGAAACACATCGAGATCACCAGAAAGACAGCCTTTTCAAGGATCGGAACACTCACTTTGCTCTGCTTTTTTAAAAGGCTTGTATTGTGGAAATTTTGTGCACATGATTTGGTCTGACTCAGGCGGCCATTAGAAAAGACAAGTTGTCTTTCACTGAAAGAATCTGACTTCCAGCACCTCCGCCAAGGAGAAATCAGCGATTTGATGTCTAGGAAAGAGTAAAGTGAGTGTTGCGATCTCTGTAAAGGGTGTTTTCCTGGTGATCTCGACGTGTTTCTTGTAAAACCTCATACGTCAGGGTGTCCCTTTAAGAATCAGTGCATTTGATATTTTTCTTGGTTTTAGGTCTTTTTAAAAAATAAAAAAAACCCATTGAATGTCAAATATCAAAGAAATGTAAAATCATAATTAGTTATGGACTTCAAACTTGTGAATTTTTGTTTGCTTGTTTATGTTTTACAACTCTCACTGATATTAACTTTTGCCAAACAGAAGCAAAATCATACTACTAAAAAAAGAGTAAAAAAACCAATACCTGTGTGTGTGTGTGTGTGTGTGTGTGTGTGTGTGTGTGTGTGTGTGTGTGTGTGTGTGTGTGTGTGTGTGTGTGTGTGTGGTGTGGTGTGGTGTGGTGTGGTGCGGTGTGTGTGTGTGTGTGTGTGTGTGTGTGTGCTATATCTGCCATCCTCTATGAGGGCCCTACCATTTCGTGTACCAGCCATTGTGGAGGGGGGTCGGGTCCTTTGTGCTCCGACAGAATGTGCAGACACTTGCCCATGGAGCCCAGAGCCTGTCATAATAGAAGAAGAAGAAGAAAGAAGAAGAAGAAGAAGAAGAAGAAGAAGAAGAAGAAGAAGAAGAAGAAGAAGAAGAAGAAGAAGAAGAAGAAGAAGAAGAAGAAGAAGAAGAAGAAGAAGAAGAAGAAGAAGAAGAAGAAGAAGAAGAAGAAGAAGAAGAAGAAGAAGAAAGAAGAAGAAGAAGAAGAAGAAGAAGAAGAAGATGAAGAAGAAGAAGAAGAAGAAGAAGAAGAAGAAGAAAGAAGAAGAAGAAAAAGAAGAAGAAGAAGAAGAAGAAGAAGAAGAAGAAGAAGAAGAAGAAGAAAGAAGAAGAAGAAGAAGAAGAAGAAGAAGAAGAAGAAGAAGAAGAAGAAGAAGAAGAAGAAGAAGACGACGAAGAAGAAGAAGAAGAAGAAGAAGAAGAAGAAGAAGAAGGAGAAGAAGAAGATGAAGAAGAAGAAGACGAAGAAGAAGAAGAAGAAGAAGAAGAAGAAGAAGAAGAAGAAGAAGAAGAAGAAGAAGAAGAAGAAGAAGAAGAAGAAGAAGAAGAAGAAGAAGAAGAAGAAGAAGAAGAAGAAGAAGAAGAAGAAGAAGAAGAAGAAGAAGAAGAAGAAGAAGAAGAAGAAGAAGAAGAAGAAGAAAAAGAAAACAAACATTGTAGGTTGCTTAAAGACCACCAGAGCATGTGTCAAAATCACGAGTTTCACGTCTTTTCCCTGTTATAGCTGGTAAGAAATCTTGTTTTGACCAGGTTTGACTCCCATACAAATGCCCCTAAACTTAAACCGAAACATCATTTTAAAGAGTAGCCTCAATTTGAAGTTGGGGACATTTGTATGTGGGTCACAGCTACCTAGAAAAAAACAAGGGACTTAATTGTGGTGCGTCAGTACTGTGTCTTTAATCTTGAATAAGAAAATACACTCACCACCCGTCACATAAAGTAAACATAAATGAGCAGCTTAGCTAGCTGAGTTCACCACCAGGTGGCATAAAGCTCGAGTGGGGCTAGTCCTAGTGATATCCTAAGTTGGGGATAAAGAGAGAGAGAGAGAGAGAGTGAGAGAGTGAAGAGTCAGTCCCTCTCTCTCTCTCTTTATCCCCAACCAAGGATATCACTAGGATATTGAGTTAGTCGCTGCCTGGCGGTGAAATCAGCAGCTAAGTCGACCATTGCATATAAAAGGCACAAAGTACAATAGCTTTCACACACATTTCATACACAATGACAACAAATCCTCTGTGTATGTGTGTGTGTGTGTGTGTGTGTGTGTGTGTGTGTGTGTGTGTGTGTGTGTGTGTGTGTGTGTGTGTGTGTGTGTGTGTGAGAGAGAGAGAGAGAGAGAGAGAGAGAGAGAGAGAGAGAGAGAGAGAGAGAGAGAGAGAGAGAGAGAGAGAGAGAGAGAGAGAGAGAGAGAGAGGAGAGAGAGAGAGAGAGAGAGAGAGAGAGAGAGAGAGAGAGAGAGAGAGAGAGAGAGAGAGAGAGAGAGAGAGAGAGTATGAGTCAATTGAATGGGCAGTTTCAGGATCCAACATGAAGCAGAGCTTGCGTCAGAAGGAAAGGCAATACTATTCACGACATGGTAACTTGCGTAACGCTCATTCCAGACAATAAGTTCTTACAGTAATTATGTTCTCTTACACTCAACCGTCATAATCATACAAGAACAGCACCATCAAAAATAACATTAACAACAACAACAAAAACATCAACAGCACATACTCATATACACTTCAGGCATACTAAAGAACTCGGAGGCAAAAAAAGAGTAATCAATTATCAACTTTCTTTGTGACTATAAGCATAAAATGCAACACAATGCACTTACTCTTGCTTTGAGGTCGGTGCGGCTGCCAGCCAAGCTGTGAGCGCTCATAAGAGCAGATCCAGCCTCCTCAAAGAAACATCTGCTCACAGACAAAGACAACGCTAACACCATTAACTCAAAAGCTTGGGGGGAAAAAACCAAACATACTCCTTCTTCAACTTTTGTGGACAGAGGACAATCACATGGCAACACTACCATAAACAGTTACAAGGGTGAAACCTGGATAAAATGAAAAGCAGGAAGGCCTAGGTTCCGGCCGGCTGTCCTGGACAACACCAAAATTATTAAAATTATCCCCAATGTCCTGATGATGATGATGCCCATTTTCTCAGCTTAACCAAACAGTAAACCATAAATGTACTCCCAGTGCATTTGACAAAGCATACTGTTACATACAGCAAAGGAATCATAATGAAAAGGGTTAAAGAACTTAGACTTACAATTAATGGAACTGCCACTCTCAAAATAACCCCCTGAAAAAAAAGAGGGTGAAATGACTCTAGTCTCCACTAATAAGTGATCTCACATACAGTTCAATAAAGTGAAAGTATTTCTCTGTGTGTAAATTGTGTCCCACTACCGCTGTTCCAGGAACCCGGTGAAAATTATTTACGAGACATATGGATGAAAGACAGTGCCATGGTTGTTTTCAATACCTCTACCTGCAGACCCTTGCAACCTAAAGCAACCAACCTGAATGCAGGCTTCAGGTTGAGCCAAGCAGAGTCAAGCCAAGTCACACCAAATCAAAATTTGTTTTAACCCTTTCACAGCCAAAGTCGCACTTTAGCACCACACTACGTTACTAAAAGGCATCAAATTGGGGTGTATTATCCAAAGACCCAATTGTCATAGTTTTGGGAAGAAAAGGATAGAATTTTATATATGTCACAGCCCATACGTGGGAGGGAGTCTTATAAGGGAGGTTCCACTGTACCACACAAACACATACACAAGTGCAGAGTGACGTTATTTTATCGACGAAACCCATTCTGTTCTGTTTTGCTTCGTCAATAGAATAACGTCACTGTGCACTTGTTGTGTATTTGTTTGTGTGGTACTGCAGTGCTGAGAGCCAACGCATACGCCTCCTTGTTTGACAGTCACAGTCTGCAACAAAAGACGAAGCTGTACCACGATTACCTGTTAACTGCACAGCTCTCATTTTGGTGTTGGCTCCAACTTCAGGGTGATGTGACCCAATGATAAAAGCCATGTGAAACAAGGGGAGGGGGGGGGGGGGGGGGGTGCCTTGGCTTAAGGCTGTGTCAGACCAACAATTGACATAGGCTAGAACACCAAGCCTACATGAAAATGTTGCCATGCTCTGCAGTTATGTGGCAATTGTCTTTAGCCATGACAAGCTCCTAGCACAACATCATCAGTCTCCAAAATTATCCGAAGTCGCAGTGTGGCTGCCCACGTGGCTGGGTAATCAAAAACGGTCACACACGTAATGTTCTCAACCCTAGCTGGTGCATTTGTACCATAGAGTTCAAGCGCTTCGGCTGTCAGGATGATCCCTGGAGTCTTTTATCCAGGCTACGACAACAACAACAACCCGGGGGTGAGGACTCACGCTCTGTTGTCGAGCCAGACGCGCTGTGCGGGGGAGTGCTGGGGGACGTGCCGGATGTAGTCCTCCACCAGGCGCTGGATGGATCCCTGGAGTCTTTTAGCCAGGGTACGACGACAACAACAACAACAACAGGGGGTGGGGGACTCACGCTCTGTTGTCGAGCCAGACGCGCTGTGCGGGGGAGTGCTGGGGGACGTGTTGGATGTAGTCCTCCACCAGGCGCTGGATGGATCCCTGGAGTCTTTTAGCCAGGGTATGATGACAACAACAACAACAACAGGGGGTGGGGGACTCACGCTCTGTTGTCGAGCCAGACGCGCTGCGCGGGGGAGTGCTGGGGGACGTGCCGGATGTAGTCCTCCACCAGGCGCTGGATGGATCCCTGGAGTCTTTTAGCCAGGGTACGACAACAACAACAACAACAGGGGATGGGGGACTCACGCTCTGTTGTCGAGCCAGACGCGCTGTGCGGGGGAGTGCGGGGGGACGTGCCGGATGTAGTCCTCCACCAGGCGCTGGATGGATCCCTGGAGTCTTTTAGCCAGGGTACGACAACAACAACAACAACAGGGGATGGGGGACTCACGCTCTGTTGTCGAGCCAGACGCGCTGTGCGGGGGAGTGCTGGGGGACGTGTCGGATGTAGTCCTCAACCAGGAGCTGGATGGATCCCTTGCGTTGCTCCGCTAGCTGTAGCGCCCGCATCTCCCCCACCTGCACCCGCCCCACCTCCAGCAGCAGTTCCCCGCGGCGCAGCAGCACCTCACACAGCTCGCGCTGTACAGCCAGGCTCACGCTGCGCGTCTGGGGAAACAACAACAACAACAACAACATACAGTATTTGTATGGCGCTGAATCTTGATATAAATCAAAGCAAAGCACACACACACACGTTAGCATTCATAACGCATTCAAACAAAAATGCAGTACAAAGCGAACACACACGTATGACATGAATGGCATACAGCAGAAACAGATCTAAAGGCAAGAGAGAGAAGAGAAAGAGAGTGGAGCCTCAATGACGGTGGAACAGGTGGTTAGATTTGAAAGCAGAGAGGGTCGGTCGCTGATGGAGGGAAAGAGGAAGTTTGTTCCAAGATGTCGGTCCTGAGACAGCAAAAGAGCACAGACCAACAGTTGAAAGCTTATACCTAGGGATCTGGGGAGAAAGAGGGTCAGAAACGCAATATTATCGGCGTTATTGCTTTTCTGTCATCACCGGCAGCATTGTCATCATCATGGTCGACATCACCAGCAGCATTATCATCCTCAGATACCATCATTATCATCATCATAGCCAACAGCATCAGCATTATCATCATAGTCAACATCACCAGCAGCATTATTATCATCCTCAGATACCATCATTATCATAATCATAGCCAACAGCATCAGCATTATCATCATCATAGTCAACATCACCAGCAGCATTATCATCATCATAGTCAACATCACCAGCAGCATTATCATCCTCAGATACCATCATTATCATAATCATAGCCAACAGCATCAGCATTATCATCCTCATAGTCAACATCACCAGCAGCATTATCGTCCTCAGATACCATCATTATCATAATCATAGCCAACAGCATCAGCATTATCATCCTCATAGTCAACATCACCAGCAGCATTATCATCATCATAGTCAACATCACCAGCAGCATTATCATCCTCAGATACTATCATTATCATAATCATAGCCAACAGCATCAGCATTATCATCATAGTCAACATCACCAGCAGCATTATCATCATCATAGTCAACATCACCAGCAGCATTATCATCCTCAGATACCATCATTATCATAATCATAGCCAACAGCATCAGTATTATCATCATTATTGTCATTCTCCTCAGCATCAAATTTTGTGATGTCTGTCATACTGGAGTACAGTGGAAGGGATCTTAGTAAGGACAATGATAACATTCTACAGACATGATCAAAAGGCATGAAGAACATAAGAATGTGTCTTTGGTGCCAGCATTTTCATAAAATTTTGTAAGCAAATTGACTTCTGCAAGAGACTTGTTCTAAGGGCATTAGCAATTTTGAAGATGCATTTTTGTTGTGTTTTGACAGACCGCTGTGATGACTTTTCATGCAATTTACTGGCATTTTTTTCCAGTCAGTTATAAGCTATTATCTTGTGAAAAGTTGCATTAGACCAGAAGTTGTTTGTCATAACAAGCGTTTGAGACACAATCATGATACGAAGTCAATAGATAGAATGACATAGTGATAACAGAACAGTTGTTTTGATTCCCGTCACATATGAGATACAATCATAACTGGGAAAGCCGGAACAACGCTGCTCCATTGTGCGAATCTCACGACGAAGATATCCTATCCTAATTTACCTCATGCAGGATGGTGAGTGTTTGCACGTCAAAGAAGGTTTGTTCAGCCAGGGACTCTGCCTCGCCAAGCACCCCCAAAGCCTGCCACACAGAGAGGATCAAACATTGGTGTCTGCAATTGCATCCAAACACCCCCAAATCACTGAACGTGTGTCATTAAGTTTGCAACAACAGTCTGATTAAATGTTCACTTCAAATAGGCAAAAATCATAATTCACTCTTAACTGCTTTCCTACTCTGGAGGTTTTCCCATAAATGTGCTCCACTATCAATGGCTGGGAATCTATACCCCCGAAGGGCTACTTCCACATTCAAGGGAGATAATTCAAGGGCAGACAAGAGCTGAACAAGTCGATTTTTCTGTCCACAGGTTGTCTTTTCCTTCAGGAAAAGAATGTGGATATTGCCCTCCACAGCTTGAAATACAACCACACACTGAATATCAGCCAGTGAATATTGACACAAAAGGCTTGATATTCAGGAAGGTACTGGATGTTTACCTTAATGCTTGCATCGAAAGATTTAAATATCTGACCAAAGCCAAAAGAAAAAAAAAGAGAAAAAATCACCCACCCAAACAAACACCTAAAAAAAAAGAAAGAAACAAACAAAATGAAAATACTAAAAAAAAAACATCAACAAAACATTCATTCAAGCCATACAAAAAACACACAACAACAAATAGAGATTTGATGCAACGTACACCAGATACTGCCCAGACAAACAAACCAAGAAGTGCACAGACAGGAATATTGACTGCAATACCCTACCACTCCGCAAGGAGATGGTGTGCTAAAACAATCAGAAAGTGTACAAATAAGACAGGGCTTTATATAAGATTTATTGCTGCCCCATCTAGTGAATATTGATTTTTTGTTTGTGACTTTGAAAAATAAAAATGCTATTTAAGTCAGAAATGGCACTGGGTGGTACCTCAAGGTAGTAGGCGTGCTGGACGTTGGTCTCTGTGGCGGCGCGGGCCAGCTGGGTGAGGTGGTGGGCGTGTTTCAGCACCAGGGGGACCGCCTCCCGCCGGTGACCCAGCCGAACCAACTTCTCCGCAGCATCGTCCACTTTCTGGGCACCGCGCAGCAAATCAAACACAATCAAATTCAACTCTCAATCATATCAAATTATCTCGGCCAGTTTGAATGCACAAATGCATGCCTTGCTCTTTGGCTTCAACTTGGTTGTATCATTTATGCATTGGACTGTAGAGGGGAAGTATTGTTTTTTGATTTTGATCTTCTTGGTTTTTTGCTCCTTTTGTTGCATCACATTCTGTGCTTGCTTTATAAACACACACACACACACACACACACACACACACACACACACACACACACACACACACACACACACACACACACACACACACACACACACACACACACACACACACACACACACACACACACACACACACACACACACACACACACACACACACACACACACACACACACACACACACACACACACACACACACACACACACACACACACATACTGACCTCACACACAGTGAGCACAGCCTTCAAAACTTTGGGCAGATTGATGTCGCTGTGGTGTTC
>CM065683.1:32193780-32211280 GCA_017654935.2 Phymorhynchus buccinoides
TCAAACCAGAACGTTTCATCCCCTTCGTGGATGTCCTGAGAAGACAAATGACACATTTATCAATGAGGAAAGGGGAAAGAGAGAGAGAGGCGGGGGAGCGGAGAGAAAGAGAGACAAAGAGACAGAGTAACAGACAGACAGACAAAGAACAAGAGTGTCAACTAAAGCACCCAGAATGGTGCTATCATGGGTGCTCCTGGGAAATTAAAAAAATCCTGCAAGGGGGCGGCCCCGGCGGAGTGTAAGATTAGCGCGCACACGCACACACATTTACTGCTCTTTTTTCACCCCTCTAGACTAGTACAGGTGCTACATTCCTTTGAATATAGCAAATGCTTATATAGGCCATTTTTATTGTACAAGTCTGTGTGTGTGTGTGTGTGTGTGTAAGAAAATCGTTGTTTTTCAAATTCTCATAATCCGGCGACGCCGGTTCTAGGCAATTTAAAAATCCTGCAATTCAGGACATCCTGAAAGAAGGAGCATCCATGTGCTATGCCCAAACAAGTACCTGTGCTTTCTTGCAGAAGTTCATGGCCTGCCCATACTGAGCCTCCTCAAAGGACAACTTGCCCAACAGCAGCATGATCCGGGCATGTAGGGCGCTGTCGGCAAATGCCTGAAACCACAAAACACTCAACACTCAAGCTCTGATGCATAGTGCAGCCTTAGGCCAGGTTCACATTAGACGCGTAAGTTCCGTACGGAAAACCCTAAATAAGTGGAAGAAAGAAGGATAAAAGTTTACGCATATAGGGGAAATTCGGACACGTGCGCAAATCTTTTCCCTTCTTTGTTTCACTTATTTATGGATTGTGCACAGGTTTCCGCATGGAATATCCGCTTATGTGTGTACACGGCCTTAGGCCAAAAAAGAGATGGTGAATTAAATCACGCAATCTAAGGCTGAACCAACATTCCTGATTCATCGCAGATTTGGTCTTACTTTGTGTTGTTTATTTGGCAGTAGACTACACACACTGTGGGATCTTAGCTCAAATGACTTGTACCGTTGGCTGACATTAGCCTTTGCAGTTTGGACTGATAGAAAAGCAACAGTGAAAGCTTTTTGATAAAGGAATTTTTACACTAATAGAAACAATAACATTGTACCACATATTTTTGTTGTTGCAAATGACTATAAATGTCAACATTTAGAGCGACTGGCTCTGGCTCTTAGTATTTGGTATTTGGTATATTCTAGTCACAGAGACTTATCTCTGTGAAATTCGGGCCGCTCTCCCCCTGGAGAGCGCGTCGCCGCAAGTGCAGCGCCTACCCAATTTTGTTTTAAATGTAAAAATAATAAATTTGGGGGGGGGGGGGGGCACAGTTAAAATAGAAGAGAGACTACATTTGGGTAATCATCTTAGTAAAAAAATTTCATTTTATTTCAAAGTTTGCTTAAACCTACTTTAGACAGGATAGGCAAGTTGACATGAACAAAGAATGAAGATTGCTCAATTTGACATGTGATAAACATTGCTTTCCTTTACCTTCGCAGCAATGTAGGCTTCATTCAGAAATTCCCGAGCTCTTTGGAGGTAACCCTGAAACATGGACAAAATACCACAAATTATTTTTAAAAAAGATGGAGAAAAGAGAGCAAGAGAGACAGTGAAAGTGAGAACTGTTCACTCAAAATCCATGCATAATAATAACCAGGGCTACCAACCCTCTGTTGCAGTTTCCAGGGACAAACTACAGAAAAACCAGGGACACAGACTTATTTCCAGGGACAAACATCGCAATGTCGTGCATCAGGGTCAAAACGAGCATTAACTTCCAATTATATCATGATCTAGCAACATTTCTGTGACTGTTTTTTTCTGTATTCTTGATGTTTTTGTGTGCCAATGTGCATCAATATTCAAGGTCCCTTGGTGTTCAGTAACCGGTATGTGTAACATGCATGTTAGGAAACATTTTAAGTGGGTGTTCCTGTGTTCAATAGCAAGGCCAGCAAACAAGACAAGTGATTGTTCTACAATTTGTTTTAGTCTACTCAGTTTCCAGGGACACCAGACAGAAAAGTGGATTCCAGGGACAGGGTGCCATTTTTGACTGTTTCCAGGGACATATACTCCTTAGGGGGGATGGTTGGCAGCCCTGAATAACACAAGCAAACTGAGTAACATTTAAAAGAAAAATATGAAATGTAACTTTCAAACTGATTAACATAAAACACAAAGTTTCAGTATTTCTACCGCGGGTGTGCAGCCATTGTACTTTCTAGCATTGAACAACACAAGGCACATCCCAGTTAAAATAAGACCCCTTCTTCTTCTGCGTTGCCAGGCCATATGGCCATAACGGGTGAGGTAGTATGTGTCCGGTTTTCGGTTTTCACTGGTCTCCTCACTGCATTCAGCCGACACATTCCGATTTTGGAGGAGTTCAAAGGAGAAAATAATTGGGAAGATTTATATAAATAAAAAAAGCATGAGAATGGGCCGATAAGTCAAACAAATCGCAGACAGTAAGAAAAGGAAAAGGCAAAGTCAAAGAGAGTGATAGATTAGAGGAAGTTGCTAGCACAAAACTTCCAAAAGGTGGGGGTACTACTTGTACTGAAAGACCCCCCGGTATCCCCATGGGGAGAGACTCATGGAAGGTGGAGTCATTCATCCACCCACTATCCCACAAAGTGTGATAAAGTACTAGAAAAAAGAAAATCATCAGAAATCTGCGGAGGGTTTCCATGGCTTGTGCACCTACCAGCCGGATGAGGACCTCAGCGATGTCTGTCCACACCATGCGCAGACTGACTGCACCCAGCGTGATGCCAATGTGGCCCACCATCCGCTCCGCTTCAGGCTGAACACACACACATGCACACTTTGTTTTTGTTTTTAAATTTTTTTATTATTGCATGCTCATTTCTCCTCATTTATGTATTTATTTGTGTTATAGATGGCTTGATGTAAAAAAGCAAACACTATTGCTTATTAATGTACCATCTGAAAAAAAAAGAGTTGACTTTGACGTTGATACACACACACATTATAAAGCAGACTGATTGCACCTAGCGTGATGCCAATGTGGCCCACCATCCGCTCCCTCTTCAGGCTGAACACACACACACACACACACACACACACACACACACACACACACACACACACACACACACACACTAACACTAACACAGACTGACTGCACTCATTGTGACCACCATCCGCTCCCCCTTCAGGCTGAACACACACACACACACACACACACACACACACACACACACACACACACACACACACACACACACACACACTAACACTAACACAGACTGACTGCACTCATTGTGACCACCATCCGCTCCCCCTTCAGGCTGAACACACACACACACACACACACATACATACATACACACACACACACACACACACACTAAAGCAGACTGACTGCACTCATTGTGACCACTATCCTCTCCCCTTCAGGCTGAACACACACACACACACACACACATACACACACACACACACACACACACACACACACACACACACACACACACACACACACACACACACACACACACACACACACACACTAAAGCAGACTGACTGCACTCATTGTGGCCACCATCCTCTCCCCTTCAGGCTGAACACACACACACACACACACACTAAAGCAGACTGACTGCACTCATTGTGACCACTATCCTCTCCCCTTCAGGCTGAACACACACACAGTAACACACTATTACTCAGTTACTCAAAATGAACCTATTTCAAAATGAGAGTGAAAGTGTGATCCTCAATGTGACACATCATTCTCTCCTTTTCTGGATGAACACACACACATACCCTTCAACCCCCACCCCCACACTTTTTCTCTCTCCACCCACACCTTATTGGATCTGTAAAGCGTTTCAGTGTTGGATGATTGGCTTTGTAATCCCAATTTACATACCCTCCTCTCCCTTTCCCCCACCCCCATCATCACCTCACCTTGCTGGACCTGAAAGGAGTTTCGGTGTTGGACGACTTGCTGCGTGATCCCGACTCGGCGGTCAAGCGGGCCAGCGTCTCCTTGACCTTCATCTCCTCCCGCGCCACCTGCACCTGCTTCTCCTTCCACAGCGCCATCTCCTGGCGGCACCTTGAATGAATCAAGACACCAGCTTTCATCGATAGTCCTCAATGTTTTATTTGGGCTGTCCCATCTTCTGGGCTGTACTGTGGCGTTGCTCCCACGTCGCTGATCTCCGGTCCCATTTCCCAGCGACGCCCTGGTTTGTCAGGTCGCGGAATCCGAAATCAGCAGTCCAAGAGATGCGAATCTATGCTAGGTCGTCAGGAGGAAACCACCAGAGGAGATACTGCACCGCTGCTGAGTCAATATAATCCTCAATATCTAATGTAGCTAAAATGTGGGTTTTTTTCTTAATATTCTTTTTAATGTTCTGTAATTACATATCCAAACAGCTTTCCTATACAACACGGAACTCATGCTTTGTATAATGAACCAAAATAAGAAAACGGTTGGAATCCAAGATAGGTTTGGACAGAACAGCACAGTTCAACCTGTTGTCTACCTGTTCCCTAACCACAGCACCCTGTTACAACTGCTTTTAGTTTGAGCCTATTTTTAGAACTCATCGCCAGTAAAAACCGATCCAAAGTTTTTATCCCTTCCTTTGTTGTAGTGTACCATTTGCAAGGTCTTTCCCTAGCCCTAACAGCATTCATTGAAAAGAATACTTGCCTATGTGAAAGGAAATACCTTTAAACAAATATCTCTCTGGGCCAACTAAAAGCAGTCAGAACGTGGGGAATTGGTGTGCTGTGTAACATGCACACAGCAAACACATAGACAAACTCACTCACCGACACACCCAACACACACAAGAGCACATCACACACACCACCCCACCATCCACTTCGCACAACAAACACATAAACCACATATCACTTTAAAAAATAAAAAATAGCGACATATTAGGCATACATTAATTCTTTCTAGACGGCGCCACTTAGCTAGGCTAGCGCTGTGAGCCAGCGCTCCTTCCTTTCCTTACAACCCTTGTCGACGGCGGGATTTTGACAACATTGTGACGTGTTTTTTTTCTTCTTTTTTCTCCATTTGTTGAGCATGAGTCTGTTGAATAAATAAATAATGACATGTATGAAGATGAAAGTTTGATTATGACGTCGGACTGCGAGTCTTTAAAAAAACCTTTTTATAATTTTATAATGACGTAAATTCGACAGAGTTGAGTTTTGAAGTTTTTATTGTTTTTTTCTTTATTTGTTTTACAGTGTTTATTTGATAAGTAACAGCCTGTTTCCATATATCAATATAAAAAAAGGGGGCAGAACCCGAACTTTACAATACTTACATTTTCAAAGATGTTTGGGTTCTATTATTCCTCACACCGCAGTAAGGAAAACTACACACTTCTTTTTTTACATTCTGACGGTTCTCCGCAACCAATGCGGCAACTGACTATAGCTGTAACAACGGTGACTGGCAACCGAATCGGCTACAAGTAGCAAGATCGCTACCAGCCGCCAGCAACTGCTTAAGCTAGTAAAATTAAATGTTGTACACACCAGCACACATGTACAGCCCACAGAAGGCTGAACAAAGGAAGGGCACTCACATGGCCTGGTCTTCTTCACGGATACGGATGTGGCCGACGATGCCCTCGTGGAACTCGGTGCCCTGCTTGAGGTCCAGCTCCTGGCACACCTCCAGGGCCCTGCACACACCGTTCACAACAACTGTATGTCTCACTCCTCTCACCACCCTGCTTGAGGTCCAGCTCCTGGCACACCTCCAGGGCCCTGCACACACCGTTCACAACAACTGTATGTCTCACTCCTCTCACCACCCTGCTTGAGGTCCAGCTCCTGGCACACCTCCAGGGCCCTGCACACACCGTTCACAACAACTGTATGTCTCACTCCTCTCACCACCCTGCTTGAGGTCCAGCTCCTGGCACACCTCTAGGGCCCTGCACACACCGTTCACAACAACTGTATGTCTCACTCCTCTCACCACCCTGCTTGAGGTCCAGCTCCTGGCACACCTCCAGGGCCCTGCACACACCGTTCACAACAACTGTATGTCTCACTCCTCTCACCACCCTGCTTGAGGTCCAGCTCCTGGCACACCTCCAGGGCCCTGCACACACTGTTCACAACAACTGTATGTCTCACTCCTCTCACCACCCTGCTTGAGGTCCAGCTCCTGGCACACCTCCAGGGCCCTGCACACACCGTTCACAACAACTGTATGTCTCACTCCTCTCACCACCCTGCTTGAGGTCCAGCTCCTGGCACACCTCCAGGGCCCTGCACACACCGTTCACAACAACTGTATGTCTCACTCCTCTCACCACCCTGCTTGAGGTCCAGCTCCTGGCACACCTCTAGGGCCCTGCACACACCGTTCACAACAACTGTATGTCTCACTCCTCTCACCACCCTTCTTGAGGTCCAGCTCCTGGCACACCTCCAGGGCCCTGCACACACCATTCACAACAACTGTATGTCTCACTCCTCTCACCACCCTTCTTGAGGTCCAGCTCCTGGCACACCTCTAGGGCCCTGCACACACCGTTCACAACAACTGTATGTCTCACTCCTCTCACCACCCTGCTTGAGGTCCAGCTCCTGGCACACCTCCAGGGCCCTGCACACACCGTTCACAACAACTGTATGTCTCACTCCTCTCACCACCCTGCTTGAGGTCCAGCTCCTGGCACACCTCTAGGGCCCTGCACACACCGTTCACAACAACTGTATGTCTCACTCCTCTCACCACCCTTCTTGAGGTCCAGCTCCTGGCACACCTCCAGGGCCCTGCACACACCATTCACAACAACTGTATGTCTCACTCCTCTCACCACCCTTCTTGAGGTCCAGCTCCTGGCACACCTCCAGGGCCCTGCACACACCGTTCACAACAACTGTATGTCTCACTCCTCTCACCACCCTGCTTGAGGTCCAGCTCCTGGCACACCTCCAGGGCCCTGCACACACCGTTCACAACAACTGTATGTCTCACTCCTCTCACCACCCTGCTTGAGGTCCAGCTCCTGGCACACCTCTAGGGCCCTGCACACACCGTTCACAACAACTGTATGTCTCACTCCTCTCACCACCCTTCTTGAGGTCCAGCTCCTGGCACACCTCCAGGGCCCTGCACACACCATTCACAACAACTGTATGTCTCACTCCTCTCACCACCCTTCTTGAGGTCCAGCTCCTGGCACACCTCCAGGGCCCTGCACACATTAAACTTTTGTATGTCAAAACGGGTCAACTTTGATGTGTTGGACTTACCTGTTGATCAAGGCAAGACGCATGATCTAACAAAGCAGTAAACAGCATTTTTGCAAAGTTAAATCACCGAAGGTGACGCCCTTTAAACGAAAATGACGTAATTTGACCTGAAATGACCGAAGCATTGAGTTTTTCTCTTCTCAAGCGAAGTGACGTCTTTCAACTTTTGACTTCAATATGTTTTGCGTACAGCAACATGACCAGCAAGAAAACATGCTCTGTTAGCGAAGGTCTCAACCAGTGAGAGAAGCCAAAGTATTTGGTATATTCTAGTCACAGAGACTGATCTCAGTGAAAATAGGATTGCTCCCACCTGGAGAGAATGTCGTCACAAGTGCAGCGCAACCTTTTTTTTTTTTGGCTTGGAAAACTTAGGTTATCAAAGTGTCATAGAGATCAATCCACAATAGAAAATTTAAAATGACTCAATTTGAAACATGCAATTTTCACTCATTTAAAAGAGAAACAAATTCAATATGCTAACTGCTGTTTTGCAGGTGGCCTACCTCAAGTGGACCATGACAACTGGTTGTTTAAAATAGGGCAGGCCAATTTCTTGTCACAAACAATTTAGAAAGTGGAACACTGTCCCCGAACAGGCGGTTGTGGCAGAGCTGTTGACACTTTTGTGTCACAGATCTCCAACCCACAATAATCGTAATCAACTTTGGTGGAGGGGAGTTAATTAGAAAGAGAGTTTTCCCCCTTTGTTCAATTTCGTTATCTCCTCTCGTGGCCTCACTATTTCAATCTTTGATTAACCACAATAATTCTATTCCACTTTTTGTTTTGTTTTGGGGGTTTTCTGCTTGGTGCAGCATCATGTTTAGGCCCGATCAGTGGTTGGCTGGGCCCAAATTGTGTACTCTTTCCCTAGGGTTTCTATCCACTCTCTTTAATTTAGTAGAGTGGGGCAAAACATGCACATGCCTCAAAGCATAGTGACAGAATAGTCAACAGGGACTGTGGTCACCCTATGGAAGGAAGGAAAGAAGACCTACCTGAGGTGGACAAGGGCGTGGAGGGAGTGGTTGTTGAGCATGGACCTGGACATGATGTCCTGGAAGGCCAGCACGGGCAGTGTGAGGTGGCTGTAGCCCACGTCCTTCAGCTGCCTCACCAGGCTGTCCAGGTAGTACTGAGTCAGCATCTGCAGACACCAGCATCATGAACATAACAAAGACACAGTAAAACAGGGTAAATGCAGCACGGGCAGTGTGAGGTGGCTGTAGCCCACGTCCTTCAGCTGCCTCACCAGGCTGTCCAGGTAGTACTGAGTCAGCATCTGCAGACACCAGCATCGTGAACATAACAAAGACGCAGTAAAACAGGGTAAATGCAGCACGGGCAGTGTGAGGTGGCTGTAGCCCACGTCCTTCAGCTGCCTCACCAGGCTGTCCAGGTAGTACTGAGTCAGCATCTGCAGACACCAGCATCGTGAACATAACAAAGACGCAGTAAAACAGGGTAAATGCAGCACGGGCAGTGTGAGGTGGCTGTAGCCCACGTCCTTCAGCTGCCTCACCAGGCTGTCCAGGTAGTACTGAGTCAGCATCTGCAGACAACAGCATCGTGAACATAACAAAGACGCAGTAAAACAGGGTAAATGAAGCACGGGCAGTGTGAGGTGGCTGTAGCCCACGTCCTTCAGCTGCCTCACCAGGCTGTCCAGGTAGTACTGAGTCAGCATCTGCAGACAACAGCATCGTGAACATAACAAAGACGCAGTAAAACAGGGTAAATGCAGCACGGGCAGTGTGAGGTGGCTGTAGCCCACGTCCTTCAGCTGCCTCACCAGGCTGTCCAGGTAGTACTGAGTCAGCATCTGCAGACAACAGCATCGTGAACATAACAAAGACGCAGTAAAACAGGGTAAATGAAGCACGGGCAGTGTGAGGTGGCTGTAGCCCACGTCCTTCAGCTGCCTCACCAGGCTGTCCAGGTAATACTGAGTCAGCATCTGCAGACACCAGCATCGTGAACATAACAAAGACGCAGTAAAACAGGGTAAATGCAGCACGGGCAGTGTGAGGTGGCTGTAGCCCACGTCCTTCAGCTGCCTCACCAGGCTGTCCAGGTAGTACTGAGTCAGCATCTGCAGACAACAGCATCGTGAACATAACAAAGACGCAGTAAAACAGGGTAAATGAAGCACGGGCAGTGTGAGGTGGCTGTAGCCCACGTCCTTCAGCTGCCTCACCAGGCTGTCCAGGTAATACTGAGTCAGCATCTGCAGACACCAGCATCGTGAACATAACAAAGACGCAGTAAAACAGGGTAAATGCAGCACGGGCAGTGTGAGGTGGCTGTAGCCCACGTCCTTCAGCTGCCTCACCAGGCTGTCCAGGTAATACTGAGTCAGCATCTGCAGACACCAGCATCGTGAACATAACAAAGACGCAGTAAAACAGGGTAAATGAAGCACGGGCAGTGTGAGGTGGCTGTAGCCCACGTCCTTCAGCTGCCTCACCAGGCTGTCCAGGTAATACTGAGTCAGCATCTGCAGACACCAGCATCGTGAACATAACAAAGACGCAGTAAAACAGGGTAAATGAAGCACGGGCAGTGTGAGGTGGCTGTAGCCCACGTCCTTCAGCTGCCTCACCAGGCTGTCCAGGTAATACTGAGTCAGCATCTGCAGACACCAGCATCGTGAACATAACAAAGACGCAGTAAAACAGGGTAAATGCAGCACGGGCAGTGTGAGGTGGCTGTAGCCCACATCCTTCAGCTGCCTCACCAGGCTGTCCAGGTAGTACTGAGTCAGCATCTGCAGACACCAGCATCGTGAACATAACAAAGACGCAGTAAAACAGGGTAAATGCAGCACGGGCAGTGTGAGGTGGCTGTAGCCCACGTCCTTCAGCTGCCTCACCAGGCTGTCCAGGTAGTACTGAGTCAGCATCTGCAGACACCAGCATCGTGAACATAACAAAGACGCAGTAAAACAGGGTAAATGAAGCACGGGCAGTGTGAGGTGGCTGTAGCCCACGTCCTTCAGCTGCCTCACCAGGCTGTCCAGGTAGTACTGAGTCAGCATCTGCAGACACCAGCATCGTGAACATAACAAAGACGCAGTAAAACAGGGTAAATGCAGCACGGGCAGTGTGAGGTGGCTGTAGCCCACGTCCTTCAGCTGCCTCACCAGGCTGTCCAGGTAATACTGAGTCAGCATCTGCAACCACATCATCAACATAAATTAACATGTAACAATGACGCACCCCCCAGAGGTTCTTTCATACAAATAGTTTCCCACCTTCTGGAAGTTGTGTACTCGTAACTTTCTCTAATCTGTCACTCTGTTAAGAATCATTGATGTGTGTTTTGTTATACATGGTCAAATTTTATGTGGTGACAGTCCTGAGATAACCGTAGCTGTTGATGGGACTATAACAGACTAACTAACTAACTGTCACTCACTAACTGCTGGTCTCGGATTCTGCGACCTGAACAAGCCGGGGTGTAGCTGCGAATTGGGATTCGGAATGAGCGGCGTGGGAGCAACGCCACTGTACGACCCAGAAGATGGGACAGCAAAAAATCACACACAAAAAACAAACACCCTAACTGTCACTCTCTTTGACTCTGCCTTTACCCTTTGCTTACTGTCATCTACTATTTTTCTGCCTTACTAGTCCATTCTTCTGCCTTTGTTCTAGAAACTCTTACAAAGATTTTCTCCAGCCGAAGACACACATGCTGGGCCTAATTATTTCTTAGGCCCTGTCTGAGCAATCAACCAAGAAGAAGAAAACGCACAAAGACAAGCTGAAGCAAGTTGAAATCAGTGCAGGTGAGAACAGATCATCGCCTGCATGCAAAAGAGACGTAAGTCGAAAGACGTCACTTCACATGAGGAATGGAAAACTCAACATTTTGGTCATTTCAGATCAAATTATGTCATTTTTTGGTTATTTAGCGTCACAATCAGTGTTTTATCTTTGCATATTTTTGTTTTACAGCTTTGTTAGATGATGCAGCTTGTCTAGATCAACTGTTAAGTTCAACACATCGAAGTTGACCAATTTTGATTTCTGTCTCTTATGGCGAGATGATTGTTACCAAACTTCTTCAACTCAAGACACAATTAAACCAGCATCAGGAACTGTAACAATCTCTTAATGTGTGAAATAGAAGTGTCTGTCCCAAGGACACAACAATGTGGACTTAAAGGGATTCAAACACTGCACTCGCAAAGCTGTCAGAGTACGAGCCGATCTTTCTAACCACTTGGCCATGGTGGCTCCAAGCCGGCTATTTATCATAACAATACGCAAATAGTAATACTACTACAGTGGAACCTACAGTGCAAGCTCTTAGGTGGAATCCACAAGGGGAAAGAAGGAGAGGCCGGCCAAGGAACACCTGGAGGCTGACACCAAGAAAATGTGCCTCACCTGGGGACAGCTGGAGAGAACTGCCCAGGACAGAAGCAGCTGGAGGGGTCTTGTTGGTAGCCTATGCCCTGGGAGGGGCGACAGGCGAAACTGACTGAACTGGAACCTGCCTTATAAGACCTCCCATTATAAGACTCCCTCCCACATAAGACCTACTTCTCTGAGACATTGCCCTGCTTTGTAAGTATTAAAATCACCTCCCTTACAAGACCCCTCCCTTATAAGACCTAATTTTGGATGATTTTTGAAGGTCTTATAAGGGAGGTTCCACTGTAGTAACTTAGGGACAGTATTACTCACTGGTTTGGGGATGGTTCCTTCGTTCAGCCCTGTCTTCTTCATGATCTCGCTTTGAAAGGCTTCCACTGCCTGCACATTCACAATGAAAAGACAAAATGATATAATACATGATTTTGATGATTACATATATAATTGTGTGTTTGCATGGGGGGGGGGACATTTACACAAGCTAACAAATGTGTGTGTGTGTGTATGAGAGAGAGAGAGAGAGAGAGAGAGAGAGAGAGAGAGAGAGAGAGAGAGAGAGAGAGAGAGAGAGAGAGAGAGAGAGAGAGAGAGAGAGAGAGAGAGAGAGAGAGAGAGAGAGAGAGAGAGACTGAAGACTGAATTTTTTTTTCATTACATAAGGATTCAGATTTTGGGAGAGAGAGAGAGAGAGAGAGAGAGAGAGAGAGAGAGAGAGAGAGAGAGAGAGAGAGAGAGAGAGAGAGAGAGAGAGAGAGAGAGAGAGAGAGAGAGAGAGAGAGAGAGAGAGAGAGAGAGAGAGAGAGAGAGAGAGAGAACGAACGAACGAACAAAATTTTATTTATACAGGGTAATGAGATAAGTATACATACTTTTTTTTGGTAGAGAGAGAGAGAGAGAGAGAGAGAGAGAGAGAGAGAGAGAGAGAGAGAGAGAGAGTAGTCATATATGCTAATGCGTATCTATGAATCTATATGTATGGTGTGTTGTGCATGTGTCTATCCATGTTTGTGTTTGTAAGCACACATATTGCTTTGTCTCTTTGTGCATCTTTCTGCATATGCATGAGCGAAAAGGCTGGGAGAAAGTGAACATTGCTATACATATGGATAAGCAAACATCTCACCATGACTTTGTATGTTAGCTTATAGGTGAATATGTTTGTGAAATAGTATAACAGTACTGTATAATCAGGCCTGACGTTTCCCCTAGCTTATGAAATATTACAAATAGCATAACGGGTTATTGCTCATTAAAAGTTACATGCATAAAAATGCAAATTGGATTTTCTTTAAAAAAGAAACAACCTAACTACAAACCTGCCTTTTTCATTTCACTTAACCCTTTCAATGCTAACCAATTTTTAGCCAAAACTTTCCATTAAACTTACCTGGGTACAGAAAAGATTTTGTCTGCAATGTTGGGGATTCCTCTGTGACATGAATAAAATAGGGCTTATCCTTACCTCCCAAAATTAAGAACATATTAAGGTCATAGGATAACAGACCCTCATTTGATGCTTTTTTAGAGACATGGGTGTTATATCATTGTGGTGCCAAGAGTGGCGATGAAAGGGTTAGACTGTCTGGAAGACAACTTTCAATTTATGAAACTGGTATTATCCTTTTTATCCTTAGGCCACGTATATACAGACCTCATCCGGAGCGTCGTAGACAGCCCAGTCCTCAAGCATATCAGGCAGAGCATCCAGCGGCCCTTTACGCTTCGGCTTCTCCTTAACTGGGGCCGCCTGCAGACACAGACATACTTCAATCAGTAGTGCACTGTCTCTGAGCAAAGAACTTGCCTCCAAATGGACGATACACACGTTGTAACTTTTCACTCTTTCCCAATGGCAACACAGTCATATGCTACTTATATCATTACAGTCTTTTGGATGAGACGATAAACCGAGGTCCTGTGTGCCCATGCACTTAGCACACGTTAATCCCAGTGGCAACGAAAAAGTTGTCATTTGGTCAAAATTTAACACTCTTCCCCCCTTCCTTCCTGATCAGTCATGCAAAAATCGCAGGTAAAAAAAAAAGAAAGAAAAAAAAGAGGGTGGCGCGCCTCTGGCTGCAACATTCTCTCCAGGTGGGAGCAACCCAAATTTCACAGAGACGCCTCTGTGACTATAAAGTACCTAATACTAGCATGGGAAAAGAGTGGGGAATAAGCTAGAGTGCCTGAGCTCAATACAGAAAAGCAACAAATTGTTCTACTGGCCTTCATCTAACCTTACGGTCAGAGTATCAGGGTCCAAGGAAAAAGGCAACAAACTTTGGTTCCATGCACACATTTTGTGCAAGTTAAAGAATGAAGAGGCAACAAAAATGTGGTCAATGTTCAAATTTTCTCTGTCAACCCCCTGTTGAGTCACAAAAAAATGTCATCATCATCTTCACCACCATCATCAAGTTCACAATCCTTGGACAGATGTGATGGTACCCTTTGAGGAGGAACTCACTCGTGCTGGCTCCCTGACTAAGACATTATTGTCATCAGCAGGGGGTTTAGTAGGTGGTGTCCTGCGCATGTTAGCTCAGAACAGACTCCACTGAACTCTACCAAAGTGACTCAGCAGCAGTGCAGTGTCTCCTATGGTAGTTGCCTCCTGACGGCCTAACACAGAATCGCTCCCCTTGGACTGCTGATTTTGGATTCCGCAACAATCGCTCCCCTTGGACTGCTGATTTTGGATTCCACAACCTGATAAACCAGAGTGTGGCTGCGAGTTGGGACTCGGGATGAACAGCGTGGGAGCAATGCCACTGTGCGGCCCAGAAGATGGGACAGCAAAGAAAAAGAAAACGTTGACAATCCTTTGTCTTCACCCCTACATACCTCTTTGTCCTTGCCGCCTGCTTTGCCCTTGCCGGAGGATTTCCCTTTGGGTGTAGGCTCGGCCTGGGCCTGGGCCTGGTTCTTGGCTATCTCCTTCATGGCAGGCCCCGCCTCTGACATCAGCACCTGGGGAACAGTGCAGGTAAATGTATCAACACCTGTCTGACACCTGTATCAACACCTGTCTGATAGGTAAACCATAGTAGACATTACCATTTCCACCTGAGCTGCCCGATTCTCTGCAACTTCTTATTTGATGGCTTGTGTGAGGAGGTTTCTATTCTGAAGTTCTGTTGTCAAGCTCTTTTGAGAAGCATACATTTTGTATGGTTTGCACTGCCTTTTGGATCAAAACCTGAACAACATATCATGGGCACAATTCAATATGCCTAGATTACATTTATTATAATCCACAGACTGCAAGCGGTCTTGTTATTCAAGCTGGACCCCCTATTTTCAAAAAAAGGTTTAAAACAATCAACGCTGCTTCATTGCACAAGCTAAGTTAAAACACACAATTATATAAGTTTTCTTGTTGCCCTATCTAATGATCATTGTTGATTTTAATTTGTGACTTTGAGAAATAAAATGCAATTTAAACCAAAACACACAATCAACAAAGCGAAACAAAACCGAAAGCAAAGCCATGAAATGGACACAGTCAATAAACGCACAGACACGCAAATCCCTACTTTCCACAGTCTGATCATGTAGCCATAGGCCTGCAGCAGGATGTCCCCATAGCAGGCCCCGTCCCTGCCGGTCAGCTCGGCCAGCAGCACGTGGGATCGAATCAGGGCGTCCAGCTGTCGCACATCCGTCAGGTCGCTGATGTTCAGGCTGGAATTGTTGGGCAGCACTCCTGAAATTGGCAGGGATATTGAGCTTAGGAGCCCATCGCCCAGCTCATGGTTGTAAAGACAGTGCATTATTTGTTTTTATGCTGTTTATAGTCCTGTCCACAGCCATGGTCTTCTCAGGACTGTCACCGCATCAGATATTCCAACCCTACACATACCCACCCTACAAACAAACAAAAATGGCAATCTGACATTTCAAATGTGGGCAGTGAATGAATTAATCCTTTTCCAAGTTTAATGTCTAGTAATGGGAGTGGGACCTATTTCTGGTGCGCTTGCAGTGTTGATTTCAATGCTACAACACAGTCTACCCTTCAAAAGACACAGTCTCACCTATGACAGCCTCCTTCACCACAGGCACGTAGTCGCCTGTGTTGATCTTAACAATACAACACACAATCTACCCAACAAAAGACACCACAGTCTCACCTATGACAGCCTCCTTCACCACAGGCACGTAGTCTGCAGTGTTGATGTCAATAATACAACACACAATCTACCCAACACAAGACACCACAGTCTCACCTATGACAGCCTCCTTCACCACAGGCACGTAATCTGCAGTGTTGATCTCAATGCTACAACACACAATCTACCCTACAAAAGACACCACAGTCTCACCTATGACAGCCTCCTTCACCACAGGCACGTAATCTGCAGTGTTGATCTCAACGATACAACACACAATCTACCCTACAAAGGACACCACAGTCTCACCTATGACAGCCTCTTTCACCACAGGCACGTAGTCAGCAGCGTTGATCTCAATGATACAACACACAATCTACCCTACAAAGGACACCACAGTCTCACCTATGACAGCCTCCTTCACCACAGGCACGTAGTCTGCAGCGTTGATCTCAATGCTACAACACACAATCTACCCTACAAAGGACACCACAGTCTCACCTATGACAGCCTCCTTCACCACAGGCACGTAGTCTGCAGCGTTGATCTCAATGCTACAACACACAATCTACCCTACAAAGGACACCACAGTCTCACCTATGACAGCCACCTTCACCACAGGCACATAGTCAGCAGCGTTGATCTCAATGCTACAACACACAATCTACCCTACAAAGGACACCACAGTCTCACCTATGACAGCCACCTTCACCACAGGCACGTAGTCAGCAGCGTTGATCTCAATGATACAACACACAATCTACCCTACAAAGGACACCACAGTCTCACCTATGACAGCCTCCTTCACCACAGGCACGTAATCTGCAGTGTTGATCTCAATGCTACAACACACAATCTACACAATCTACACAGTCTCACCTATGACAGCCTCCTTCACCACAGGCACATAGTCGCCAGCGTTGATCTCGCTGTCCTGGTCACTGATCTCAGACCGTGTGTCACTCGCCATCTTCTTGGGCCGGCCCTCCGGCCCGGGCGACTTGGCCCGGCCCACGCTGGACGTTTTGCTGCGGGCCGACCCCTTGCTGCGCTTCTTCTCCACTTTCTTCCCTGTGGACAGCCATGATTGGATATAATACAATCAATATTAGTAAGGAAATAACTCTTTCTTCTCCACTTCCATTCCTGCGGGCAGCCATGATTGGATATAATACAATCAATATCAGTAAGGAAATAACTCTTTCTTCTCCACTTTCTTCCCTGCAGGCAGCCATGATTGGATATAACACAATCAATATTAGCAAGGAAATAACTCTTTCTTCTCCACTTTCTTTCCTGCGGGCAGCCATGATTGGATATAATACAATCAATATTAGCAAGGAAATAACTCTTTCTTCTCCACTTCCATTCCTGCGGGCAGCCATGATTGGATATAATACAATCAATATTAGCAAGGAAATAACTCTTTCTTCTCCACTTTCTTCCCTGCAGGCAGCCATGATTGGAGATAATACAATCAATGTTAGAGTAAGGAAATAACTCTTTCTTCTCCACTTTCTTTCCTGCAGGCAGCCATGATTGGATATAACACAATCAATATTAGCAAGGAAATAACTCTTTCTTCTTCACTTTCTTTCCTGCAGGCAGCCATGATTGGTAAGGAAATAACTCTTTCTTCTCCACAATCACAATGTTAGAGTAAGGAAATAACTCTTTCTTCTCCACTTTGGAGGCCTCTGCCCGGCAATCTGTT
>CM065683.1:32213780-32286280 GCA_017654935.2 Phymorhynchus buccinoides
TGATGACGATAACAACAATGATGATGATGATGATGATGACAATGAGTCTTACCATCCTTTTTCAGTGCAGCCTCGTCCTGGATGTTGAGCAGGATGTCCACAGCCCACTCCACCTGTCCAACATGATGATGATGATGATGATGATGATGATGAAGATGATGATGACGATAACAACAATGATGATGATGATGATGACGATGATGAGTCTTACCATCCTTTTTCAATGCAGCCTCGTCCTGGATGTTGAGCAGGATGTCCACAGCCCACTCCACCTGTCCAACATGATGATGATGATGATGATGATGATGATGATGATGATGATGATGAAGATGATGATGACGATAACAACAATGATGATGATGATGATGATGACGATGAGTCTTACCATCCTTTTTCAGTGCAGCCTCGTCCTGGATGTTGAGCAGGATGTCCACAGCCCACTCCACCTGTCCAACATGATGATGATGATGATGATGATGATGAAGATGATGATGACGATGACAACAACGATGATGATGATGATGATGACGATGAGTCTTACCATCCTTTTTCAGTGCAGCCTCGTCCTGGATGTTGAGCAGGATGTCCACAGCCCACTCCACCTGTCCAACATGATGATGATGATGATGATGATGATGAAGATGATGATGACGATAACAAACAATGATGATGATGATGATGATGACGATGAGTCTTACCATCCTTTTTCAGTGCAGCCTCGTCCTGGATGTTGAGCAGGATGTCCACAGCCCACTCCACCTGTCCAACATGATGATGATGATGATGATGATGATGATGATGATGACAACAACGATGATCATGATGATGATGATGACGATGAGTCTTACCATCCTTTTTCAGTGCAGCCTCATCCTGGATGTTGAGCAGGATGTCCACAGCCCACTCCACCTGTCCAACATGATGATGATGATGATGAAGATGATGATGATGATGACAACAACAATGATGATGATGATGACGATGATGAGTCTTACCATCCTTTTTCAGTGCAGCCTCGTCCTGGATGTTGAGCAGGATGTCCACAGCCCACTCCACCTGTCCAACATGATGATGATGACGATGATGATGATGATGACGATGATGATGACGATAACAACAACAATGATGATGATGATGATGATGACGATGAGTCTTACCATCCTTTTTCAGTGCAGCCTCGTCCTGGATGTTGAGCAGGATGTCCACAGCCCACTCCACCTGATCCAGGACGTCCTGAAGGGGGAACTCGTTGGTGTACAGCCACTGGCCAAACTCCAGTAGATACTCCACCTTCTGGAACTCATTGCTCGGGCTCTGCACAAGAAATTTAAAAAAAGGACGATTTATAATCCACATGGTTTGTTTTCCCTTAGAAGAAGAGTGCTTAGTGATGGAGAGGTCACGATGAAACCTTATTCTCAATGTTAAAACTATATTCTTATTCGATTCCAACAAATTCTCCACCTTCTGAAACTCACTGCTCGGACTCTGCACCATAAATAACAAAGGCTTACATGCTTTGTTTGCCTGTTAGAGAAGATTGTTTAGTGACGGGGGAACCTTTCCCCAATGTTCAAATTGAACCACTTGTGTCAAGATGGTGTTGAACACCAAGTTCATCACCTTCATTTTCTACCAGTTTTTCGCCATGGCAATTGTCAGCAATTCAAACAAACGTTTAGCAACCTCCTTAGCAATACAAGTTCCAGCAGCCACATTGACATACTTTATCATTTTTTTTCTTTTACAAAATGAAAACAAACAAACAAACAAAATAAATAAACAGCCAAATTGATCCAGAACTTGCTAAATATTTGCCTCAAACACTCATGAGTGTTCACAATTGAATTGGGAAGTAACCCATTCTTACCAGCTAAACCCTTCCTTATGATGTGCGGACATTTAGGCTCTTGGGAGTGAAAAGCTTAAACATAGAAAGTTTCTTGAGGAATCGTAATTGCTCACACTGAGCACCCCAATGGCGTTCTGGTAGGAAAAGAGCTGCTCACACAATTCGTTGTAGTTTTTATTATTTATTTTACAGAGAGACAGACTACATTGAGGAAAAACACAAATACAGTGAAACCTCCCTTATAAGACTCCCTCCCACATAAGACCTACTTCTCTGAGACATAGCCCTTCCTTGTAAGCATCAAAATAACCTCCCTTATTGGGGTCTGCAACGAACAAATTTTGCAAGAGTGAATGCCGTTGGTGGGTGGGGGAAGATGGTTCAGTACTGACCAAACAGGGGGATAACTCTCGCCAATAACTCTATTTGATGCCACTAAATGGCTGCCTTTCGCAAGAGTGAATACCCTTGTCAGTACTGACCAGCAAGGGCATCACTCTCACTGACAAGGGCGTTAATAACCCTAGTTCCAGAGGCCTATAAGACCTCATTTTGGATGATTTTTTAAGGTGTTATAAGGGAGGTTCCAACTGTACAGGCAAATACAAGTTTAGTGAAGAAACGTAGCAGCTCACATTGAGAGCCTCAATGGCGTTCTGGTAAGAGGAGAGCTGTTCACACAGTTCCTTGGAGCTGAGGGCCACCCTGCGCCACATGTGGGCAACGTAGTCCTCACTCTCATCCTGCCCACAGAGGACACAACGCATCAACGAATGCAGGAAAAGCTTGAAACCCTTTCACCACCAAAAATCTTATATTCGATCTGCCCATTCTCTCGCCCCCCCCCCCCCCCCCCCTTTCTCTCTCTTCTTCTTATCTATAGATTAGGGCCGAAGTATTCCGCACATATTTTCCGTAGATCCCCCTGAATTTACAGTGACAGAATAATCAGCAATTGATTGTGGTCGCTTGAAGGAAAGGAAGGAAAAGATGCATTTTAGCACCACAGTGATTTAACACCTATGGCACTAAAAGGCATCACATTGTGGTCTATTATCCAAAGACCCTATTGTCTTAGATTTGGGAAGTAAGGATAGACCTTATTTTATATATGTCACAGAAGAATCCCCAATACTGCAGTTGGATTTTGTTCTCTACCCAGGTAAATTTAATGGACATTTTTAGCTGAAATATGGCTGGCGGTGAAAGGGTTAAACGGCACACAAACTGAATGCACCCGGAGTGCTGATACTAAACAGCCATAATCTTCGCAGGCATGTAATAACAGAGTGGTGCTAAGAAGAAAAAGACCCAAAACATCATGTACATGGATGCATATCAGCAGTTATGATAATATCACAATGTTAATATTCTAACATGTGTACTCTTGCTCAGGTTTCACACACACACCCAGCTGCTTTTAGTTCATGTCTATTTTAAAAACTCATCACCAGTATACCCCAATCCAAAGTTTTTATCCCTTCTTTTGTTTGTTGTTACCACTTGTAAGGTCTTTCCCTATCCCTAACAACAATCATTGGAAAGAAGCATTGCCTGTGTGAAAGGAAATGACTTGAAACAAATAGATCTCTGGGCAAAACTAAAAGCAGTCAGAATGTGGGGAATTGGTGTGCTGTGACACACACACACACACACACACACACACACACACACACACAAGTCATGCAAACATCAAGATGCACATTTTTATAAACGGACAAATATTGTATGTCAATGCTGATCTTTAAAAGTGACATTGTGTGGGTCAAACAACCTGAGTAAAAAAAATGAAGGAGTCAGGGAATGATGGAGGAGGAAATGGGGGAGGGGGACTGGGGGTAGATTATAGGTATTTTGTTCTTTCCTTTCTTAGACAAAATTCAATTATAGTTACAGTTCAAGGTCAGTGAAAAACAAAACTATTCATAAAAACGAAACTCTAAACAAACATACACATTTACTGTGTACACGGTTTAAGAGCGTTTCATTTTCCCATAATCTATATTGTTTTCTATGATATTACCAAAATAGGAGTGCTCTTGTGCAATGCAGACATGCTTGGAAACGTACACACAAGTAATGGCAAAATTTTACTTCTTAATGCAATAATATCAACATCCAGTTTTATATGTGCTAAGCGAAACAAAATGTGACCCCCCCCCCCCCCCAAAGCATTATTACATAATAACTAAAAACAAACAAGTTAAAAAAAATAAAACAATTTCAGCTAAGATTCAATCTAAATAAGCACAGAAAAAAAATGACAGTACAAATATCAATAATCACAAGGAATGATGTGACTAAAACACACAAAGCTTTTTAACACATCAAAAAATAAACAATAATAATAAATAATAAAACTTTTGAAAAATATGTGAATAATGAAAATATTGATGTGAAATATCATCTGACAACATATTTCCTTTGATGTGCATTCAGTGAGGCTAAAACTAAAAGTGCAAAAATGTCTACAATAAAACAATTACTAAATTTCATTGCTGTAGAAGTATTAATTTCTACAATATACAACAACGAGAAAGCATCTGAAATAGTGAAACAGTGCGAGGCGTGAAGTAGATAAAATTTACTTTACAGGTGAGAGTGAACACGACTTAACCCCCAAAACAGAGCCTTTCATTACCAAGGGATAGTGCTCACAGTATCCACACTGATCATTGTTGCATGAGGAATAAACCAGACAGAGACATTGTTATAAATACGACTTAACCCCCAAAACAGAGCCTTTCATTACCAAGGGATAGTGCTCACAGTATCCACACTGATCATTGTTGCATGATGAATAAACCAGACAAAGACATTGTTATAAACACGACTTAACCCCCAAAACAGAGCCTTTCATTACCAAGGGATAGTGCTCACAGTATCCACACTGATCATTGTTGCATGATGAATAAACCAGACAAAGACATTGTTATAAACACGACTTAACCCCCAAAACAGAGCCTTTCATTACCAAGGGATAGTGCTCACAGTATCCACACTGATCATTGTTGCATGATGAATAAACCAGACAAAGACATTGTTATAAACACGACTTAACCCCCAAAACAGAGCCTTTCATTACCAAGGGATAGTGCTCACAGTATCCACACTGATCATTGTTGCATGAGGAATAAACCAGACAGAGACATTGTTATAAATACGACTTAACCCCCAAAACAGAGCCTTTCATTACCAAGGGATAGTGCTCACAGTATCCACACTGATCATTGTTGCATGATGAATAAACCAGACAAAGACATTGTTATAAACACGACTTAACCCCCAAAACAGAGCCTTTCATTACCAAGGGATAGTGCTCACAGTATCCACACTGATCATTGTTGCATGATGAATAAACCAGACAAAGACATTGTTATAAACACGACTTAACCCCCAAAACAGAGCCTTTCATTACCAAGGGATAGTGCTCACAGTATCCACACTGATCATTGTTGCATGATGAATAAACCAGACAAAGACATTGTTATAAACACGACTTAACCCCCAAAACAGAGCCTTTCATTACCAAGGGATAGTGCTCACAGTATCCACACTGATCATTGTTGCATGAGGAAAAAACCAGACAGAGACATTGTTATAAATACGACTTAACCCCAAAACAGAGCCTTTCATCAAAGACACTGAAAAGAAAAGACTAACATCCGGTCTCTTTTCCCTATATGAGTAGTGAGGACAGAAACACTGGTTATGTCCCTTAAAAATTGTACACATTAACACGTCGATAGGCCAGTTGAATTTTCCGTTCAAATTCCAGTCTGAGTTTTCAGATAGCCTCCACTGTGTGTGGTGTACTGTTCCCACTAACGATAACTCTATCAGCCCGGTTCGCTGTAACTCGCTGTAGTCCATCTTACCCTTTTAGAATCTTTGCTTTCATTACCAAGGGATAGTGCTCACAGTATCCACACTGATCATTGTTTCATGAGGAATAAACCAGACAGAGACATTGTTATAAATACACAACAAAAAATAATAAAATGTATGCATGAAAACACACAAACTTTACTTCCTCCTGTTTTTCACCTGGGAAAGCTGTTTTACAACAAAACATGTAGGAACAAAGTAGCCATTGTTCTCAGTTGTTTTACAATGAATCTTGCACCAATTTTAAAGGCATATTCACTGCCTCGCATACTTATACAGTGGAACCTCCCTTATAAGACCTTCAAAAATCATCCAAAATGAGGTCAAAAATCAGGGAGGTCTTACAAAGGGCAATGTCTCAGAAAAGTAGGTCTTATAAGGGAGTCTTATAATGGGAGGTCTTATAAGGGAGGTAATTTTAATACTTACAAAGAAGGGCAATGTCTCAGTCTTATGTGGAAAGTCTTATAATGTCTTATAAGGGAGGTAATGGGGCAGTCTCAGGAAGTCTTATGTGGAAGGGAGTCTTATAATGGGAGGTCTTATAAGGGAGGTTCCACTGTACCGTTCAATCACAGTTTCAATTGTGAAGACAATTAAGCAATTGACTGAAAAGATAACAATGATGATTCTGTACCGACATATTTGGGTGTTCGCATTCAGAGCATTGTTAATGGTTTGCTACCTTGAATTTCGCGATGTCCATGTGCACACTCTGGCCTAGCTTGGCCTTCACCATCACCCGATGCTTGAACACCAGCCTGGAAGAAAAAATAAAAACAAACAGCAACTAGAGTACTTGCGTAAACTGACCCAGTCGCGACACACGCTTGCACCCCTAGCTCTAACCCTAATCTTAACCTAAACCCTTAACTGCTAACCCGATTTTGCCCAAATTCGAACTTGTCCAAGCTTTTGACCCCTAGTATCCACCTGTAAATTTTCATGTTGATATATCCAAGCGTTCTCGAGTTATCGCTGTCACAGACAAAGACAGACAGACAGACAAACAAACAAACAAACAAACAGACAAACAAACCTTTGTTTTTCCCGTTAAAACACACTGATAACTGTATGTGAGGCCATTTAATACAGAAATATGCATTTTGAGCAAATTTGAACACGGACGGACGGACGGACAAACTGAAAACAATACCAGTCTCGCTTCGCGACTGGTAATAACTATTTATAAGAATGTTTAGTTTTCTACAAAAAACAAACACAACAGAAAACACATGAACATAATCACAAGCACATGTACACACACATCCCCCCCTCTCAACCCCAACCCAACACACAAACGCAATCAAAACTCACATGCACTGCATCGAGCAAGTATCCAACAATAAACCAAACATGACACACTTCAGCATCTCTCCTCTATACCAGTTTGCACTTTTATTATTTTACTTTTCTAAATGCATGCATTATCAACGGTTTCACTTTAAAACAGAAAGAGAGTCCTCAAATACACAAACTGTTCATACTAGCTTTCAACCCTGGCACTGCACAATGGCACTGCTTAACTCAACCAAGCTTTTTCGGCGAAACATGCCCGGAGGCAGTGCAACACCTGTAAAGTAACACATTTTTAACAATACAGATAAGAATGTATCATGTAACGCGATTGAGTTAAAACCCCTACAGCACTGGAGACTCAGACAACAATGTCCACTTACAGTCGGTGTTTGGTTCTGGGCATGTCTGACACAGCTTGATCCATTGCCTGGAGAGCCAGTTCCCACTCTCCCTGTGGTCAACACACCAGCAATCACACTGCTTATTCGTTGTCCTGGGTTCTTCAGAAGAATCATGAAATGAATGAATGGGTGTGTGTCTACTACATGAAGGATAAACAGAGTCAAGTGTGCATTATTATGAGTTTTATCATCATTATCATCAACATAATCATCATCACCATCAACAGCAGCAGTAGCAGCAGCAGCAGCAACATTATCATAATTATCTGCTGCTACTGTTCACTATATACCACACTTAAACACGCTCACCAGACCTGCCTACTTGGAATTTTCCCAATCAGTAGCCCAGCCATCAATTTTCAGTAGCATGGCAAATTTTTTCAGCATCCACAAACACGGCAATCGATTTGTTCTCTTCCTGAGCCGAAACGCACTGCTTAGTTTCGCCGATTGAACAGTTGACGGCAATCGTCTCTAGCCATGATTCACAGAGAAGTCCGCATGGCAGATTGCATGCAGCGAGCATGGTTCGCACCGAGTCTTCTGACTGCAAGGCCACTCCTCCGTGTAAGCTATTTTGAAAACTTGTGCGGCAGGCCGATGTTTTTTTTTAGAACAAGATGGTGTGCCAGATGATTTTCGTTTTCTGGTTTGGGTTCGTTTTTCTTCGTTTGAAACATCTCCCGAATCACTGCTGCTGGAGTCCGCCATTTTTTTCAGAGAAAGTAATAAGAACATGCGCAGTCACTTTGATAAAAACGGAAGTGACTAGGTTATCTGACACGGCGTCTGCTCTTAGCAGACAAAACCGGGAACGGCTCTAAGCAAAAATAAAATGCGGCGGCAATTTGTTTTTTCCGTAGCAACGTTAAGGTTGCCGTAGCTCCGTAGCAAAGCTTTATTTTTCATAGCTGCTACAGCCAAATCGTAGCAGTAGGCAGGTCTGACACTCACACACACACACGCACACAAACGCTTCTTTCTGCTGCTCTCTTCCCTCTTTCACACACGTGCGCGCGCACACACGCACACACACGCACACACACACACACACATGATCACACACACACACCACACACACCCAGACACACACTCACCATCCCAGCAATGTTCAAAGAAACCCTCACTGACCATATCAGCATAGGACTGGAAGAGCACTCCATACATGGAGGCCCTCAGCGTCAGGTCTTCGTTGGGCTTGCCGATCATGCCTGCCGGGGGTTTAGGCTTCGACGGCAGCGCCACCTTCTTGTTGTCCGTGCTGTCGCCGGCCTCCCCTGCCCCCTCTTCTTTAATGGGTTCTTCCAGTGGCTTCTCCTCTTCCGCTGGCGGCTCCTGGGGAATGGAACACCCCAGTTGGTTAGATGCGTAACTCGGTCATCCAGCTATCGCACGTTTGATTCCACACAGACTTTCTGTTCTTGGCACAAGGAATTATTTCCCTAGAGATGCTTTGGTTCCGATTTCAATGCAGAAAGTCCGTTTTTGGTTTTTTGAAATAAAATTGACTGGACTTGACTTTGGATGAGACTACTGTTTGTTTTGTTGTTTGTTTGTTGTCGTACCATAGCTTAAAGACTCCTGGAAGAGGGACCCGGAAGACTGCGCCCTTGAGGGATCATCCCAACAAAAAAAGCATTTGAACACTATGGTACAAATGCACCAGCTAGGGATAAGAACATTACATGTGTTTGGAGGATTTTGATGATGTTATGCTAGGAGCCATGGCATAACTGTGCAGAACATAACAATATTTTGATGTAGCCCTGGTGTTCTAGCTTAATAATTGGTCTGACACAGCCTTATGTCAAGGCATACGAGACTACTAACAAATTTTTTTTGTCATGCATGTGCATACTATCTTTTGCATATCCCATTCCAAGTTTTGATACAAGTAGGCCATTGTGTGCCATGAGATTGATGATACAAATGAAAATACACGCACACTGATGTCAGACAACTTTACCCGTTTTTGTCTCCACTTCATTACTATCATGATTCTAATCATATTTATTATGACGACAGCACACAAACCAAGACTGCACAACACATTCCAACACTGTACCTCTTTCTGGAGTTTCCTGTGGCTGGTGGCAGTTATGCACTCCAGCACGGTCTTGAGCGGTTCTTTCAGAAGCTCTCTCTCAATAGGCTGGCTGACCAATGGGATCGCTGCATTCCAGTAGTGCCGCGCGGCACACATCACCAGCTCATAGTTGCCTGCCGTCCGCGCAAACCTGAGTAGCACACCAATCCAGCTTAAGTCCTTAAAGACCCACCAGATCACGTGGCAAAATCATGGGTTTCACATGTTTTCCCTCTTACAGCTGGAAAGAAATCTTGTTTTGACCAGGTCTCACTTACAAATGCCCCCAAATTCAAAGCAAATAAATCATTTTAAAGAGCAGCCTCAATTTGAACAGGGGGCATTTGGGGTCACAGCTACCCAGAAAAAAACAAGGGACTTAATTGTGGCGCGTCTGTGTATCTTTAAACTCACTTGGCACTGGCCAGTTACTTCCCCTTACGGGCCATTTGACTAGGTTTGAAAACACATCACCACAAAAAATTATGAAAAGTTATGGACTGATATTTTCAGAGAAGATTACCAACACCATGCACTAAATGATTGTAAAATATCAGATTCCATACCTTCATCGTTTGTCTCCTATTGATGAAAACAGCTAACACATAGAAAGAAGGAACAAAAATTCACATTCCAAATTCCAATCTTTGACACCCCCCCCCCCCCCCCCTACAGCCAAACCTGAGAGTAAAGTCTGCAATGATTGGTTGATTTCAAGAGAGGCAAGGTCAAAGCAAACTGAAAGTAGGTTACGAAGTGGCGCTTGAAAGCTGGTTACACACCATAAATCAAAAACTCTTAAAAACTCTCATGTCCTAAACTCTCATTTGTCCTAAACGGGTATGCAAGCCATGAGCGGGCTCCGGCTCATTCGTCCCGAGTGAGAAGTCTTTAGGTCTTAGCTGCCTGTTTAATGTGGTTTTGACGTGCTGTTCAAGGGGGATCATCACATGTTAATATTTTGGGTGTTAAAATGAGTTACTTCCCTTAGATCCATTGTGAACACCCATGTGTTTCTGTGGAGTTTTCTTTAGCAAGTTCTGGGTCGATTTTGATACATATTTTTCAGGGTGTTTTCTTTCCTTTGCATTTCGTAAAACAAAAAGTGATCAAGCATGTCAAGATGGCTGTCAGGTGTATACATGAGTTCATAAAAAAAAATTTGAATTCTTTACAATAATGATGATGGAAAGTGGTTAAGAAACGAGGTTGATGAGCTTGTTTAATGTAATCTTGACAGAAGTGATTCAGACAAGAACATTCATTTTTATCTATTTTTAAATGTTACAAAAATATTTCATCATTTTTATTCAAAATATGATTATCACTTTTGGAGACAGAAACACATACATAAACAGAGATAGAGAGACAAAGAAACACAAAAATAAGTAAAGTTCAGGGTCATGCCTGCAGCTGGTAAGGCCCCCCAAAACAATGTTGGTTTCCTGTTTCCCTACCTACCCTAGTTTTTGGCTGCCGACCCTAAACTTTTTTTTGATGAATGGGAAAAAAAGAAAAAGAAAACAAAAGAAAACGAGCAAACAGAAACATAAAACATTATAAGTGCACAAGTATACTATTTTGTTTTATTAAAATATATAAATATATTCACACACATGGACCGAAAACAAGATTTAAAAAAAAAGAAAAAAAGTATAGTACCTACCTACCTACCCTATTTTTCAAACTGATGAAACCCCAAACAGACATCATTTTTTTTTGGCCTAAAAGAAAGTTTTCATGCCTCGTTCAGAATGCACACAGAGATAGAGAGAGAGAGACAGAGATAAAGACAATGAAGGCTAAATGTACACACCTGCAGCTGTTAAGGAAGGCCTCCATGGCCTCTCTGCGCATGGAGTTTTTGCCGGCCATGTTCAGAATGAGGCTCTGACCTTGAAGCACGCTGGCATAGCTCAGCATTTCCTGCTCCACCATATGCTGGTGTCTGTGGAGAAAACATATCGTCGTTGTCATCATCATCATCATCATCATCATCACTATCATCATCATCATCATCATTATCATCATCATCTGGCGTAGCTCAGTATCTCCTGCTCCACCATGTGCTAGTGTCTGTGAATAGAAGTTATCGTTGTTATTGTTATCATCATCATCATCGTCAGGCATACCTCATCATCATCACTAACCATCATCGTCATCACCATTGCTATCATTGATGTCATTATTGTTATCGCCTATCCTTGTTGTTATCAAAATTTATCAATCAGCCTCAATGTTATCACATCTGTCCTTGCACCTTGACTGGGCTTAATTCTTATGTGCTTACCAAACCATGGCCAAGTCTCCATCAACACGCCATACTCTCCATCCCTCAACCCACCAACAAAGAGGACAAGGCAATCCCACCAGTCCCTTCCTGCACCTCCTCCCTTCCTGCAAAACCAGCCCCCAGGAAGTTCCTCCTTTTCCCCCCGAATGATCAGCGAAAGGAACTCCCTTCCATCTGAGGTCATAACATCTCCCTCAGTGGAAGGCTTCAAATTCTGATATAGAAATCCCCTCCCCCAGGCCACTCCTTCCACCCACCCCCTCCCTCCCTCCACTTCTTCCACAACCCCCATGATCTAGCCCACAAGCCATACCAAACCCTTCCCCCTCCCCCCGCCCCTTCAAGTCCTGTTCCCCAAACCATTTTCAAAGTACAACTCAGCAGCCATGACATAAGCTGCAAGACTGGACAGTCCCCCAGTTTCTACAACAACAGAACCATCAACAGGATGATGGTGGTTGTTTCAAGAAAGAAGGAGAAACTTTAGCGCCTTATTGATGTGTAGCTGCACACACTTCTAGAAAACACACATGCCTCCCCCCCTAAACACATACGCATGCGTTTATCCTTGCCCCAAGCTCTGAGCTGTATCCCGTACTTAGCAAACTTCACCGCCTTGTTGCTTCAACTTATGACCACATTGTGACTGCCTCTTACCACCCCCAACCTTACCCCCTTCAACCCCTCCACACACTTACTTGTTCTTGTGCCGAGCTCTGGGTTGGGTCCCGTGCTTAGCAAATTTCACCGCTTGTTGCTTCAACTTATGACCACATTGTGACTGCCTCTTACCACCCCCACCTTACCCCCTTCAACCCCTCCCTCCCTCCACACACTTACTTGTTCTTGTGCCGAGCTCTGGGCTGGGTCCCGTGCTTGGCGAACTTGAGTGCCTTGTTGCTGCAGCGCATCACCAGGTTGTGCATGCCGCCCGCCTCGTAGGCCAGGAAGGTGAGGCGCACCCACAGCTGCAGCTCGATGAAGGGGTCCGACCACGTGCTCTTGTCCACCATCTCTGCAACCTGCCAACGGCAAGATATGGATATTATCATAATCATTTATAGCTAAATCAAGCATCTAAGGATAGAAATGTATGTCACAGCTGCAGTTCAATGAAGAGGTCCGACCACGCGCTCTTGTCCACCATCTCTGCAACCTGCCAACGGCAAGTTATGGATATTATCATAATTATTTATAGTTAAATCAAGCATCTAAGGATAGAAAATGTATGTCACAGCTGCATCTCTATGGAGGGGTCCGACCACGCGCTCTTGTCCCCCACCATCTCTGCCACCTGCCAATGGTGATGAAGATTTCTTTCATTATTACTTTGTCCCTTGGAAGCGATGTACAAGCTCAAGACTGCTAGTTCAAAGGCTGCTGCTTGACATGTCACTCCATATTTTGCATATTACAGTGGAACAATCATCCAAAATGAGGTCTTAAATTGGAGAAACTTGTATAAGGGAGGTAATTTTAATACAAAGGGCAATGTCTTAGAGAAGTAGGTCTTAAGTAGGAGGGAGTCTTATAATGGAAGTTCCACTGTCGTCATATCTACAGCCATTGAGTAAGACAGCATGACAAATAAAGCGACTGAAAGCTTCTGCGCAAAAGGAAGCATTTTGCTTTTCAAGAGAGTGAGTGCCTTACAGGTACACTAAAGGCCATAAAGAGCAGGGACTTACATCTCCGATGAAGGGCGTTTCCTTGAAGTCCATGATGCCGTTCTTGTTGACCGTCAGCATCTCCGTGGCAACGATGGCGCGCGTCATTGGCTTCTGACCCTCCGTGCTCGACTGTCAAACGACCGCAAAACATCACCGACATTGAAAACTTCATAAAACAAAAGGAAAAGGATACCCAAGGTGTAAATGGGAAGGAAAACATTTGCATGCATTCACAAATAAATATGCTGTCATTTTCAGTCTACAAATTCCCAGCCTTGACATCAACTTGGCACTTCCGTTAACTTTGGGCGCATTATTCATGTTTGATCTTCACTGAGGGAGGCCTACTACTACTATTACTATTTTTCAGTCCATAAGCTGCAACTTCTTTTTAACTGGGCTTGCGTATCGATACGTTTTGCGTACTCCCAATTGAGACTGATGTTTCATGAAAATGCACACTGCTGTAGATTTACCATACTTCTAAAGGACTCTCAAATCAAAAGGCAAACCCCCACATTTTAACAAAAATCTAACTTAGTAATAAATAATTTGTTCTTCTTCTTCTGGGAGTTTATAGACCCTACCATGCCTTCGTGTATCTGGGGAAAATAATTTGTAAATATCTGCTTTACTTAAGGCATAGGAGTCAGGGAACAAAAGAATATCGCCTTATAGTTTGTAAAGCATGGCACATAGCTTCGGGAAGTACATTTAAATGGCTTGTCATCTTATCTATCAGTCATTGCTGTTGAGCATCACACTCACGTCGTCGTCGGTGCCCAGGGTCTTGGAGATCTGCTGCTGGCCCATCTGTTTGGCCACCACCCACATGTGAAGCAGGGGCTGACGCACTGCTATGGGGACCACGTCTTGGGGGTTGTCACCTGCCGTGGTGGCTATGGCAAACTCACACACCTGTTGGGCACAACAGTCATCATCATCATCATTATCATCATCCTCATCATCATCATCATAAAGTCATCATCAGCAGGGGCTGTCGAACTGCTATGGGGACCACATCTTGGGGGTTGTCACCTGCCGTGGTGGCTATGGCAAACTCACACACCTGTTGGGCACAACAGTCATCATCATCATCATTTATCATCACCATCATCATGGTCATCATCAGCAGGGGCTGTCGAACTGCTATGGGGACCACATCTTGGGGGTTGTCACCTGCCGTGGTGGCTATGGCAAACTCACACACCTGTTGGGCAACAGTCATCATCATCATCATTATCATCATCCTCATGGTCATCATCAGCAGGGGCTGTCGAACTGCTATGGGGACCACATCTTGGGGGTTGTCACCTGCCGTGGTGGCTATGGCAAACTCACACACCTGTTGGACACAACAGTCATCATCATCATCATTATCATCATCCTCATCATCATCATGGTCATCATCAGCAGGGGCTGTCGAACTGCTATGGGGACCACGTCTTGGGGGTTGTCACCTGCCGTGGTGGCTATGGCAAACTCATACACCTGTTGGGCACAACAGTCATCATCATCATCATCATCGTCATCATCTAGAAATCAGGCCCACAAATTTTACATCAACCCATTTAAAGACCCACCTCAACGGCTTTCTTGACGCTTCATCCCTGCACTGACCCAATCAAAGACCCACCTCGTTGGCTTTCTTGAAAACAAATCCCTGCACTGACCCAATTAAAGACCCACCTCGTTGGCTTTCTTGACATCACATCCCTGCATCAACCCAATTAAAGACCCACCTCGATGGCTTTCTTGACATCACATCCCTGCACTGACCCTATTAAAGACCCACCTCGACGGCTTTCTTGACATCACATCCCTGCACTGACCCAATTAAAGACCCACCTCGATGGCTTTCTTGACATCACATCCCTGCACTGACCCAATTAAAGACCCACCTCGATGGCTTTCTTGACATCACATCCCTGCACTGACCCAATTAAAGACCCACCTCGATGGCTTTCTTGACATCACATCCCTGCACTGACCCTATTAAAGACCCACCTCGACGGCTTTCTTGACATCACATCCCTGCACTGACCCAATTAAAGACCCACCTCGATGGCTTTTTTCACGTCAGGCCCAGCATCGGGGCTGATGGTGACCCCGCTGGGCTTGGCTTTGTTGGCGGCGGGGGCGTTTTTTCCTGCCTTGCTGCGGGGGGAGGAGGCCTGGGCGGCTGGGGGGGCCTCTGCCTTCTCTTCCTTGGGGGGCTGGGGCATCCAGGGGGCCAGCAGACCGTAGGCCAGGGCTTTGCAGAGGTTCACCAGCAGTATGGTTTCTCTGCGGCATCAAAAGATATTTGATAAAAAGATTTGTTCAGACATTTGTTTGTTACGATTATATCAAATACACTATTGTTCAAACGGGATTTTAAAAACAAACGAACTATATTGTCTCGAAAAGAAATGTACTTCATGATCAAATCAAATTAACCAAATAGGATTTGGGGGGGGGGGGGGGGGGGGGGGGGGGGCATGACAAAATCAAATACATTATTCTTGTCCAAACAGGAAATGTTTCTTTGCTCCATATCATATAAACGTTTATAATAGTGTGTGTGTGTGTGTGTGTGTGTGTGTGTGTGTGTGTGTGTGTGTGTGTGTGTGTGTGTGTGTGTGCGTGCGTGTGTGCGCGTGCGGGTGCGTGCATGCTTGCGTGCGCGTGTGTGTGAAACTGTATACTTCAATGCATATGCTTACGCATCAACATGGGTTCATGTGTGCATGCATATGTGTATCAAATAAGATAGTCTTTACACAACTGGCACATTTTGTATTTTAATCAGAATATTTTTCAGAAACAAAACGCACAAGAAAAAAACAACTCAACTCTTGGTGCATAAGAGATTCTTTAAAATCAAAAGAAAAAAACGTGTGCACAAACTCTCAGCCAGCGTGTCCCACTTTTTTCAGCCCTCAAGGGGGTGCATTCGATAATAACTCTTCACAAAGTTGCTGATTTTTATGCATAAAAGATTTGAAAATATACAAAAAATTTGCAACAAGAAAACATGTTCAATTCTGACCCAGCGTGTCCCACTTTCTTCAGCCCCCCCAGCAGGGTGGTGAGGGCGGGCACGATCTCGCGGTGGCGGTTGGCGCTCAGCACGTGGTTGTTGTAGTTCCAGATGTAGGTGGCAGCACAGCACACCAGCCACGCCTCCGCCAGCTCCACCCCTAGCTCCATACCACGCAGAAACGCCTTGGTGCTGGTTTCAGACAGCTCCGAAATCCAGTCACTGCAAAGGAGTAGATTATGGTATGACCCTCTTTCTCTCCAGATCCCTAGGTGTAAGCTTTCAACTGTTGGTCGTCGCTCTTTTGCTGTCTCAGCACCGACCTCCTGGAACAAACTTCCCTCCGTCAGTGACCGACCCTCTCTGCTTTCAAATATAACCTAAAAACCCACCTGTTCCCCCGTCATTGAAGCTCCGCTCTCTTTCACTTCTCTCTCTTGCCTTTAGGTTTTTTTCTGCTGTATTCCATTTATGTCATACATGTGTGTTCGCTTTGTATTGCGTTTTTGTTTGAATGCGTTATGAATGCTAACGTGTGTGCGCCCTTTGATTTGATTTCTATCAAGATTCAGCGCCGTATAAATACTGTATGTACTGTGTTGTTGCCAGGCTTGCTCCACTCCTAGCTGTTGCTATGCAATGGTACTGTTTGTTACAATACTGAATTCACAGAAACGCCTTGGTGCTGGTTTGAGACAGCTCTGCTCTGAAATCCAGTCACTGCAAAGGAGTGGATTGAAACGTATGGTATAGTATGCAATGGTACTGTTTGCTATAATACTGAATTAATACAAGCCAGACTTCCCTTAGCTACCTTGGGGGGGGGGGGGGGGGGTATCACTGCACTAACGGTGAACAAACAATCCAGGTGAGGGCAACTGATTGATTACAAGTACTGTGTCTATGATAAAAACACAATACTATGCAATACAACACCAAACAATTCACAATAATACACCGCCTTGGCTTAAGGCTGTGTCAGACCAATTGACATAAGCTAGAACACCAAGGCTACATTAAAATGCTGTTATGCTATGCATAGTTATGCTGGGATTGTCTTTAGCCATGACAAGCTCCTAGCATAACATCATCAGTCTCCAAAATTGGTAATCAAAAACGGCCACACACATAATGTTCTTATCCCTAGCTGATGCATTTGTACCCTAGTGTTCAAGTGCTTCAGCTGTTGGGATGATCCCTGGAGTTTTTTTTAGCTGACAGCAACAATACAATACAACGTACCAGTACTCGATCCAGTCGGGGTCCTCCTCAGGTTTCTTAGCCACGTAGCCCTTGGGTCGCTTGCTCTTGTCCTCCGGGGGGATGGGCTTGTCGTTCAGCTGCACACCCTCACCACGCAGCAGGTGCACTAAGGCCTGCAAGGAACAGAGAAAGGAAGAAAGGAGGAGTGAAAAAAAGGACAGAAAAAAAGGATGAATGAAAAAAGAAGGAAAGAAAGAAAGAAACAGAAAAATAAGGAAAAAAAGAAGAAAAGAAAGGAAGGAAGAAAGAAAGAAAAGAACGTTTTTTTAAATATATTTTTTTAATTTATTTATTTTTTTTAAATAGGGTGTGCTCTCCCCAAAGATTTTGTCGATTCCATGTACGATGTGGCCCTTTCGACTATAAAACCAGAACCAGAACCAGAACCTGACAGAAGGAAAGAAAGAAAGAAGAAAGGAACGAAGGAGAGCTGTCTCTCTCATTCTCTCTGTCTCTGTGTCCGTCTGTCTGTCTGTCTCTCACCTCTCCATTGATAAAGTTGACCTCGGCCAACATTCTGATGAGGTCTTTGTCGTAGAGGGGTACCCCATCCACAGGGGTCAGGGGTCGGCTGCCCAGGCGACTGCCCCCCTTCCTCTCATCACTCTCCTCCTTCAAGTCAGTGCGACTTCGCTCCCCTTTAGGCCTGCACGTAAGAACGGCACAACTTATCAAACGGCAAATCTTGGCACAGCCAGTCAGTCATTATGCTGTTAGGCCTGCAAGTTAACACGGCATGGCTTGTCAAATGGCAAATCTTGATGCAGCCAGTCATTACACCTTCAGGCCTGCAAATGAACATGGCATAGTTTATGAAAATGGAACAGCACATCTATACCCAGCAAGATATGTTAAACTTCATGCTTTTATAACATCCCTGACTACATGAATTCTAATGGGGACTTTCCCTTTCCATTACACTGCATCGGAGCTAGGATTTGTCAAAAGCTCATGGGGCAGGCTTTTGGGGCAACGTTCTTTCATCATCCATTGTCATAGAGCAAACAGAATCAAGCAGTGATTCTGCTTGCAGGCATACAGTTAGACAGATAAACCAGCAAATGGAGGAGTCTAATGTGAACCTGTTGGACGAGTGTTCAAACATCTCATGTGTCAGGCTTGAAGGCGACGTTTTTCCTTCATTTGCCATCACTGAGGAGGCAGAATTACATGGCCAGACAAACAGACAGACAGACCAGGAATTACGACCCTAATGACAGGTGGTCAGAGACTCACGTGTCAGGCTTGGCGGCGGCGTTTTTCCACCGTCCGTCGTCGTAAAGGAGGCAGAAGCGAGCGGCAACCCGGCACACATCCCACACCTCCTGTTTTCGTGCTGTCTTCGCCAGGTCAGCCCACAGACGCGCCCTGCGCACCGCATTGCCAGGATAAGGAAAACAGTTGCAACTTTCAATATACTGGTGAGAGAAACATGACCAAAAGTTCCTTCTGTTTTGCAGATACTCATGGATGTTTGTGAACAGATATTTGATGCATGTTTGCAGACACACATTGCACACACACACACACACACGAACGGACTACAGAAGAAGCTCTTTTTTCCCTCGGACCATCAAAGACTGGAACAAGTTGCCAGAGGAGGCAGTGTTTGCCGCTACACCCAGCTCGTTCCAGTCTACTGTCTAACCATTGTAAATACCCTCTTTTAACCCTTTCACCTCCAATGTCGCATTTTAGCACCACAATGGTTTACCACCCATGTCACTAACAGGCATCAAATCAGGACCTGTTATCCAAAGACCCTATTTTCTTAATTTTGGGAGGTAAGGATAGGCCTAATGTTATATATGTCACAGAGGAATTCCCAATATTGCAGATATTGTATTTTCTCTACCCACTTAAGCTTAATGGTATTTTTTTGGCTGAAAAATGACTGGCGGCGAAAGGGTTAAGAAAAAAAAGCACACAAAAAAGCGTAAGGGTTCCAGTTCCTGCCGATTCAGCATCATGCCGAGCTTCCGCTGAACGGGTCTTGGCTGGCTGGGTCACTGTAGATTAGGGTTGTTTTGATTTGTTTTTGTTCTCTGTGCGACCTTCGGACCTCGACCAAACAGTATAAAAAAATCAAATTGTGGATACTAAATGGAAGAAGAAGAAGAAGACACGCACAAACACACAGATGCATGCATGCACAGATACACACAAACATAGATGCAGACACACACAAACACATGCATGCAGATGGACACACACACATGCCCAGATACGCACAAGGTCGAACATTCTGCTGTTAACTGCACATGGATTACCTCACCTTTCGCGGTCGTTTTCGTCTCCCAGACGTTTGAGGTGTCCCTCGGCTTTGCGCACACACCGGTTGAAAGCCCGCGCCTTGCCCCCAAGCTGCTTGATCACCGTCAGTGGACCCCTGCCACTCGCCTCGTCTGTGCAGCGCAACAGTGAAAATAAAACACTGCATGAAATCAAAGACTGTATAGGGGAAGATAAGCATCAGGTCTCTTTTCCCTATATGAGTAGTGAGGACAGAAACACTGGTTAAGTCCCTTTTAAACAGGACACATTTTGCACGTCGATAGGCCAGTTGAATTCTCCGTTCAAATTCCAGTCTGAGTTTTTGGATAGCCGTCACTGTGAATGGTGTACTGTCGACACTAATGATAACTCTATCAGCCCGGTTCGCCGAGCTCTTAAGTAATCCATCTTACCCTTTTAGAATATCTTTGATAAAATGAGATCTTTTCTCTGCAGCAAAACAGTGAAAACAGAACACTGCATGAAATGTGATCTTTTCTCTGCAGCGCAACAGTGAAAATAAAACGCTGCATGAAATGTGATCTTTTCTCTGCAGCGCAACAGTGTAAATAAAACGCTGCATGAAATGTGATCTTTTCTCTGCAGCGCAACAGTGAAAATAAAACGCTGCATGAAATGTGATCTTTTCTCTGCAGCGCAACAGTGAAAATAAAACGCTGCATGAAATGTGATCTTTTCTCTGCAGCGCAACAGTGAAAACAGAACGCTGCATGAAATGCGACCTTTTCTCTGCAAGCGCAACAGTGACAACAGAATGCTGCATGAAATGCGACCTTTTCTCTGCAGCGCAACAGTGAGAACAGAACGCTGCATGAAATGCGACCTTTTCTCTGCAAGCGCAACAGTGAAAACAGAACGCTGCATGGAATGCGACCTTTTCTCTGCAAGCGCAACAGTGAAAACAGAATGCTGCATGGAATGCGACCTTTTCTCTGCAGCGCAACAGTGAAAACAGAACGCTGCATGGAATACGACCTTTTCTCTGCAGCGCAACAGTGAAAATAAAACTGCATGAAATGTTACTTTTTCTCTGCAGCGCAACAGTGAAAACAGAACACTGCATGAAATGCGACCTTTTCTCTGCAGCGCAACAGTGAAAATAAAACTGCATGAAATGTTACTTTTTCTCTGCAGCGCAACAGTGAAAACAGAACACTGCATGAAATGCGACCTTTTCTCTGCAAGCGCAACAGTGAAAACAGAACGCTGCATGGAATGCGACCTTTTCTCTGCAAGCGCAACAGTGAAAACAGAATGCTGCATGGAATGCGACCTTTTCTCTGCAGCGCAACAGTGAAAACAGAACGCTGCATGGAATACGACCTTTTCTCTGCAGCGCAACAGTGAAAATAAAACTGCATGAAATGTTACTTTTTCTCTGCAGCGCAACAGTGAAAACAGAACACTGCATGAAATGCGACCTTTTCTCTGCAAGCGCAACAGTGACAACAGAACACTGCATGGAATGCGACCTTTTCTCTGCAAGCGCAACAGTGAAAACAGAATGCTGCATGGAATGCGACCTTTTCTCTGCAAGCGCAACAGTGACAACAGAACACTGCATGGAATGCGACCTTTTCTCTGCAGCGCAACAGTGAAAACAGAACGCTGCATAAAACGTGACATTTTCAATGCAGTGCAACAGTGAAAACAGAACGCTGCATGGAATGCAACCTTTTCTCTGCAGCGCAACAGTGAAAACAGAACGCTGCATAAAACGTGACATTTTCAATGCAGTGCTGAGTCAAATGTTTACTGCTTACTTTGCTTACAGTGCAACAGTGACAATGGAACATTGGCTGAAATTTTAAACCAGATTATTCTAACTCTAAGGAATCAAGTTTTTAATAATGGCAATGTGTTTTCTTTTCTTTCTTAAGTTTTTGATTTTTAATGCGCAAAATTTCTAGCTGGCGATTGTTGTTTAAAGACACACTGACGCACCACGATTAAGTCCCTTGTTTTTTTTCTGGGGATCTGTGACCCACATACAAATGTCCCCAACTTCAAATCAAGGCTGCTCTTTAAAATGTTTCGGTTTGAATTTGGGGGCATTAGTATGGGAGTCAGACCTGGTCAAAACAAGATTTATTTCCAGTTATAAGAGTGAAAACACGTGAAACATGTGATTTTGGCACGTGATCTGGTGGGTCTTTAAAGGCCAATGCACTTAATTTTCAAGTCTAAATGGCTGAATCATAAGAAAGTATTCTTTTTTTCATGCTTATCAATTCTTTGTTTACTATTAATACAAAACGATTTGTAAAAAGCTACAGAACAAAATCTGAGAATTTTTCTTGTTTGTTCATTCACTTTTTGCAGAAAATGAGAACCGGTATAACTGAAATCATCAACACAAATTAAACTTTAAAAAAAAGATGGACTAAAAAAGAAAGGAAAAGACTAAGAGCTATACAGGACTTGTCACGGACGAAGTTTTTGAGGACGTTATTGGAATGGACACACACACACACTGATACACACAAATTATCAGTGCAAACTGTGTTATTATGAATGAAAGTTAATGAATGACTTGTCTTATTATCCTTAAGTTTATGTTTTATGTTTATGTGCATGCCATACAAAAAATGTCTTTATCTTGTAAACACAATAAAAGCGTTTGCTGGATTGATCGACACGCACAAAAAGCAAAACCATTTAACAAATTACTGGTAAAACAGTAAGCCAGCCAGTGTGTGTGTGTGTCTGTGTTTGTGTGCGTGTCTGTGTGTCTGTCTGCGTGCGTACGTACGTTTTTGTGTGAGGGTGTTTGTGTATGTGTGTTGGTGTATGTGGTCAGTCCATGCGGCTCGGTTGCTGTGGCTTACCGAATGGGATATGAACGAGTTGGCTTCGATAAATGTGTGTGTTTATGTGTGTGCGTGTGTGTGTGTGTGTGTGTGTGTGTGTGAGAGAGAGAGAGAGAGAGAGAGAGAGAGAGAGAGAGAGAGAGAGAGAGAGAGAGAGAGAGAGAGAGAGTTGCTTTGTATATGCGCTGTTGCTGGTTGGTGTCACTCTTGAATGCTGTTTTTGTTGTCTGTTGATTAATCATTGATTGTAAAGCGCTTTGGGCTCATCTGAGGTAAAGCGCTATATAAATGTACAATTATTATTATTATTATACCATTACATTTTTGTTGCTTTTTATTTTACATAAGAACAAGAAAAGAAGAAAAAATATTATCAGAACACAATTCTCTGTACGTTCACTCACTTCAGTGTACAAATAAACATTGCCTTCCCTTTTATCATTTGTATGCTAATGATATGCTGGATGGATCATTTTAGAATAAAACTCTGTTAACAGTGCTTAAAAAATCTAAATTAAAAAATATATCCTCCAAAATCTTTAGCATAGTCATTTCTCTCCCTCTCTCCCTCAAAAAATCACAATTAAAAAATATATCCTCCAAAATCTTTAGCATACCGGTAGTCATTTCTCTCTCTCTCTCTCTCTCTCTCTCTCTCTCTCTCTCTCTCACTCTCAAAATCACAATTAAAAAATATATCCTCCAAAATCTTTAGCTTAGTCATTTCTCTCTCTCTCTCTCTCTCTCTCTCTCTCTCTCTCTCTCTCCACACACACATGCACACACACCACACTAGGACAGACATAAACTCTGACATGTTCGAATCAAACAACAACACTAAACATTCAGTGTGAGGGGGGGGGGGGGGGGCTTAAAGATTAGGCGCTATAAAAGTTGTCTTAATAAATAAAAAAAAAAATATAAAAAATAAAATAATAAAAAGTTCAGGTCCGCAAAAACAATAAAACAAACACATGCACACACACAGAGAGATGGATCACACAATCAAATGCATTAATTCATACATACTCACTCTCCTTCCATGCTTCACTCACTCACTTAGTCATTCTCCCATCAATCCACCCCCCCCCCCCTCCCACTCTTTCATTAATGGGTGATTTTTGTGTGGACACAAGTACATTGCTGGAAATGATCTAAATGTTGAGTTTATTGGATGTGTGATTCAGATGCAGTGACTCTTTGTTTATTTCACCATAGTTGTTTTTAACCCTTCCTTTCCATTGATAAAGGCAAACTGTAAAATGTCTTCAAGCCCAGAAATGATCGTAACTACTTCATGGGTTAGGCCAACTTGCTTCCCGTTATTTCTCATCCTCACTGTCTACCCTGAGATGGGTGTAAACAAACTGAAATTAAGTTACCTTTCAATGCAGAGGTTTGCAACGTGTCAGCGCTTTCTAGTTTTGTGAAAAGTTTCTACTATGCATAGTTCTGAAGTAATTAATTGAGTTTTTGTATGGATGTTATGTATGTAAAACTCATCAGCAACAATCAATCTGGCCACAACAACAAAGAAGAGAGAAATAATTCAAAGTAAAATTGATCAGTGAAAGAAGAATGGAGAAAAGTGAAAGTGCGCACCAACAATAACCTTAACTAAACAAGGAAGGTGAAAGGAGTTTACAAATAAATAAAGATAATTCAGTTTAAAAGTAATCAGTGAACAAAAGAAAACAATAAGAAGAAAAAGGGGGTGGGGGTAACAAAGCAAGATGGTAGGATGGTTAAGACGTTCTCCAGCCAATTCAATGCGTGAGTAACCCGGGTTCAAATCCCGACCTCGCCATTCCTTTCCAGTTCGACAGGAAAATTGAACTGAATGTCAAGTCCTTCAGATGGGGACTTAAAGCAAGTCTGACCTAAGCGCTTTACGGACATAAAAATCCCATGGCAGATAAAAGTTGAGAGCGGGGAGAGTCCTGCTGCCCGGTATGAACCAAATTGGTAGCAAGGTTTCCTGCGTCCACCCCCATCACCTCTTCACACACGCACACATACCCTTAAACATAAAATCCCATGGCAGATAAAAGTTGAGAGCGGGGAGAATCCTGCTGTCCGGTATGAACCAAATTGGTAGCAAGGTTTCCTGAGTCCACCCCCATCACCTCTTCACACATGCACACATACACACACACCCTTAAACATAAAATCCCATGGCAGATAAAAGTTGAAAGCGGGGAGAGTCCTGCTGCCCGGTAGGAACCAAATTGGTAGCTAGGTTTCCTGAGTCCACCCCCTTCACACACACACTTAAAGAAAAAGGTGGCGTGCATTAGTGGCTACGCACTCTCCAGGTGTGAGCAGCCCACATTTCATACCAAATACCAGTTTGCAAGGCGAGCCATCACCAATTTAAAACAATCATTGAAGCAGCCACGGGAGGTCCCCATCCAAAACACAGCGAGCACACATTAAGTAAGGATCAATACAGACACAGGCTTGGCAGACATCCACATGATGTAAAGTAGCTATTTTAAAAACTAAAGGAAAGTAAGCAGACGGGAAGAAAAACAATACATCGCACACAAACTGGTTAGTTCAAGCAGGGAAGGTGCAAACAGAAACGGGGTATAAAATGTATACTATTTTTTTTACAATAATTCAACTAAACCAAACAAAGAATAAAATCAAAGACAAGCGCTCTCAAAGCCATTTAAGATGAAAATGGAAAAAAAAAGATAAAATAACATTTGTACCCAAAGCCCAATATTAGACAATTTTCAAGAGACATTCTAGCATTGGGAAAAAAAATCAAGGAGAAGCAGCTACAGTCAAGGAGTAAACCACAAAGACATAGCCACCTCTAAAATAACCACACCAAAAAATACCTTCCTCCTGCTGGCTATCAGCTGAAAACAATTCAAGATTATCACAGACCCAAATTCAGATCTTCAAAAAGATTTCCCATTCTGATTATTTCCCTTTATTTTGTATACGGGTAATCAAAGCTAAAGAATGTGAATTTAGGACCAAAACTCTGTCTATTTGAATTCATCAATTATCACATAGATATAAAATGTTCAATGTTTCATGTATTCAGCAAAGTTGTAAGCTAATGTTGAATTAATAGCCATGCCAGTTTTGAAATAAAACTAACTCTTAAGAACAACAACAGCAACACAAATATTCAACAATAACTTAAGCACCAGCTAAAACTATTAGCGGGAAAAAAGGCATTAAAATGGACAGGAATTTATCAACTAATGAATGCCAGCAGTTTGGTAGGTTACGGCATAAAATCATATGTATTTTAATATCTGTCATTACAAGTGTTCAGTTCAGCTAAACAATAATACTGCACACTATAAACTAGCTGTATATTATGGATTAATACTCTAAATTATTTTCTCACAAAACTGAGTAATTTCCTGAAAGTGTTCACCAATCACTTATTTTATAATAGCTTACTTCATACACAATAAAACTAGAAGGAATTAACTTGTTTAAGTAACTAATCAGCATGATGTGAATTCTAATCACATATTCAAGCTAACATTATTTTTTTAAAGCCCATTATGCTGTGCGAAAATACTATCAAATACTATGCAAGGTTAATGGTAGTTATACACTAAACTGTGAAGAGTTCTTCCATGATCTAATCAGTACGATGTTTCATCAATGCATATGTCCACAATCTACAAAACTACACTACAGGTCAAAATGGCCAGAATACAGAAAGCATTATGATTTATGACATAATATAACCCACAAGAGACCTGCGGCATGGATCTAACTATCTGCATCATGCTGAAAGGTCAGAGATCAGAAGGAAGAAAGCTGTATGATTTATGACATAATATAACCCACAAGAGACTTGCAGCATGGATCTATCTGCATCATGCTGAAAGGTCAGAGATCAGAAGGAAGAAAGCATTATGATTTATGACATAATATAACCCACAAGAGACTTGCGGCATGGATCTAACTATCTGTGTGAGTGTGTGTCCGTGCGTGAGTGTACGTGCGCTCACGTGTGCGCATGTGTGTGTAATTCTGTGTCTGTTTGTCTTTGGGTGTTTGTGTAATTTTTATTTCTCATTCTTTATGCTATATGTTAAATATTATTATATGTGGTGTTATATGTGTATATTATATTTTTATATTGTAAACGCCTAGGGCATTAAACTGATCAGGCGTGCTAAATGTTCAAATAATAATAATAATAATCTGCATCATGCTGAAAGTGAAAGGTCAGAGATCAGAAGGAAGAAAGCTGTATGATTTCTGACATAATCTAACCCACAAGAGGCGGATGGCATGGACCTACACTAACTGCATGTTGACAGAAAGGAGAAGTGTGTAAGATTTCTGCGCTCATGGAAACCACAAGAGGCGGATAGCAGGGACCGACACTATCTGCATGTTGACAGAAAGGAGAAGTGTGTAAGATTTCTGACAGTATGGAAACCACAAGAGGCGGATGTTAGGGACCGACACTATCTGCATGTTGACAGAAAGGAGAAGTGTGTAAGATTTCTGACAGTATGGAAACCACAAGAGGCGGATGGCAGGGGCCTACACTATCTGCATGTTGACAGAAAGGAGAAGTGTGTAAGATTTCTGACAGCATGGAAACCACAACAGGCGGATGGCAGGGACCTACACTAACTGCATGTTGACAGAAAGGAGAAGTGTGTAAGATTTATGACAGTATGGAAACCACAACAGGCGGATGGATGGCAGGGACCGACACTATCTGCATGTTGACAGAAAGGAGAAGTGTGTAAGATTTCTGACAGTATGGAAACCACAACAGGCGGATGGATGGCAGGGACCGACACTATCTGCATGTTGACAGAAAGGAGAAGTGTGTAAGATTTATGACAGTATGGAAACCACAAGAGGCGGATGGCAGGGACCGACACTATCTGCATGTTGACAGAAAGGAGAAGTGTGTAAGATTTCTGACAGCATGGAAACCACAACAGGCGGATGGCAGGGACCGACACTATCTGCATGTTGACAGAAAGGAGAAGTGTGTAAGATTTATGACAGTATGGAAACCACAACAGGCGGATGGATGGCAGGGACCGACACTATCTGCATGTTGACAGAAAGGAGAAGTGTGTAAGATTTATGACAGTATGGAAACCACAACAGGCGGATGGCAGGGACCGACACTATCTGCATGTTGACAGAAAGGAGAAGTGTGTAAGATTTATGACAGCATGGAAACCACAACAGGCGGATGGCAGGGACCTACACTATCTGCATGTTGACAGAAAGGAGAAGTGTGTAAGATTTCTGACAGCATGGAAACCACAACAGGCGGATGGCAGGGACCTACACTAACTGCATGTTGACAGAAAGGAGAAGTGTGTAAGATTTCTGACAGTATGGAAACCACAACAGGCGGATGGCAGGGGCCTACACTATCTGCATGTTGACAGAAAGGAGAAGTGTGTAAGATTTATGACATCATGGAAACCACAAGAGGCAGGGACCGACACTATTTACATACATGTATACAAGTCAAAATGGCCACATTGCAGAAACCTATAAGATTTCTGACTTAATCTAACCAATAAGAAGCTTTTAGTATCAATCTAAACTATCTGCGTTATCAGAGGCCAGAAGAGAGAAAGCTGTAAAATTTCTGACCTAATCTAAGTCACACGAGCCATATGGCACAGATCTACACTATCTGCATGCTGACAGGTCAGAGGCCAGAAAGGAGAGAGGTGTCAGATTCCTGACAAAATCTAACCCACAAGAAGCTTATGGTATGGATCTACACTATCTACATACCTAGAAGTCAAAATGGCCAGAATGCAGAAAAATAAGATTTCTTCTTTTTCCTTTAGGCAGCCAACTTCTCCGCGCTGAAGACTCTTCTGCACTTTGAGAGACAGTACAATGTTAGAGTTAAAAAACAAATTCTGACATAATCTAACCAAGAAGAGACTTGTGGCATAAATCTACACTACCAGCATCATGCTGACCGGTCTGAGGTCCGAGGAAGGGACATTACCTTTGGTGTCGCTCTCGCTGTCCAGAACCAGGAGAAAAGCGTCGGGCGCCAGGGCCTCCCCTGCCTTCACCAGCAGAGAGCGCTTCATGCGGATCGTGCCAGAGTCCGCTTTGCGAGCCTGTGCACAGCACCGCAGGCCAGGGTTAAACTAATGGTGCAAACCGAACATCACAACTCCATCAGGTCAGATCTACCTCTTCTTTACTTTCTTCCTCTAACATCACAAAGATTCACTATATGATTAGTAATTTAAAAAAATTGTGAACATTTTCTTAAATAGTTTAACCCCTTGACTGCCAGAGAAAATTAAAGAAAACATAATTGGGCAAATCATGCCATAAAAAAAGACAACTGATAGAGCCAGTCTGGCAAAATGGACTGGGGATATAACTTTCTTGACTGCGTTAGACCAAAAGCCAGCAAACCAGAGTTATTCCTCTTCATCTGATGACATCATAAGTGATGTCATCAAGTCAGTACGTGATACATTGGTGGCAGTCAAGGGGTTAAACAAACCTTGACTCATTTTTTGTGTTAAAAGCACAGAAAAAAGCAAAGATGCATGCATGCAGTTTGCCTAAAAGCTTGACTGAATGTGTCTAAAATACCAAGGCACATCATACTAGAAACACAAGCAAGCATTCATAGGCTAAAGCAAGCTGTGAAGCAATGATTTTTTTTTTAAATGTGGAAACGCATATTTATTTTAAAACAAGAAAACAGCTTTCAAGGTCAAGTCATAACAAATCATCACCAACAAAAACTCAACAACATAAAACTCAGAAACTGATAAATAAAAATTGCGAGGGTGTGTATATGTTTGTGCAAGACAGTGATCAAATTCATTAAACTGTAGAAAAAAAATAACATCAAAAATCAACCTTTTGTGTGTAAAATAGACTTACATACTTACAGGGGTATTGTTTACCTTAGCCTGAAAAAATCATGTGGATAAAAAGCACCAACACGGTTAATAAGGTATAGAGTAGAAAGGGGGGTTGTGTACTCCTTAAAATGACGCAAACAATGACACAAGCATGACGTTTTTCTCTACAATCTCTACTATTTCAAGGTGGGGTACAGCGCATACCCCACCAATATGCAGACCTGTGTCTACTCTAGTATTTTTGAATCAGACAAAAATATTATAAACACCTTGACGGCATTTTTGCTAACGGAAATCCCTCCATACAACAGTCTGGCACCCCTGAAGAACAAACAAACCTCCCCCAGCAGCCAAGAAACAACCCCCTCACAGGAAGACACCCCCTCCCCACAGCAAAACAACAGGTCCCAAGAAGAAAAAACAACACTCCCAGCAAGCAGAAAAGTCAGTCCTGCAGGAAAAACCTTCCACACAAGTATGACTATACCCATGATATGACCTAATATGACCTGATATAACATGACATGGACCATAATAATATGGAGTGTTGTGGTCCACATTTAGGGTTTAATTTAGTTTAGAGAAATCAAATACCGTAAACTCCCTAGCAGATGCCCACCACCCCTCCAGAGATTTAGGGCAAAATTGGGAGGTGGGCGTTTGCCAGTATCACACCCCTTTGAACGAGAAATGTTGTCATATTTTGCATGAAATAAAAAAGTGCCCTACATATCATCAGGATACTCTTGTGATGAGAAAAGAGGAGGTATAGTGTGTGTGTGTGCGTGTGTGTGCATGTGTGTGTTGCTGTTACTGTCACCTATTCTATGATCATGGCAGCCTGGTCCTCCGGCCTCTCTGGCTGTCGGTACAGCTGTGAGCGGAGTTTGAGTGTGTGTGTGTGTGCTTGTGTGTGTCACTGTTACTGTCACCTGTTCTATGATCATGGCAGCCTGGTCCTCCGGCCTCTCTGGCTGTCGGTACAGCTGTGAGCGGAGTTCCAGACGCCTGAGCATCACCTCCAGCCGTTCCTGGTACACGTTGCCGTCATCCAGCTTCAGGGCCTGTTAAGGACAGCACACACCCTTTAACAGCAGACCTGGTCAACCCTCACACAAGCCACGAGTAGTCTGGGTAGCTGAAATGTGTACCATATTTTATGGACTATAAGGCACACCTGATTATAAGGCCCACCCCCCAAATTTTACACAAACTTCAGATTTTGTTATTATAGTTTCTTACTATATATTATTAGTCACATTATAAGGCGCAGGGTTCTCAGTCTAGGAAAAAAGTATCGTCTTATAGTCCGTAAAATACTGTAGTCTTGGTGTGAAATATGTAGTACTATTCATTCAATCCATCAAGCACTATTTACTGAAAATGAGCAGCCATCCAAGAACTAACTAAAGAGCAAAAGTATCCATTTTGAAGAGTAGCAGAAGCCTGAATTGTGTAGTGTGCTGCTCAAAATGTGTAGAATAACCAGATCTGCAACCTGTTGTCTTTGTTTATATGTCTGTCTGTCTAGAACATATCCTTCAAGACTGTCCTGCTCACCAGATGTCAAAGCTGGCTGGAGCTGTAAGAGAAGCTGTGGGGTCATAAAGAGGCACTGAGGAAAACGGCTGACTTTGCCCTCAAGAGTGCTTTGGAGATTCAGGCATGGCCCAGGACCATGGAAAAAGAAACAGTCTGTGTGTTTGTGATCTGTCTGACATTATTTTAAAGTCTGGAGTTAATTTGGGGATTGTTTCCGATGAAGATATTAAAACGAAACGTCCGACACTTACACTTATTTTGGGCAAATATGGACACCTAAAGACACCCCCCCCCCCACCCCAGTGGGGATACCGGGGGGTCTTTTGCATAAATAGTTCCCCCACCTTCTGGAAGTTCTGAGCTAGTAACTTCCTCTAATCTGTCACTCTCTTTGACTCTGCCTTTTCCCTTTGCTTGCTGTCATCTACTGTTTCTGCCTTTCTGGTCCATTCTCCTGCCTTTTTTCTAGAAACACTTTCAAAAAGATTTCTTCCAGCCGAAGTCGGACATGCTGGGCCTAATTATTTCTTAGTTAGGCGCATAACAGCAGCATGACGCATCTGCGCTCATAATTGACAGGAAACTGAGCAAACAAAGAAGAAGAAGAAGACACTGTCAGTTTATCCGATCAAGAAATGTAATGACATTGCAAATGCCTACCATTTTTTCAATCAAGAAACTAAATCACATTGTCAAAGAGTTTTTTTCTTTAAAAAAAAATAAATATCAGAAATGTGTTTGTTAGTTGTGTTTATGACCTCTGGATAATAAGGTAAACAACTGCTGTACCTGAAAACTAGGCTAAAACTTGCTATGTGGATATACTTTGCCTAAGGAACATCCTAACTCTCTTACCCAAGAGGACTTTAGGGCAGCTTGCACTAGGGATGGTCCCGCAGAGGACTAAATTTCAAGGCTGCGGAACACTTTCAACCCATAACATTATCAAGCCGGTCCTTCTTCATTGAAGAAATGCACACCCATTATGTCAGTTTACCTTTTTCAGGTGTTCCATGGCCACCTGGATCTGCTCGAGGTCCTCCTCACACCTGGCCAGCTCGGTGTGCACCTGGCACCGCAGCTGGATCAGCAGACTGCAACACAACAAGTCAGCTGGCTGGGAAACATACAAAGGTTCCACACATTGTTGATGATGATGATGATGATGATGATGATGATGATGATGATGATGATGGTGATGATGATGGTGATGATGGTGATGATGGTGATGATGATGATGATGATGATGATGATGATGATGACAATGACGATGATGACAATTTACCTCTGGATGTCCTCTAAGGCCTCAGCAATGAGGGTCAGGGGGTTGAGTTTCCTGAGGTTGGGTTGGGACACAGGCAGACAGAGGTTCCACTGTATGTTAATGATGATGATAAAGATGACGACAACCATGATTATGATGATAACGATTTACCTCTGGATGTCCTCCAAGGCCTAAGCAATGAGGGTCAGGTTTTTTTTTCGGTTGAGTTTCCTGAGGTTGGGTTGGGATAGAGGCAGACAGAGGTTCCACAGTATGATAATGATGATGATGATGATAACAATGATGACAACAATGATGATGATGATGACAGATTTACCTCTGGATGTCCTCCAAGGCCTCAGCAATGAAGGTCAGGGGTTTTCGGATGATTCCTGAGGTTGGATTGGGACAGAGGTTCCACTATATGATAATGATGATGATGATGATAACAATGATGACAACAACGATGATGATGATGATGATGATGATGATGATAACGATTTACCTCTGGATGTCCTCCAAGGCCTCAGCAATGAAGGTCAGGGGTTTTCGGATGAGCTTCCTGAGGTTGGGTTGGGACAGAGGCAGACAGAGGTTCCACTATATGATAATGATGATGATAACAATGATGACAACAACGATGATGATGATGATAGCGATTTACCTATGTCCTCCAACGCCTCAGCAATCAGGGTCAGGGGTTTACGGATGAGCTTCCTGAGGTTGGGTTGGGACAGAGGCAGACAGAGGTTCCACTATGATGATAACGATTTACCTCTGGATGTCCTCCATGCATGATGATTTACGGATGAGCTGATTGGGTTGGGACAGAGGCAGACGAGGTTCCACTATATGATAATGATGATGATGATGATAACAATGATGACAACAATGATGATGATGATGATGATGATGATGATGATGATGACAACGACGGTGATGATAGCGATTTACCTCTGGATGTCCTCCAAGGCCTCAGCAATCAGGGTCAGGGGTTTGCGGATGAGCTTCCTGAGGTTGGGTTGGGACAGAGGCAGAGGTTCCTCTGTATGCTAAAGATGAAGATGATGATGACAACGACGGTGATGATAACGATTTACCTCTGGATGTCCTCCAAGGCCTCAGCAATCAGGGTCAGGGGTTTGCGAATGAGCTTCCTGAGGTTGGGTTGGGACAGAGGCAGACAGAGGTTCCACTATATGATAATGATGATGATGATGATAACAATGATGACAACAACGATGATGATGATGATGATGATGATGATGATGATGATGATGATAACGATGGATGTCCTCCAAGGCCTCAGCAATCAGGGTCAGGAGTTTACGATGATGAGGTTGGGTTGGGACAGAGGCAGAGGTTCCTCTGATGATGATGATGATGATGATGATGATAGCGATTTACCTCTGGATGTCCTCCAAGGCCTCAGCAATCAGGGTCAGGGGTTTGCGGATGAGCTTCCTGAGGTTGGGTTGGGACAGAGGCAGACAGAGGTTCCACTGCGTGACACAGCCCGCCTGGATCACGTTGGGGTCTCCGAAACGAATCGAGTTCATGATGGCCTCCTCACACCGCTTGATGGCCTGCATCCGCAGCTGCAAAAGACAGACAAGGGTTAAAAAAAGTGTACATGCACATGCACCTGCCCGACACACACACACACACACAGAAATATGTATACTCAACCAGCGTTTTGAAGCATCGGCTCTCATTCCGATGATAATATGGACACTTCAGCATCATGGTCTTGCTTGGTAACTTTTTCAAGTCACTTCCAGAGATTTTATACATATACCCTCTACGTAGCCCTACATCTCTTAGGGAGCTATAACCTGTCTGCCTAAGAAATCTTAGTGGCAGCCCTGACCTTCATAATCTTAATATTAATTAACCTTGACCTTAGTTCTGTTCTTCCCAGAGCAATTGTGGTTCCATCAATCGAGACTTGATGCATCCACCCACTGAACCACCTGAGTGAAATTACATTAAAAATGGTTCATTGTATACTCTGCATGATGCTGATGCTTGTCAAGCAATCTAAAGCCAACACATCTAGGCGGACCAACTTCCACACATCAGGACAGACAATTGCGCTTTACATATTGAATAGATTCTCTGTCTGAAACCTGTACTGCTCAGTGCTTAATGATCCGTGAAGCAGCCACTATGTTTTCCTTCATTCAAAGTATGGTGAACATGATATAAAACGAAAAGTGTAGAGCTCACATCGACCACAGGCTTGTGGTAGGATTCCTGTTTCTCCCCCAGGTTCTTCACCATCAACAGGCACTGGAGAAACTCCACCTGCAGGTAGAAACCCTGGTCCTGAAACGATACAATGCGATACAGTGCAACGCGATAGGATGCAGCACGAGACAACCGCACAAAACATAGCAAAATACAATGTAGCACAAAACCATAATGTAACACGATACAATGCAATGCTATCATCAGTAAACACTGCAAGAACTGCACCTGAGACGTAGAAACCCTGGTCTTAAAAAGGCAACAGACCTCAAAAAAGTATCTGAAGTAGCAGTTGTTGTGTCTGCAATGTGTAGGGGACAATCACAAACACACACACACACACACACACACACACACACACACACCAACAAATACATGAGCGAGCTAAATGAATGCACATTGTCATTATTACAGCAGTACCATGACACTGTGTGCATTGATCTGGTGAGAGAGAGAGAGTGCTGCAGGAATGTAGGTTATAAGGTCAAGGAAGATTTCTTTCTTTAGTGAGAAAGAGTGCAAAACTTACAAGAATGTGCATTATTATCACTTTTATAACTTATAGCCTTGGCATAAGGCTGTGTCAGACCAATTGACATAAGCTAGAACACCAAGGCTACATCAAACTGTTGTTATGTTCTGCACAGTTATGCGGGGATTGTCTTTAGCCATGGCTAGCTCCTAGCATAACATCAGCAGTCCAAAATCCTCTGAAGTCGGAGTGTGGCTGCCTACGTGGCAGAGTAATCTGGTGCATATGTACCATAGTTTTTAATTGCTTCGGCTGTTGGGATGATCCCTGGAGTCTGTAAGCCAGGGAACAACAACAACATCACTGTCATGATCACCATTTTCCCAGCGTTACCTTGATGTTGCAGGTCTTCATGTGCTCCACACAGTCGGAGGCCAGGTCAGGGAAGCCCAGCTCCAGACAGAGATGAGCCAGCTCCTGCAGCAACAGAGGCCTGCCCACAATATCACACACATACACAGTGACCTTCTGTCCTTTACCATTACCACTGCCAGACAGCAGAGGGAGCAACAGAGGCCTGCCCACAATATCACACACATACACAGTGACCTTCTGTCCTTTACCATTACCACTGCCAGACAGCAGAGGGAGCAACAGAGGCCTGCCCACAATATCACACACATACACAGTGACCTTCTGTCCTTTACCATTACCACTGCCAGACAGCAGAGGGAGCAGCAGAGGCCTGCCCACAATATCACACACATACACAGTGACCTTCTGTCCTTTACCATTACCACTGCCAGACAGCAGAGGGAGCAGCTGCTGTTCTGGCAAGCTGGGCTAGAATTTGTTTATAGTGGAAATGCCTTGCCCAAGGTATATCCCCACTCTCTCGACAAAAAGGGATTTGAGGACATATGAGGAAGGTCCCCACAGGCCAGCAGGTCCCTTTGGCTGCAGCACTGCAAGTGTCCCCTAGTTTGAGAGTCATAGTCAGGGTGAAGAGTGGGACAGTGGTAAAGCGTTCGCTTCGTGTCAAGTAAACCCGAGTTCGAACCTGGGTACAGGGTATTTTTCCTCTCACTTTGCACTAGGCCTTACAGTCTGAACGTGGAGTCTTTTGGATGAGACGATAAACCGAGTCCCGTGTGCCCATGCACTTAGCACAAGCTAAAAACAGTGGCAACGAAAAAGTTGTCATTTGGTCCAAATTTACCCCAATCCCCCTTTTCTTCCTCATCAGCCTTTTTAATTGGGTGGCGCGACTCTGGCTGCAACGCGCTCTCCAGGTGGGAGCAACCCGGATTTCACAGACGCCTCTGTGACTATAAAGTACCTAATACCCACAGAGTAAAGAAAACAAAGAAAACATCCATTCGTCGCAGTGCGAATGTTTAACAATGGAGATTATAGTAGCTGGTAAATTAGCTCGAATATATGAAAACTAAACAAAGTGGTCATTGCAGGATCCAAAATTTCACAGAAATCGACCGTGGTGCAGAAGGAATGTAGATTCTTTATCCAGAGAAAGAGCTACGTCTGAAATTGATTACCATGTAACTGTCTCCTGCACACCTCTTCCATCAATGCTGTTTCAAAGATGTTTCTCCAATCTCTTAGTTGAAACAGCAATCTTGCCTTCAGGACAGGGTAGCTACTCCATGGTAATGTACAAAACACTGACAAATCACGTCATCTTTACAAGCAACTATTCTCACACAACGATCTACTTGAATTAAAATTAATTCCAGTCTTCAAAGACACTGGGAACCACTTTCTCAAAATGTACAAATCAAACCAGCAACCATAATAGCAATACTCTTCAATAAAATGATTCCATAACCTATGGTCTCAGATTACAAGTGATTTATTTTCCTGTTTGAAGTTCTTCTAAATGTGTAAGGATAATAATATATGCTGAAAAACTGTTCGGAATTCTGGTACATTAAGAACAGACAATTAATTAAATGTAACTGCTACAAAACCAAAATCACTATGGAAGAGTTACTACTTGTGGCGGTGCCATAGCCGATGAGGTTTAACTGAGGCGTGGTCTCCGCTACAGCTATCTGTATTAATTTTTAAAATCGGGACTGTACTGGTTTCGTACTGCCTCCGGGCATTGCCTCCAGTATTGTTCCCACCATATTTGTATTTACAAATGTCCCATATGTGTCTGATTCAGACCAAGAGGACGCAAAACTCTATTTTCTCTCTCTCTACAAAACCAAAAATAATAATGTGCATGCAAATATTTTGATAATTCTAGAATATAGATGCAATAATGTTTGAAATCTAAGCAATTTTATTATGTGTATTGCATATAAATCAAAACATTATGTTTATCATGTTTATTATTACTTAAAAACAGCATTATTTATCTACAATGTCAAATTACTAATGGTGGGTAATTTGTCAAATTTTCACCTAATAAAATCAATGCAATTTCCAACATCAGAAACAAACATCTTGATGACTCTTTCAAGCTCCCATCTTAACTTATTACAATTTAAACCAGTAATAATTATGCAAACTCTTTGCCGAAACATGCAATCTTTCTACACTACTCAAGGCATTTGGTCCCATGCATGTCAAAGTACATGTGTAGATAGGTAAGGCAGCAACCAAAATATAATTAGACAACTCAAAAGAAAAAAAATATTTAGTTAAATCCGGTGCATCTTTCAAAGTTTCCGGAAATATCCATTTCTAGGTTAAAAGAAAAGAAGAAATCAAGGCAAAATGAATGAAAACAAAACAAAACTGAAGTTGATAAAGAAAAGAATAAATAAACCCACTTTATTTTGAACTTAGCTGGAACAAAAAATTAAGTGACAATGAATTAATAATTCCCGTATTCTATTGCAACAAGGGGGAGGAATGTGATCATGAAAGAAATGAAAAAGAGTAACAAAGCAATTAAAAACAAGGTAGATACGATAGGTTGTTATTCTGTATGTATTCTACTAGTTATGAAAAAAAGATAATACTCAGTATTTTGGGTGACAATTATAAAATTATATGTATTGACACCTTTCAAGGTCCTCATCATCTCGACTGAAACACAAAGATCACACAATGATGAACAAGGGTTAATTCAGTGTAATACTTGGATAAATTTGAGACTTTCCTGGTGTTGCACTGCCTCCAGGATCGTTCTCACCATCTTTATATCTACTAACTAATGTCCCATATGTGTCTGTTCCAGACCAGAGGATGCAAAGCAGAACTTCATAACTTGGATATAGTTTTTTAAAACTCAGTGCTGTTGTTTCTTGCATGCATGCACACACATGCTGTCTCTCTCTCTCTCTCTCACACACACATGCACATACACACACACACACACACTCTCTCACTCACACACACACACACACACACACACACACACACACACACACACACACACACACACACACACACACACACACACACACACACACACACACACACACACACACACACACACACACACAGATGACATACATATACAATCTGAATAATAAGATTTCAAGTAGTTATCACAGTACAGCAGAAATTCAAAAAGTGGTTTAGCTCAAGCCACAATCATTTCATTTCACAGCCCACACAATGGCCATTGGCTCTAGGTAGAGCTCACCTGTCAACACTGTCAGATGTCAGCTTTTTGGAGGTGGTGGGAGTCGGTGTTCGCCTTCCCGTCTTGGAGGCACTCTTCCTGTAAACGGAACACAGAAACAGCATAGCATATACAGATAATTGTACAAATACAGCTGATGATTGTAACAATCATCTGTTACGATATTACATGGAGGTGAATCTTGAAAAAAAGAAAAACAAAAAGTAGTCAAGATCACTCAAGTAGAATTAATATCCAACATGGAGATACCGGGAGATCTTTCAGTACAACTAGTTCCCCAAGCTTCTGGAAGTTCTGTTATAGCAGCTTCCTCTAATCTATCACCCTCTTTGACTGCCTTTTCTTACTGCCATCTACTATTTTTTGTGCCTTACTGACCCATTCTCCTGCCATTTAAAAAAATGTTTTACAAATAATTTTCTCCTTTGAGCTCCTCAGAAATCAGAATGTGTTGGCTGAATGCAGCAAGGAGATACACTAAAGCATTATATTTTCTTCTTATTTTATTAGTCATATTATAAGACGGTGCAAGGGTCTTTGTCTGGGGAAAAAGCATCGCCTTAGAGTCCGAAAAATACGGTAAGTTGCAAGGTGTCTAAGCTGGGGAAAAAAGCCCCCTGGCACTGACCTTGAGGTGCTGCCCCCTGTGTTGCCCCCGTCGTCCCCGGTGGGTGAGATGCTGTGGGCACTGGGTGAGCGCCTCCCCGACACGTTCTTGGTGTCCTTGCGCGACAGGCGCTCCATGGACTGAGAGGTGGACCCCCCCGAGGACCGCGTCACCCCGATCTGCGTCAGGATGGCCGACACGTCCATGTAGTACTCTCTTGGTTCTTCTTGGTCCATGGAACTGAGAGAGAAAGAGAGGGATGTTGAACAAAACCCCGAACACCCACGTCGTAGCTGGTAGTATTTCGGAAATTTATTGGACTTCCCTTTGTCAAACACGATCATGGACTGATGGAAGAGAGAGAGAGAGAATGAGAGAGTGGAGAGAGAAAGAGAAAGTGAGATTATTGGGGAAGGGGAGGGGGTAACAGAGACAGGGAAAAGGTTTGCAAGAACAACAATTAGTTTCAAGTTCACTGTCGTAACTGTTCAATTTCATTAATATCTCGGGAAATTGAGTGCGAAAATCGTAAAATAAGATGTGATATTAAATAAAGACCACAAAAGGCCCTCTGGCAAAAATGGTGCAGGGATACACACACACACACACATGTGCATGCATACTCAAAAAGCAAAAGGATGGGGGAGGGGGAGGGAGGGAGACACAGAGAGAGAGGTAATGGTAGGGAGCAGATAGAGAACAACAGAGAATGAGAGAAAAGGAAAAAAAGAGATAGATACAAAGACAGAGAGAGAAGAGAAAGAGAGAGAAACAATGAGACATAGAGAGACAGAAAGAGAGATACACACAGAGAGACTGAGAGAGAGAGAGAGAGAGAGAGAGAGAGAGAGAGAGAGAGAGAGAGAGAGAGAGAGAGAGAGAGAGAGAGAGAGAGAGAGAGAGAGAGAGAGAGAGAGAGAGAGAGAGAGAGAGAGAGAGAGAGAGAGAGAGAGAGAGAGAGAGAGAGAGAGAGAGAGAGAGAGAGAGAGAGAGAGAGGGGAGAGAAACGTGCAGAGAGACTTAGAAAGATCCTGAGAAACACGCAGAGAGTAAACTGACTTTTTCAGTTTGCAGATCTTGTAGAAGACGGCGAGCTCTGGGGATGTTTTCACATCTTTGTGCAGCTTGGTGGATTCCACCAGCTGGTTGCGAACCTGCCGTCACATTCAGTCACACAGGGTCACTGACTTTTTTTGTTTTCTTTCTTCATCATGCATTGTCTTGATTTAGATTTAAAACAATAATTCTTCATCAAGAACTTTGTGAATGGAATAAGAATTTTAATTAAGTGTAATAACAAATAAAAAATTGCACATATATTCTCATGATTTCGTGAGAGGTTGTAAGTTCAAAACCCGATCACTGACTAAAGTCTCAATCGTCAACACAACATCAGATCAACATCATGGATTGAAAATTCTCATTCTTTCTACGTGTCTCAACATAAAAAAAACAACAGGGTCATTTGATACCATGCATGTTTGTAGCATGCATGGAGGTGACATGGTTCATCGCTCCAAACTTCAATGGAACTTTTCAAACTTCGACATATGAATACTATAATATATTTCTAAAAATAAATGAAAATGTTGTACGTAAATATTATTTGCAAATAAACAATTCAGTCAATTCTGACACCAATTTGAAATTAGATCTCGATTTTGAAATTAAAATTTTAACTTTTGGGGAAACAAACACTCTGTATAAAAACTATAAATGTGAGCAACGCGAAACTGCAATCACAATAAGGACAAATCGATTGACTATCGCTGAAATCAAAATGCAATCCATTTCTTGCTTTTGGGGATCTTGTATCTTCAATTTAATTTACGCACGCATGAAAAAATGGGTAAACCTTTCTAAAACCTTGATGAACTCACCATGAGGCCAAAGACCTGTTTGTATAGGTGGGGCACATTCTGCTTGATGAAGGAGGCAGCGGCTGTGGCGATGTGAGATGCATCGCTCCTCCGCCCTGCGTCCAGGTGGCATTCGATCAGGGCTCTGAAATGGGCCACAGAACACACATTTCAACACTATCCTCTACACTAGGTGGCGTTCCATCAGGGTTCTGAAATGGGCCACAGAACACACATTCAACACTATCCTCTACACTAGGTGGCATTCCATCAGGGTTCTGAAATGGGCCACAGAACACACATTTCAACACTATCCTCTACACTAGGTGGCATTCCATCAGGGCTCTGAAATGGGCCACAGAACACACATTTCAACACTATCCTCTACACTAGGTGGCATTCCATCAGGGCTCTGAAATGGGCCACAGAACACACATTTCAACACTATCCTCTACACTAGGTGGCATTCCATCAGGGCTCTGAAATGGGCCACAGAACACACATTTCAACACTATCCTCTACACTATGTGGCATTCCATCAGGGCTCTGAAATGAGCCACAGAACACACATTTCAGCACTATCCTCTACACTATGTGGCATTCCATCAGGGCTCTGAAATGGGCCACAGAACACACATTTCAACACTATCCTATACACTATGTGGCATTCCATCAGGGCTCTGAAATGGGCCACAGAACACACATTTCAACACTATCCTCTACACTATGTGGCATTCCATCAGGGCTCTGAAATGAGCCACAGAACACACATTTCAACACTATCCTCTACACTAGGTGGCATTCCATCAGGGCTCTGAAATGGGCCACAGAACACACATTTCAACACTATCAGGGCTCTGAAATACACTACACTATCCTCTACACTATGTGGCATTCCATCAGGGCTCTGAAATGAGCCACAGAACACACATTTCAACACTATCCACTACACTATGTGGCATTCCATCAGGGCTCTGAAATGGGCCACAGAACACACATTTACAAACTATTCCCTGCACTCACATCAAGAGCTGACCTCTCAGTTCATACTCACTGACCTCGGCATCTTGTGTGTAAGACACATCATCGAGACATGTATGTGTGATCAATGTATGTAAAGCTTAACATAATGTGCATGCACACTACGGTGAAACTAGGGAAGGAAGGTGGTGAAGTGGTTAAAAAGCTTGCCTGCCAATACAACGCATGATGACCCAGTTTCGAATCCCTGCCTCATCTTATTCTTTCCACTTTGACGGGAAAATCAAACTGAACGCCAAGTCCTTCGGATGGGGACTTAAAGCAAGTCTGACCCACAAACTTTACGCATGTAAAAGAACCCACGGCAGTTAAAAAGTCGATATCAGCAGGGAGAAGCCCTGCTGCCTGGTATGAACCAAACTGATAGCTAGGTTTCCCAGACGAGTCTCTGTGACTAGGAAACACTGCATATCAAAATACTAGAAAAACTGAGTCGACATTCCAGGTCTATACCATCACTCACATCATGAGCTGTGCTCTCCACTCGCAGTCGGTGTCCTCGATGTCGTCCAGTGCCTTAACCACCTGGTGAAGACTCCGGGCCAGGTACTGGCGGTAGTTGGGCTTCAGGAAGGGCCGGCAAAACTGCCAGTACAGCACTGACGCGTTGTACACCAGGAAATGGTACCTGCACAGCACACCACAGACAACTGCCAACACAGCACCAACGCGTTGTACACCAGCACACCACAGACAACTGCCAGTACAGCACCGATGCGCTGTACACCAGGAAATGGTACCTGCACAGCACACCACAGACAACTGCCAGCACAGCACCGACGCGTTGTACACCAGGAAATGGTACCTGCACAGCACACCACAGACAACTGCCAGCACAGCACCGATGCGTTGTACACCAGGAAATGGTACCTGCACAGCACACCACAGACAACTGCCAGCACAGCACCGATGCGTTGTACACCAGGAAATGGTACCTGCACAGCACACCACAGACAACTGCCAGCACAGCACCGACGCGTTGTACACCAGGAAATGGTACCTGCACAGCACACCACAGACAACTGCCAGCACAGCACCGATGCGTTGTACACCAGGAAATGGTACCTGCACAGCACACCACAGACAACTGCCAGCACAGCACTGATGCGTTGTACACCAGGAAATGGTACCTGCACAGCACACCACAGACAACTGCCAGCACAGCACCGATGCGTTGTACACCAGGAAATGGTACCTGCACAGCACACCACAGACAACTGCCAGCACAGCACCGATGCGTTGTACACCAGGAAATGGTACCTGCACAACACACCACAGACAACTGCCAGCACAGCACCGATGCGTTGTACACCAGGAAATGGTACCTGCACAGCACACCACAGACAACTGCCAGCACAGCACTGATGCGTTGTACACCAGGAAATGGTACCTGCACAACACACCAACTGTGACAAATGAGTGCAAGTTTTCAACTTTTCAATTGACTTTCAACCCTGTAGTGGCTTTTCAAAAGGTTAATAATTACATCAAACAATACTTCAGTGTAAGGAGTTCAAGGCAGCTGAATCCTGCCTAAAGGGCACCTCAGTATCGTGGACAATTTTGTTCACTCTCTTCTCTACTTATGTGTTTGAAAAGAGTCTCTGGCATAACGACCACCTAACAGTTACAAACAGTCAGATGGATCGCCTTGACATGAGGCTGTGTCAGACCAAATGACATAAACTAAGACACCAAGGCTACATCAAAATGTTGTTATGTTCTGCATGGTTGTGCAGGGATTGTCTTAAGCCATGACAAGCTCCTAGTATAACATCATCAGTCTAAAATCCTCCAAAGTCGGAGTGTGGCTGCCCATGTGGTGGGGTAATCAAAAACAGTCGCACACGTAATATTCTCATCCCTAGCTGGTGCATTTGTACCATAGTGTTCAAGTGCTTTGGCTGTTGGAATGATCCCTCGAGTCTTTAAAGCAGGGAATGACAACAACAACAACAGTCAGATGGATGGTCGCAATATTGAGCCTGGACTGTAACTGACTGATGGGGAAATTCTTCTTTGAAGACTTGTTATTCAGCTCTCCCAACAGTTTCTGTACACTGTCACCGGACAATTACCCACCTCACAAAGGACTCAAGATAACAACATGCCCCATACATCATCCACTCACATGGCTGAACGTGAAAAATTATCTAATTCCTGAAATGACGCATTCAGATGCTCTCTGAATCTTCCCAGTCCTGACCAACTTATCTCCAGAACCTGAAGTGTTAAAGTCCTGCATATGTGCTTGAGTATTTGGGAGAATGTTTCAGTCTGCCTTTAACACTAGCAGTCAACATTTCTGATTTTGTAAGACTGTTGTTTCCTGATGATAAGATGGCCATGCCTGAAAACTCTGTCAGCTTTTTCACTCCAGATTTCAGGAGCATGCCTGAACTACTTTTACCCACGCACTCATTCGGATGAGACGATAAACCGAGGTCCCGTGTGCCCATGCACTTAGCACACGTTAAAACCCAGTGGCAATGAAAAAGTTGTCATTTGGTCAAAATTTACCACCACCACCCTTTCCTTCCTCATCAGTCACACAAAACTCACATGCAAAAAAAAAATAAAAATGGGTGACGCGCTCTCCAGGTGGGAGCAACCCGAATTTCACAGATGCCTTTGTGACCATAAAGTACCAAATACCAAATTTGTCGCATATGGTAACCTTTGCAAGGAGTTTAAAGCAAGGTCATATCTTTGACTACCTTGCTGTCAAAACCCATGCAAATACATGAGCATACACACATGCATGCATACACCCATAGCATGCAAACAGGCACACACACAAGCTGTTACCTCTGTGTTTTCTTTGCCATGGATATAGCCTTCAGCATGTATACCACTGCCTTGTCTAGTTGCTCCTGGTAAAGACAAAACAAATAAAAGTACAGTTAACTAATATAAATCTGTAGAAAAGGCCATATAAAAAATAAGGCATTAACGAGACAAACCATTGTTCACTGACCCATCCCTTGAAAGCTAGAGCCTATTTTCCAAAACCAATTCCTTTACAAAGAAGGAAAAGAAAAGATAACTGTGGAAAGATAGGGGAGCAGGTGAGATTCAAAGAATACAATAAGTGCATACCATGTTTCCTATTTCAGAGAAATTCTAAATGTTTTCTTAGAAACAATGAATCTTCATGGAATTCAAAATGAGCAGAGAGAGAAACCATTCAAAATCGAACACTGCAATGATCTATGACCAGTGGTTTAATTATCAGTACCTCCCATCCCTCCTCCCCACCACCACCACTTCTCCCTCCCCCAAAAAGCTGAACACACAAAAGAATGTATGTATGCGTTAACACACACACATATATGCATTCATAAATGCACAAGCACACATGCACGTACCCAAGTATATGCTCACACACACACACACTCATATACAAACACACACACACACACACTACAACACTATACACACATGTACAGGCCCCATACCGGATTGTTGGCGTTCTGAGGTGCCAGAATCTGAGCCTGACATAGGTAGGCCCGGATCAGAAACTGGTTGGCTGGCTGCTGCTTCATGAAGTACATTTTCAGGCAATCCCGCGCGATGTCATTGTGTCCATACTGAAAGGAAAACAATGACATTAAAAAAAAAAGATAACAACAACAAGTAGTAAAAGAAACCAAACGCCCATAACTTTTCTGGCAAAATTTCAACTACATATAACAGACATAAATACAGTATTCAGTTTCAATATTTTCTGTTAGCTGGCTGCTACTTTGTGAAGTACATCTTCAGGCAATCCCTGCCATATAGTTACTGAAAGAATTACATTCAAGTACAATAAAAAAAAAAATAATAATAATAACACACACACACACACACACGCATGCACGCACACCCACACACAAGCAATACATTAAACTCCAGATTAAGAGTTTGCTTTCATTGCATGTATAGCATGTATTTTTTTATCTTTCATGTACTTTTCCTGACTCGTATTAACTTGTTTCATGGCAAAATAATGTGACGACTGTGGCCACACACAGCAAAGACGAAGAAGGAAATGGACACACTTAGTTGGATATTTTAGTTTGCTTAAATGTACCTGGAAAGCGATCTCAGCACACAGGACGTAGAGGTCCTGACCAAAGGGGTCTGGTGCATCGACGGCTGGCCGACTTTCAGCCACATTCCTCAGCTGACTGTAGGCCTGCTGCAGGTAGGGGTTCTTCTCTGCCCCTGTGGAAACAGTTGCAAACGCATCATTATTACATCTATATTTCATAAAACTAAAAGTACTTTATTGATATAGTTCATTTATTATCAAAAGGCTATTCTTCTTTGCCCCAAATGTAATGGTAAATGGAAGGCATGAGCTGTGCCGTTAGAGGTTTAACCCCATTGAACCCTTCACTAGTTAACCGGAGTGGTCTTGTCTGGATACTGCAAAATAAAAGTCTGTGGTCCAGTCCTTTTCCCCCTGTAATATATGACTTATAAGAGATGACCTTGGCTGTCAGTAAAGCCTAGACAATTTGGAACAAGACTTTCAGTAACAATAACATCTTAAGATTAACTTTTAAATTCTAAATGCACGATCCCTGTTCCGGTGAAAGAATAACTTCAACTTCAACAAATCTTTATTATCTCATAATGAGAAATTAAATATGGCAACATCCGTGATTTCAACATATAAGACATCACATAGAACAATATTTTCCGAATCATGCTTAAATACAAAACAAGACATAAAAGTACACAGCTCTACATAAGAATACACAAATGCAGTAGTTAGGCTCCCTCAGCATATCAATCAAGAACCAGAACAACATACAGTGGGTTGTTTTTTTCCATTGAAGTTTGATACAATTCTATTTTCCAATAAGCAAATTATCAGTGTTCATTTTTACACACATGTATGTGCATCTATGATGCTCAAATCACTCATCTGACGCATTGGATTTCAGGTCAGTACGTAACAGTACGTGGTGTAGAGTGGCACAGTGGTAGCGCGTTCGCTTCGTGTCGAGTAAACCCGAGTTCGAACCTGGGTACAGGGGATTTTTTCCTCTCACTTTGCACTAGGCCTTACGGTCTGAACGTGGAGTCTTTCGGATGAGACGATAAACCGAGGTCCCGTGTGCCCATGCACTTAGCATACGTTAAACCCAGTGGCAACGAAAAAGTTGTCATTAAAATTTACAAATTCACCAGTCACACAAAAATCGCATGCAAAAAAACAAAACAAAACAAAATCGCGCCTCTGGCTGCGACGCTCTCCAGAGCAACCCGCACAGAGACGCCTCTGTGACTATAAAGTACCTAATACCTAATAATACCTAATAAAATACCTATAAGTATAACAAAACATTACAAAATTTCACCTGACAACAAAAATGCTAAATAGTAAAGAGAGAGCCTCTAAAATATCCAGGTGACCCTCTAAAATTCTAGAGGCATATTAATGCGCTGATTATGAGCCCCTGATTTCAAAGTTAGAATTAATACTGATTATTGATCCAACGCTTTTAAAAATATCTAGAATTTTTCTAGATTTATCAAGATAATATTTGAAGGTACATGTATTACTTTTAGTATTAGGAGTGAGAGAGACAGACAGAGACAGAGAGAGAGAGAGAGAGAGAGAGAGAGAGAGAGAGAGAGAGAGAGAGAGAGAGAGAGAGAGAGAGTTGATACTTGAAAACTTTATTACGCAAGGATTGAGATTCTAGGCCAGGCCTATTCTTACCATCTGTCCTTGAGACGGAAACAAGACGAATTAAAACAAAACGAAAAGGCAAACAGATAATCATATGAACATGCATGATGAGAGAGAGACACACACATACACAGACACACAAGCATTGCACATTCACACACACACAAACACAGAGAGAGAGAGAGAGAGAGAGAGAGAGAGAGAGAGAGAGAGAGAGAGAGAGAGATGGAATCTACCAACAAAAATAAAGTGTGTGTATGTGTATGTGTGTGTGGATGGGGGGTGGACCATAGACCTTTGTTCACAGTATCCAGGCAAAACCAATCCAACTACCGTAGCGGTCCCCGGGGCCAAACCCCGACCGGCACAGCTCCTGCCCTTCATTTACCGCTACCTTGATCTATGATATGATATATGAAATAAGGCTTTGTAGGCTTTTTATAGCCTTTTGGCAGTTTTGCCCTCTACATATTGACTTCATTTCGTTTTTGATAATCGGCATAAAAACCAATGGCTACTTAGCAGTTGTGTTATACTACTGATCTAATTGTAAGATTCATTGCATACATAATATTTTAAAAGTGCTTATCTATTGAATTTTTAAAAGCATTTAATGATCTTGCATTTACTGCCTCATTCACATTGGTTAGATCATTCCATGCATTAATGATCCTGTTAGCAAACAAAGTTTGTGCCAATTTAGTGTTAGTAGTAGGTTTTTTTACAAGTTTATAATTATGTCCACGTGTTCTAATTCTATCCTCCTCACAGAGTTAATAAATTTGTTGTGGTAGCATGATCATAAAGGCCATGTACAATTTTATACACTTCAATCTTCAAATGGTTTGGTCACGCCGTCTAATTAGACTATTAGTGACTTGGAGGCTGCGCAATGCGTATAATACTACTTTTAAAAACAAAACAAAAAAAACCTGTCCTATCTTAGATTGTGTGTGTGTGTGTGTGTGTGTGTGTGTGTGTGTGTGTGTGTGTCTATGGGCCATAGACCTTTTCGCAGTATCCAGGCAAGACCAATCCGGCTACCGTAGCGGTCCCCGAGGGCAAGCCCCGACCGGCACAGCTCCTGCCCTTCATTTACCACTACTAATGATATCACTATCATCTATGGTCCCCTAGTCAGAGATTAGAAAGACAAGTTGTTGAGCTCCCTCTTGAAAGATAACAAGGAGGGAGCCTCAGCTGCTGCTGCTGGAAGAGAATTCTAAACTGGGATAGTTCTGGGGGAAAAGCTGTATTTGTCAAATTTGAGTGTTTGCTTCAGCTTGTATAGCAACGAACAAGGATCAAATCTGACAGCTAAAGATGCCATACCTTTGTACGTCTGAGCAGATGATAGCAAAGTTCGGATGCTAGTGTCCATTTTGTGTTACTTGGCGTCGTTTAAAACTTCTTAAAATACTAGCTCACTGTCGGTGAAAACAGTTTCTTCTTCTGCCGACAGTCATCAATCCGCCATGTTTGTTTGAGACCTACTACAATAACACCGGATGCTATTCCGCGTAATACAATGCGTTACTTATGATCATAATCTTCATAACATTATGCAAATATTAAACCAGTTTCGTACGAAAGGTTCTTTGAAAGTAATTTTATGGTTAATAAAACTATATATTGCTTTAATAAATCAGTTTTCTCTTTAAAAAGTTCGTCACCAAGGGAACTACTTTTCATGTTAGATATTATTACACAAGATGGCGCCTTCCATGAATTGAATTGATTGCCTAACAGCAAAGCGTTTATTGAAGGTATTCTGGCATTCTTCGTCTCTGGGTGTGTTAAAGACTTTGATGCGAAAACAGCGATTTGTATTTAAGATCTCTGGTGGCTATTAACACATTGTTATTGCTTAAACTCTGTCTTAGTTCAACTTGTTTACAAGTACTAAGTACTAAAGTAGTGGAAGTGTGTGGAACAGTCTAAGAGTCTTCCAGTTCCACCTGAGGCAGTGTCATCAGCTTCAGTGGAGGAGTTCAAAGCCCAGATTTATACTGCCCCCCCCCCCTCCCCTTCCCCCCTTTCTTTTGCTCCCATCTTCCGACCCCTCCCCCCTTTCTACCTCCACTATCCCTACCCACCCAACCCATGCCTTACATTAAAGGCAAGGAGAATTAGGGGCGACCTAATTCAAACTTATAAAATATTTAATAGTGTAGATACTAGATGACCTAAATGTACATGACTTTCAAACTTATAAAATATTTAATGGTGTAGATTACCTAAATGTACATGTATGACTTATTCACAATATCAGATTATGACAAAACAAGGTCAAGGAACAGTACCGACAAAATATTTATTCAATATTGCAGGACTAATACTATATAGTAATAATAGAAAATTTTATTTTACTAACAGAGTTGCACCTGTGTGGAATAAATTACCACCTAACATGAAAAGAGCACAAAATACTAACATTTTTAAAAACCTTCTCAACGAATGGAATGACTATAAGGCAGTTATGTATGTTTACGATGAATAATATTAACAAAAACTGAGTGCGACAGACCGAGACAAATAATTAAACAAAATGAAAGATGGGACAGGAAAGCCTTACGGCTATGTTTTGAGTCCCAAAATCCTAATCCTAATCCTAATCCATACTCCTGTTCATGAGCAGATCATCTCAACAGCAGCCACTTAGATTAGAACTACAGACTAAATAAATTCCTTTCTGGAAACCCCTATCTGTACAACATCAGAATTATCACTACGCTGATGGAGGATGTTTAAAGCAAGAAGAAGAAGAGTAGTTGAAGTATCAGAGGGTAGCACTTGTAAGCAGAGAACATCAGCCACGGTAGGTGGAAAACTTTAAAAAAACAGCGGATCATAATAATAATAATAATAAATAACATTTATAGAGCGCCCTTTCTCTCTTGAGCTCACGGCGCTTCACAATTGTTTAAATAAATACATAAATCATAAATAAGGTACTACAATATCAACTATCACAAGCATTCACACAGCCACAACACGCACGCACGCACACACACGCCCACACCCACATACGCACGCACACCCACCCACCCACCCACAATGTGGGGGACATCATCTGGGCAGCCACCCCTTTTTGACAGGATATTAGTGGAAACCCCTACATTTTATGGTATCAGAGTCTTCAGAAAGTTGAAGTGTGATTCTTTGTAAAAGAAGAAGAAAAAAACTCCCAATCCCTTCGCCAGCGCTGCCCTTCTTCCTTATACTTCTTCCTTTTGATTAGGTGCTTAGGTGTCTGCTGGACATGTCATCATTCTGGTGACTCGCTGAATGGGCAGTGCACTGGCTGGCCAGGTCTTTTAGTTTTTAATCTATAGGGTTTTTAGGAGTGCTCTCTCCAAGTTTTTCGTCGATGATACGCCACAAGATGGCCCTTTCGACTATGTATCCAGATACAACAGATCCAGATATTGGACTGGGCCTTCTGACGTCAAAAAGTCCAACTTAGGATCATGGTATAACTATAAGGCAGGTGGCATGTGCTCTCGATTTATAACTTTAAAATTTGAGTTAGAAACAGTGCCAACTGCTCTAAAATCTTGTTAAAACTAATTTACACTGGCTAGTCTACTGGGAGCTCAGCAGAAGGAGGCCTTGTAGCTGGTGTAGATGCCACCAAGGCCGGCCTTGAACACTTCTGGACACTACCCTTGCTACTACTCTCCCCCCCACCCCGTTTTTGTCTAAACCCCCCCCCCCCCCCCCCCCCCCCCCCCCCCCCCCCCCATTTATTCTCTCTACCAAGATACCGCCAGTACATTTTCTTCACAAAACCCTCATTGTATTTGTAGTCACCATAAAGCATAATCTTCAAAACGATGAAGTTGGACATCATAATGAAGAAGAACCAATTGTCTTAACACAGTGCAAGCAGTGTGTCTCTCTAGTCTCTTCTTCGAGATTCTATTTTTTCGCCAAAGTCATTATTGACCATTATTGCAACTGATAAGAAGAGGTCAAAGGAGAGAAAAAACAAAAACAGAGAGAGCTGCTGTGGCTCAGTTGGTTAGTCACTAGCTCGTAATCCGCTTGCGTGTGCGCAGGTTCCAACCCAGCTCCGGTCACAGTGGTGCGTCCTTGGGAAAGGCACTTTACTCCTATTTTCCTCATTCCACCTAGGTGTAAATGGGTACCTGACGTGAGTCAGGGAAAATGTCCTTCGGGTGAGATTTCACAAACCGAGGTCCCGTGTGCGAACGCATGCACATGATCTTGTGCACATGTTAAAGCCCATCCCACTATTCGGTGCGAGTAGGCCGTGTGTGCCGGTGGGATGGATGACACGAATTCACATAGCACGCATCCTGTGCGCTATTAATGGTCTGAATGAAGGCCGGTGAGTGCGGGGCAGGATAAACATCCTTAATTGGAAGAAGAGATTTTTGATGGGTAGACAGCCAGACAACCATTTTCATTCTATTTCTTTCTATAATTAGTTACATGCACCCTCCTAGTTCCATCATGACTATCGTCAGAAGTAGCGTTTATAACGTATTGAAGTTTTTGAACCAGAACCAGAACTACAGAAAATACAAGCATGCCTGCACAGCACTTTAGTTTCTTTCATATCAATGCACAATCTATAACGTCTTCCAACCTAGCTCACGTACATATGGGACATTTATGTATTCAAAGAAAGTGGGGTGATCCTGGAGATACTGCAATTGCGTAATTGTTTTAAAATCATGGAAAAGGTCAAATATTTGTGTGTAGAAAAAAAGTAAATGAATGCATAACATTTATGGCAAGATTATACAGTTCTAAGGTAAAGGTAAAGATGTGCCACCACCCCTGCATTTCTCGGTTACCGTTTTTGCCTTTCTTACCAAACATAAAGCTGTATTTTATTAACCTTTTTAGCTTATAACCTTTTTGGAATACTAACCCTATCCCTAATCCTAGCCCTAAGCCTAACCCTACCCCCCCCCCCCCCCCCCATAAGACGGGAAAACGCAATGAACCACGACTGTGACAAATGGCGCCGTGTACTGCAGTACATAGCGGGGGGGTCCTATTAGATAATGGCCTAGGGTTAGGGATAGGGTTAGTATTCTCATTCAGTTGATTCTCAGTCTTTTGCTGATGATACACAACTCCACAAGCCTGTATCCCCATCTACCATTCTTCCTTCTATATCTTCACTGGAATTCTGCATTCGCAACCTCAAATCATGGATGCTACAAAACAAACTGAAGCTGAATGACGACAAAACGGATGCCTTGTTCATCCACTCTCCATCTAGACAACTTTCGTACCCAAAGCCTGATTCCATCTCTGTCTGTGACACTCAAATACCTTTTTCTCCTTCTGCTAGAAATCTTGGCTTCCACATCGCTCAAGATATGAGTGTTGACTCACAAGTTCAAACTATCTGTCGGTCAGCATACTGTGAGCTGCGTCGCATTGGTACGATTCACCATCTCCTGTCTATAGATACTGCTAAGATACTAGTCTGCGCTTTTGTTCTCTCTAAATTAGATTATTGTAATTCACTCTTGTATGGCTGCCCCCAACACCTCCTTGACAAGCTTCAAAAAGTCCAGAACTCTGCTGCCAGACTTGTCCTCAAGGTCTCTAAGTATCATCATGTTCAACCACTCCTGATATCCCTCCATTGGCTTCCCATCAAAGCACGTATTGACTACAAAATTTCCACTCTATGTCATTCTTATTTCTCTGGAAATGCCCCTAGCTATATATGTCTGACATGCTTTCTGTCTATACTCCATCAAGGCAATTGCGGTCATCTTCGGATTCGAAAATTCTCTGTGTTCCTATTACACGAACAAAAATGTTTGGTGAGCGCTCCTTTTCCTTTTCGGCCCCATCAGCTTGGAACTCCTTACCACGTGAAATTCGCCATATCGAGTCCTTCAATGCTTCAAATCAGCTCTCAAGACCCACCTATTCAAGCTACATCACAACCTTTAGGCCACATTACTTCTCGATTCTATCCCCCCCCCCCCCCCTCCTATTAGATTAGTTTCACTGTGTGTTGACTGCAATGTCTACGTCAGCTTTGTTGCGAGAGCCAGACAGCGAGAGAGAGGAGAGAGAGAGAGAGAGAGAGGAGTTGATGCTTTATTGAACTGATTGTATTTTGTATTGTGTTCTTGGGTGGGGTGAGTGGTGGTGATGGTAACGGTGTGTGTGTGTGAGCGTGCGCGAGTGAGTGTGTGTGTGTGTATATGTATATGTGCGTACGTGCGTGCCTGCGTGGGTGGGGGTGGTGTGTGTATGTGTATGCCTATTAGCATGTGTGTGAGCGATTATTTGTTTTGTTTTTGAATTTCTTGCTTTTTTTTTATAATTTTGTTGTTGTTAAGCGCATAGAGCTCCACATTTGGTGGAGGAGTGCGCTATATAAATGATTCACTATTATTATTATTATTATTATTCCAAAAAGGTTATTAGCTAAAAAGGTTAATAAAATACAGCTTTATAATTAGTAAGAAAGGCAAAAAACGGGAAAATTGAATTAACCGAGAAATGCAGGGGGGGTGCACATCTTGACCTTTACCCAGTTCTAAATATAGAGTAATATGAACATCAATAATAAGGCCAAGATTAAAAAATCTGAGGCCCCGTCGGCAGTTGTTTGGGTCTGAGGATTTAAAAAAAAAATTTTTTATAGACAATCCTGGGGAGCGTTCCACACCAAAACTGATCCAGCTTGCACACTGCAGAATAAAAGAATGTGGGGTTTTTCTCTCATCCATTTCCCTCCTCATTTTGGGGGGTCTGTTTTCTTAACTCTTTATTTATCAATAAGTTTTCATTGTGTGTGTATATGTTTTGAAACTAAAAGACTTTTTTCTTTGTTCTGAACAAGGAGTTGTGCGAGCCTTTCATGGCATCACAGGGCGGCAGTGGTAAGAGCAGAGGCAGTTCCCATGGGTCAGCGGGGTCCCGGGGATCAAAGACTCCGCCCAGCAGCGCCGGCAAGAAGGGTCAGGGGGATTCTGGGGCCGGGGCCAAACCCAAAGTGGGCAAACCCTCAGATCGCCTCAACCCCAAAACTGTAGACCATGTGAGTGAGGCACTCTCGTTGCAAGAGTTCTCTGCTTGAATGTTAAACTTGAACAAACTAAATAAAGCGCCATCTGTTACAGACCATATTTCATGTTTTAAAAGAAATAATACAAATTGAATTTGAGCAACATTTTCTCTTATCCATTTGCTTTATTTTGTTTTGTTTATTTCATTAATATTTATTTATTTTTGCTATTCTGGTTTCTTTCTTAGAACTATTAAGATATGTTTTTTGCTTTAGTCTTTGTATCAAGCGTTCTTTTCTTTTTCTTCCATTTAGGCAGCCAACCTCATCCTGTTGAAGATTATGCTGCACTTTGGGGTGGGAGGGGGAGCAATAAGAAAATAAGAAATAATAATAGAAAGAGAAGATATGAGTAGTAATGCATAAAAAAGAAAAAAAAGTAGAACTAAGTTGGAAAACTGCAAGGTGTTCTGTGGATCCTAATCTTAATCTTTAAAAAAAACCTAATGTTTATCGCATGTGATGTGACATTGGAGGAGTTTTATGCTTAACGTCCTCCCGGCCGAAGCCATATGGGACATTACTTATGTGACATTAGAATTTGTGATGGTCATATAGGCAGGCCTGGGTCATCCTTTTTTTTAGGATAAACCTGGGTCTGTCTCAATGTGGCTGTTGCTTATGCTTTGCCATTGGAATTTGTGATTACATTTCAAATGTAACATTGTTATAGCCAGATTCATCTTGTTTGTGTTTTCTTTAGCTAAAGTAACTCCTGTGTTCTTTTGTTCAGTTTTCCGGAGGTGGGAAAAACCAGTCAGCATTTGCTTCCCTTTACGCCAGCGGTGGAGTGCCATGCAGGTAACAGCGTGCAGTGTCAGTGATCATTTGTAATTTGAATAATTGTGTTTGTTCTTTTCTCAAATGTCTTGATCATTTTGTTGACACTAGCTTCAAGTTTGGGCAGAGAGTGAGAGAGAGAGAGAGAGTCAGAACTGAATCATCATTGATTTTCTACAGCAATGGAAAATCATTATGGCTTGGTCTTCTGTGAATGATTGTCACTATAAATTACTCTAGTTAGGAGACATTTGCCGTACTTGGTGCTGGAGCCCTTGGGGACCTCCTCCAAAATCAGCTGTCTTGATTTCATTATTGCAGAGAGAGTTAGAATGTTTCCATGGCAAGATATCTCCACTATAAATACTTGTCCATCCCAGCTTTCCAGCACAATGGTTTTCTTCTTCATTGTCTGGAGGTTCTTGTAGCAAATACAATATCTGTGGATTTTGTGGACAATTGAATATCAAATCAAGCCCATCTGGTCTAAATGGCATAGGAAATAAATACTGAATGGTGGTTATCGTGATGATGTTAAATGCTCAAAGTTACATCCCTTACGCTTAATTTATGCTGGTTTGCATGATGATGTTTTAGTTCCTTTTATTTTTTATTTTTTGTCAGTAAGTGTTACACCAAAAACTTATCTTTTTTGGGTAACTCTTAGTGTGTGTGTGTGTGTGTTTATATGAATGTTTTCTTTAAATGCACGACAAATTTTCTCTGCTTCAGGTTAGTTCATGGGAGTGTCAAGCACAAATTGGCATGGGACACCCCTCCAGAACAGTTGCCCTTTGACCCTGTGTTGCCAACACTTGCTGAGGTAAGAACTTTTATTATTGCCCTGTGTGGTAAGAGCTTTGATTTCCATTAGAGAGAAACATTTTGCACATAGATTGACCTCTCCAGTTTAATTCAGTTTTTTTCCAGAAGTTCTGTCCAGGTGATTGATAGCGTTTTATAGCTCTTTTTTTTTCGTGTTCAGTTACCTTGTCTGAGTAAATGTGTGATGAGTCTGTATTCTGTTGTTAACTAAAAGCTGTATGATCTGCTGTGCTCTCAGTCATGATTTTGGCCTTGCATAGCAACCTAATTAAAACTTTTTTTTAAAACTTCATGAAATAGTACACCCCTAAACCCAGGTATCTCACATTAATTGTCCACACTGACGATTGTGGTTACAGGGTCTTCGTGAAACAGTGCACACCTACATCCAGGTGTCTCACATTGATTGTCCACACTGACAATTGTGCTTGCAGGGCCTTTGTGAAACGGTGCACCCCTACACATCTCACACTGATGATTGTGGTTGCAGGGTCTTCGTGAAACGGTGCACCCCTACACACAGATGTCTGACACTGATGATTGTGGTTGCAGGGCCTTTGTGAAACGGTGCACCCCTACACACAGGTGTCTCACACTGATGATTGTAGTTGCAGGATCTTTGTGAAACGGTGCACCCCTACACACAGGTGTCTCACACTGACGATTGTAGTTGCAGGATCTTTGTGAAACGGTGCACCCCTACACACAGGTGTCTCACACTGATGATTGTAGTTGCAGGATCTTTGTGAAACGGTGCACCCCTACACACAGGTGTCTCACACTGACGATTGTATTGCAGGATCTTTGTGAAACGGTGCACCCCTACACACAGGTGTCTCACACTGATGATTGTAGTTGCAGGATCTTTGTGAAACGGTGCACCCCTACACACAGGTGTCTCACACTGACGATTGTAGTTGCAGGATCTTTGTGAAACGGTGCACCCCTACACACAGGTGTCTCACACTGATGATTGTAGTTGCAGGATCTTTGTGAAACGGTGCACCCCTACACACAGGTGTCTCACACTGATGATTGTGGTTGCAGGGTCTTCGTGAAATGGTGCACCCCTACACGCAGGTGTCTCACACTGATGATTGTGGTTGCAGGGTCTTCGTGAAACGGTGCACCCCTACACACAGGTGTCTCACATGGGCTTCAAGGAGATGTTGGAGAGCTCAGGGGCTGGGGACAAGGCTGCCCCACTGCTGCCTAAAGTGGTGCCCCCGCTCAGGGCTGCACTGGTGAGGTATAGGTGAAAGGCGCAATGTATTATTGCAAATGGAAGAAAGAAGGCTGACAGTACATTCTGGCTTTAACCCGACAAAGTTTTGTTATTGGTCGGTTAATTGTGTCCAGCTAGGACTTCCAGATAGCAGAGGAGGCAGCTGATATTCTGGAGGGCTGGGATGGAAGCTGTTTGTAGTGGAGGAGCTTTAATCTGAAAACATCCCCACTCTTTTTCCGAGTCCTGAGAATTGAATTTTTAAATGTTTGTGAGTTATTTGATTCTGATTGATGTGTGATGTGTGAGTTCATTATGATTTATGTGATCTTGCAAATATTGTAACCTCTGACTAAGTGTGATTGCCAACCTAAATGCAGTATTAATTTTATTTTTTACTTTGGACGGATGTTAGTGATGTGTAACAGTTATCCATTTTTGTTCTCTATTAACTCACTCAGGACGAAGGAGCCAGAGCCGGCTCATGGCCTGCACAGCCGTTTAGGACGAATGAGCCGGATTCGACTTGAGAGTTTTCAAGGTTTTGATTTCTGGCGTGTAACCAGCTTTCAAGAGCCATGTTGTAATCTATTTTTAGTTTGCTTTGACTTTTCGTCTCTTGAATCAACCAATCATTGCAGACTTTGCTTTCAGTGTTGGGTGAGAGGAGGGGGGGGGGGGGGGGGGGGGGGGTCAGATCAGAATGTGGAATTTTCCTTCTTTCTATGTGTTAGCTGTTTTCATCAATAAGAGACAAACAATGAAGGTATGGAATCTGATATTGTACAATCGTTTAGTGGATGGTTTTGGTATATCTTCTCTGAAAATATCAGCCCATAGCTTTGCATAACTTTTTTGTGGTGATGTGTTTTCGAACCTAGTCAAATGGCCTGTCCTGAATGGTTGGTTATAAGGGGAAGCAACTGGCCACTGCCGAGTGAGTTAAGCTGAATAGGAACAAGAGGTACACACTTTTTTTTTTTTTTTTTAAAGAACTACCACTCTTTTTGCGAGAGTGGCGATTCTCTTTTTCTTTTCTTTTTCATCATCTTTTATGTCTTCGTTTTTTTTCTATCTCTCGCTTTCGCTCTCTCACACTCTCAATCCGTTGTTGTTGCTCTTGTCCTCCGTTGCCGTTACTGTTGCCGCTCTGGAACCTTGTTTCTTTGGTGCATTTTCCATCTCCCTCTTCTCCTCTTCCTTTCCCCTTCTTCTTATTTCTTTCTTTATTTTTATTTCCATCTTTTCTTCTTTTTGTTATGAGGTAAACAGTAATTATTAATTAAACATGGGCCATCTGTTTCAGATCCACTCAAACAACGAAGTATTTGAGCGAGGTCTGGACGGACTGGGCTACCTCAGTGAGGCCGTGGGACCAGCGCTAAACCCACACCTCAAGAATCTGCTGATGGCTGTGAGGATCAGACTACTCTGTCTTTGTGTTTGTTCCTTGCCCGTATCCATTCTCTGCCTTTATTACAGGGGTCGTTTGAACTAGCTCCAGATTCATCATCAGTTCTTCTTCTTCATCTTTTTCTTGACGTCTGCCATCAGCGTGCTGATGATTCTGATTCATAAGACATTGTCAGTGTGGGGTTTGTGGAACATTCTTGTAATGAAAATGAGTGGTTGCTGCCCAGATGATCAGCTCAAGAAAAAAGGGGGGGGGGGGATAGAAAAAGCGTGGGGGAGAGGAAGCAGGCAGGAGGAATGGGGGCGCTGGGAGAGGGGGAGGTTATGATTGTCACCATTTGTCTGGCTCCAAATTCATGATCACTTGTGTTATAATTTTCAATACTCCAAATCCATGATCACTTGTGTTATAATTTTCAATGTTGATTGTTTGGGGAATGTTGTTTGATTACCATGAGTGTAACTCCTTCAGAAATGCAGTGGTTTATCAACCTTATTCTGTGGTCTTGCTTGTTGTAGTAGAGCATTTGCCGCGGCTGGTCATACTGTAGTCTAGACTAGTGTCTGACTACACCTTTGCCCGTAGTTATGTGAACTCTCTTATTCAAAGCCTTGATTGAAATTCAAGGTCGCTCACCCACGGCAAATGGCTGTTGGTCATACCTTTTGTATAATATATCAAAGCAGGTGCTCCTGATGGATCTCTTCCAAAGTCACTTTGTCGCAGTGGGTTAGATATCTAATAATAGATACTGCTGCTAGTATGTTGTTGTTCTTCTTCTTCTTCTGTGGTGGTGGGTAGCTTATTTTTATAGAAGTAAATGTACACACTTTGGGGGGTGACCAAAGAAAAAGAAACAAGAGGAGAAAAGAAAGAGATCAACGGAAAAGACATAAATCATCTAACACACATACTTTTGGATTTACTTGGGTTCAGTAGGAGAAAAATCAGATGCAGCAAACAAAATAAAATTCCTATTTCTGGACTGGGATGGGGAGATCTACAGGAGCTGCCGGCAGCTACTAATTTTCACGTTCACCCCCAGGAAACTGGGAACTAGCCGACCCTAGACACTCCATAAGGCAGTGCCCAGGCCCCGACCAAAAAGACAAACAAACAGGTCCCTAACTACAGGAGTAAAAAGAATTGGGGGTGGGGATGAAGGGACCGGGGTGGGGGCGTCTGTTGAGGGTTTTAGTGCTGGGTTGTGGCTGAGAGCTCAGCTGGTGTTGTTATTGTCGTACCCTAGCTTAAAGACTCCAGGGATCATCCCAACAGCCGAAGCACTTGAACACTATAGTACAAATGCACCAGCTAGGCTAGTATGAAGTGGTAAAGAAGACAAAAAGGAGAGTCCAAAAACGGAGTGTTGTTATATATTTGCTTATCAAAAAAGCCAAAAGCACCCTTAAAAAACACCACCAAACAAGAACCCATAACACCCAACAACAGTGTGGTAAAAATGTGTGTGTGTGTGTGTGTGTGTGCACGCGCCTGTGTGTGTGTGTGTGTTTTCAGCTGTCAAAGCGGATGATGGACAAAAAGTACAGAGACAAAGTGACAGACACACTCCAGCTACTGGAACGGAATGGAGGAAAGGTAAGGTATATAAAAACCAACATGACATCCCGCTTTAAAGGGGTTAAATTCAAAATGTTTGTTTAATCTATTGTTTGAAATTGTCTTCAAATTATCGTTAAATCTACATGCATGTGTGTTTGTTTGCTTGTGTTTTCTTGTTTTGTTTTCTCTAAGCCTTAATTTTGAGCCATTTTATGGATTGTTTGGTATGGGATCTGACACTATGTCATCACAGATCTATTATTATATGCCTTTATGTCTCCCTACTATCCTAAAACTCTAGGGATATGCAAAGAACAGTAACTCTGGAGAAACTTTAGGGAAACGGAAAGAATTGTAACTCTTGAGGTCAGGTTCCGTCCCATAAAAGTGCAATGTTTTTGCTTATAGAATTCAGTGCTCCATCTGGAAATAAAACGTTATAATGGCTTGACCTGACACAAGTACAATAATTGACTTGTTTATTGATTTTCAGGAGGTGTGTACTGTGATCAAGGCCAAGGTTCCTACGTACTCTTCAATATTTGGCTGACTGGCTCAGCTGTCGTGTCTTAACTTTCAAGTACCAAGTGTATTAGCTCTTCTTACCTCCAAACCTCTCCATTGTACATTTGTAAATAACGCTTTATACCCCAGAACTATTTATAAAAAGATTGGATTTTAATGATGAAATGACCATGACATGTGATGAATGATTTTTGCAAGATTTTGTAAATTAAATTTTGATGAGTGAAATACATAGTGTGTGTAATGTGTGTGTGTCAAACTGTGTATGTGTGTGTGTACCAAAAAAGAAAGGTTCCTTTTTCTTCTGACACACACAGCCACAGGCTTATCTCTCTTCTTTAAAGAACATTTAGCATGTGTTCAGACTCGCATTCTCACTTGTGCATGCACGTACTTTGTGTACAAACACACACAAACTGCTTGCAAATGTATAAATGTTCATAAATTAATGACTCATTTTAGCACCCATATACGCACATATGCACACAGTTTTCAGTCTCACTGTTGGCCCCTTCTTGGGCTTAAGCCTTATCATGTTAGTCAAATCCAAAGCATAATGACCGGGAATGAGCCTTCCATTCAAAATGGAATTTATCGCTTGTGCACATTGGCCCTTTACTCAAATGGCTTTTATCAATGGCTATTATTAGCTTGAAATTGGGACAAATAGTAAAGTGAGAGCTGTATGATACAGTCACGGAAAATAATGGGGAAATTTCCAGGGGAACTGCGTTTAAACTGGAATCTGAATGTCGGATCAAAGCCTAGCATGGAGGGTAAAGAGAAGGAAAAGTGAGTGAAGAGATGGTGTGTAATATGCTGCATGTGTGTGGATGGGACAAGTAGGAAGGAGATGCGGGTGGTGAGTGTGAGAAGATTGAAAAAGCAGTTCCCATCCCTTGGAGATAAGCTCAGTCACATGCATTCAATGAAGAGAGACGGGAGACAGCAGCAGCAAAATTATATCTATAAAGATGGTGGTGGTGGTGGGGGGCTGTCAATCCAGACTGGAAGTTAAAAGTACAGCTTCTTTTTTTAATGGCCAGACTCAGACTAGGAGGCTCTTGCATTGGCTCTTCGTGCTATAGCATTTGTATAAGGGTTAGTTGGCCTGTCGGGACTATTTTTTTCAGTGCCATTTGTTCTAGTCCTCTTACTGAGAGGATGGGAATTTCCCCCGAACAAGGCTTCTCCACTAAAAAGATTCCAGCCCCTGCCCTACAGAATAGCAGTTGTCTTTTACTGCTATCTGATATATCATGGACATAGCTGTCTATGGTGTTCAGAGCAGCAAATTTTCCCACCAGCCTGGGCTTGAAAGACTTCTGCAATCTCAGGGTCTTTCAACTTTTCAAAAACGGATGCGAAGGCTTTTCTTGAATCGTTTCATCTTCAGCTTTAGCTTCTGGCTTGTGAGGACAAGGTCATGGTCACTGCCATCAGCACCTGGAAATGATCATGTTGATGCTGGACTTGAGGCATCAAGATATAGTCTATCTGGTTGTGTACCAGGCCATTTGGTGAATGCTATGTTGTTTTGGACTTCTTGTGTGGATGGAGGGTATTGGCGATGGGTCTGTGCAAACTCCAGGAGTCTGAGACCACGGTCGTTTGTTTTTCCAAAACCAAATTTGCTTACTGTTCTTGCCCAATTTTGATAGGCATCCGGACCAATCTTGGAGTATAGACCTGTATGGCTGTGATATGTGGTTTGGCAGATATTCTGAGTGATATCAGTCTGCTAGAAATGGGGGTGCAGCTGATGACGGTTCCAACTACTTCTTTTCGAACAATGAATCCTACGCCATATTGGTGATTAGTGTTTTCCCCACTATACCAATTGATCTTCGTCAGTGGATTTTCTCTAAAGCCTGTCCATCAAATCTCGGCAACCCAGAGGCAGTATGCACTTATAGAAAGACAAACAAGAAGATCAGGAAAATGATGACCAATGCCAGAGATAACTGGATAGAATAACAGTGTCAGAAAATTGACGAGTGAGCTAAGGCAGGGGAAAACAAGCAGGTTTGTGAGACAGTCAGAACCCTTACCAGGACACAGCAGCCCAAGGCCTTGGATATCGAAGACAGCAGTGGGAACCCTCTCACGGAAAGCTCAGCTGTACTTGCCCGATGGACCGAATAATGCAATGGGTGGTATAACTACCACCTACAACCAGAAGATCCTGAAGAAACACCAGAAGAAAAATCCTGAAGAAACGCCAGGTAGTGCAAGAGAGGCACACGAGCTACCTGTTCTGCAAGAAGTGGAAGCAGCAGTGCGCGTTCTGAAGACTGGGAAAGCACCAGGTGTGGCCAATGTTCAAGCTGAACTCCTAAAACATGACGGAGAGGAGGTGACGAAGGCTCTAACAAAGCTGTCAGAAGATCTGGGACTCGAAAGTATAGCCGAAGGAGTGGACTCGATCACTCATAATACCACTCCTAAAGAAAGGTAATCTTAAACAATACCAGAATTACAGAACAATCAGTCTGATTAGCCATCCAAGCAAAGTCATGCTACGTGTAATCCTCAATCGCCCCTTGCAGAAGAATTGCTGTCGGAGTAACAAGCTGGCTTCAGACCGGGCAGGAGCACAGTTGAGCAGATCTTCTACTGTCGTGTTGTTATAGGACAGAGACTGGCTTGTGGCATGTCATGAGAAGCTTCAACATTGAGGAAGGTCTAGTTCAAACCATCGAGGCACTTAACCCTTTCACTGCCAAAGTCGCATTTTAGCACGAAACACCAATGTCACTAAAAGGTCTATTATCCAAAGACCCTATTGTCTTAGTCTATATCTGTCACAGAAGAATCCACAATACTGCAGATGGATTTTGTTCTCTACCCAGGTAAATTTAATGGAAATGTTTGGCTGAAATATGGCTGGCGGTGAAAGGGTTAACAAGAACTCAAGTAGTGTTGTGCTCCTCAATAACCAACTTCCTTCGGATGAGACCTAAAACCGAGGTCCCGTGTGCGAACGCACGCACAAGATCTTGCGCGCACGTTAAAGCCCATTACATTTCGGTACGAGTAGGCTGTGTGTGCCAGTGGAATGGATGACACGAACTCACAAGGCATGCCTCATGTGCGCCAATAGCAGTATAAACGAAGACTTTGGGCGTGGGGCAGGATAAACATCCCCAATCGGAAGAAGAACTTGGAGGGTTCTTCCAGACAACGGTAGACGTACGTGAAGGATGCCGGCTATCTCCAGTGCTCTTCAACATCTTTCTGGAGAAGGTCATGCAGGACACCCTCTACAACCACCACACTTCCATCTCTATTGGTGGCATACACTGTGTAACCTGCGTTTCGCTGATGACATTGACATTTTAGGCGGCAGCAACAGCCTGAACTCCAAGACCTCACTGACAGGCTTGTGGATAGTGCTGGAGCATATGGAATGGAAGTCAGCCGTGAGAAAAGTAAGACCATGGTGAACAACATGAATGCCAACACCGCTGACGGTATGAACGGCCAGAAGCTGGAAGAGGTGTCCAAAGATGGCAGCTGCGTAGCAGAGATCCGTCAACAGATTGCTCAAGCCACGGCGGCTATGTGGCCAGACAGCAGAACATGATCTGGAAAAGCATTACCAAGTACGGACTCTACCAGTCACTCGTAGTCACCATCTTTCTGTATGGGTGTGATACGTGGACATTGCCACGGTTAGCTGACACGGTTAAGAGAATCCATGCTTTTGAGTCAAAGTGCCTGAGAAAACTGCTGGGCATCTCATTCCTAGAATGAAAGACAAATGATTATGTCCGCAACAAGATCAAGGACCTGGTTGGGCAGCAGGATTCAATATTATCCACAGTGAAGTGTTGCAAGGAAGCTTGTCTCGTTTGACCACTTCACCCGTCACGATTCCTTGCCTAAGACCATCCTCCAAGGTACCGTGGAGGCCGGGGGCCGCCGTCGTGGTCGACAAAAGAAGAGCTGGGCTGACAACATCAAAGAGTGGACAAACACGAACATGAACTCTCTCTTGCACACCACAGAGAGAAATGAAGGACCCTGTCAGCTGCTGCTGCCCATCAGTCCCCCCAACGACCACGGAGGTCAAGGGACTAACGGAAAAGGAAGGAAGGTCTTTTTAGATATGGATTCCAAATTTGACTCCCATACTCTAAATGTGGCTTAACCAACCTTTTATACAGGTTTATGAACACATTGGGGGTTTTTTAGTCCTCAAAAAGTTCCTAAAATGTTATTTCCACCAGCCGCCGTGGTGTAGTGGTTAGCGTCGCGGACTACTGGCTGGGAGGTCTTGGGTTCGAATCCCATCAGAGGCGAGGGTTTTTTTCGGTCCTGGACCGACTCCTACCCAGAGTGAGTGGCTGTGGGCTCAATGGGAAGACTGAAACCACACAGTCGAGTTTCATCCGCGTTAACGGATGCGATTCTGAGAGTGGTGCTCTAATTGCAAGACCAACACTGCAGGTCTGTAGTTCTCGGGCCTGGTTAACGCCGGGATATCATTATGAAAGGAAGCGTAGAATACAGCCCTGCCATGCAGTCTCAGACCGATACGGAACTCCATAGCATCATCATCTTCGTTATCATCGGCCTCATTTTCCATCAATCATAAAATTAAAAAATGTCTCAAATTCTGTGGCTTTGCATGCCCTGCTCTCATGGTGACCTCAGTTTCGGTTTCCAATCCAGTTTATGCCTTGGTGCGTTCGGGTCAAAGTCATGGGGATCAGTGTGTTCTGGGGAGCTGTCGGTGGACGGTCGTGGTGGCGCCCTCGGTGGAGGACCTCACTCACGCGACGCTGGCTCCGCGACTAAGAGAATAGTGTCGTCAGTAGGGGGCTTAGTAGGTGGTGTCCTGAACAGGCTCCACTGAACTCCACCGAAGTGACTCAGCAGAAGTGCAGTGTCTCCTTGGTTGGTTGCCTCATGACGGCCTAACATAGATTCCCTCCCCTTGGACTGCTGGTCTCGGTTTCTGCGACTTGAACAAACCCGGGTGTAGCTGCGAATTGGGATTCGGAACGAGCGGCGTGGGAGCAACGCCACTGTACAGCCCAGAAGATGGGACAGCAAAAAAAAAAAAAAAAGTTATTTCCCTTGCCAATAGCTGTTGTAGGGGAAGACGGGGTAAAAAGCGCATGGGCGGGTAAGAAGCCCACCCCAATTATCTCATGAAATGAAGCAAATTTCAGTCTCATTTTGCCCATGAGACGAGTGTTAATGTTTAGCATTCGTCTCATGGGCAAATTTGACTGACATTTTCTTTATTTCATGAGATAATTGGGGTGGGCTTCTTACCCGCCCATGCGCTTTTTACCCCGTCTTCCCCTAATATGTTTTTCAAACTTAACAGTAGGCCTAGGATAAAAAAACAAAAACCCACCACACTCCCAAATCTTTCTCTGCTGTGCATGTTTGTAATACTGTATATGTCTGATTGTGCCATGGGTTATGTTATATTCCCTATCAGGATTATTCAATCCTAAATTCAAAAAGCTTTACATAGCTTTACATTTGGTAGTGTTAAAATACAAGTTCCACTTTTCTGACCAATCAATAAGCTTATTTTGTATTATGTCTGATTTATGAGAAGAATTATAAACTAGAGGGCTTATGTTTGCCTTTGAGAGCAAACATGACAGGATTCTCCCCTCAAACAGCAAGTTATTCAATATAAAAATTTGGCCATTTTGTCCCCACTTCCGGTTTGGTTTTATGCCGAGTTGCAAAGCTGCTTTTTAATAAATACTGAAAATATGAATCCATTCGGTCCAGCCGTTTGTGAGCTATTCAAGTTTAAAATTTGGCAAAATGTTGCCATTTGGGGGCAACATTTCTGCCGAATTCTTACCAATCGGTTTTAATATTGCAAATATGGCATTAGAATAGTATCCTCCATCTTTCCTGTAAATTTCAGCAAAACTCTGTTAAAAACCAAGAAATCCCACAAAAGGAAAAAAGTGAATGTGACAACCCAATTTACATAAATTTGAATAACTTTCAAACTATTTAACGTGTCATCAACAAACTCCTTTCAGACCTGGGGGAAGTTTCACTACGCTACGCTCTTCGCGTGAATAACTGTTACGCCACAAGGGGTCTAAGAAACGACTTGAGATAACGTTTTTGGAAAAAATATTACAAGCTCTTAATTGTCTGATTGGTAAAAAAAAAATATATATATATTATTTTAACCAAACTTTAATGGGCCAATCAACAACAAGAAATGTGTTGAACCCCCTACAAATCACGTGATAGTTCTGGATACTTCGCTGCGTGCTCGGTGTTTGGGAAGAACAAAACGCTACGAAACTATCGGCAAAGGAAGGCGTTTCTTAGGACCGTCTTTGCCGACTTGTGCGAACGGTGGAGCGTTCCCTCTTGTGAAACTAAACCCAGGGTCATTTCACAAGGGCTAACGTTGCGTAGCATTAGGTCAAATCGGCAAAAATGGTCTAAGAAAACACCTCTCTAAGATAGATCGAGACAGAAACACAGCCGGAGACAGAGACAATATCTGGAGAGAGACAGAAACAGAGAAATATAGAAATGTGTATCATATCAAAGACACTGTAGGCCTATCTAAGCTTTCTGATCATATCAACCCTTGAGTGGGGTTTTGTCCGTTTTCCCAGATAACAAGGGGGCTTTTGTCCGGTGGGCTTATGTCCAGTAGGCTTTTGTCCGGTGGGATTTTCAGTGTCCGCGCACCTTGGAAATTAACTTGACTTTCTAGTGAATACTGAAAATATGAATGCATTCGGTCCAGTCGTTTTCGAGATATTCAAGATTGAAATTTCGCCGATTTCAGACAAATCGGACCGCCCCCCAAAAACCCCCACAACAACAACCAGTGACAAAGAAAAAAGAAGAAAAGGAATTCTTACAATAACAATAGTATTCTCCCTAAAGGGTAGAATCCTAATTGCCAGTTATACCATATTTTAGTTTCAAAGTAGTCTTTGGTGTTACAAATAATTGCGTCACACACACACACACACACACACACACACACACACACACACACACACACACACACACACACACACGCACGCACATACACACACACACACACACACACACACGACACACACCGTCACACACACACTTTCTTGATCTTGATTTTGATGATGTTCATCGGCAGAATCCAATTTTGGATATAAACGCCAACGTGGGGAAAAACTGGGGAGAGCACCTAAACCTATTGATCCCTAACTCAAAAAACAAAAAACAAAAAACAAAGTGGGGGGGGGGGGGGTTATGATCGGCAGGCTACAACGTTCCACTTTTCATCCAGCTGAAAAAAACAGCTGGACCAGCCGACCCCCCCCCCCCCCCACACACACACACACACACACAAGGCATGCATAAAGTGGGAGGAGAGATAAACCACGCATACAAAGGCCACATACGCGCGCGCGCACGCGCGTGCATGAAGGAAGAAGTGTGTACTTTTACTAGTTCAGTCATAGCCAGTGTATACTAGATACACAGGCTCTGAGTTCAGTAGTTGTATGGTAGTTTTCTAAAAAGACGCATTGTACGTAAGAGTAGCTCCCCTTGGCTACCTCTTCTTTTGGACGAAGTATTCTTTCAGACATTAGATAGATTTTCGTTTTCAACTTGTTTTTACTATCGTTCAATCATGGACGAACCCATGGAATCTGTTGAACCTGATTCAACAACTAACACAGATCAGGGCTCGCAGGAAAATGACCGACAACCAGCAGCGCAGTTACTTCGGCCTGGAAGCATGGGTAAGAAAAATCTTGCAAAAACTTCGTCCAACTCTGAAACTACCAACAACTGAACAAGAACACGTACTGTAGTCCGTAGGTCTATGTCCATCATGGCATCATGGCTCATGGCTGTAGTTTTTACCTTAGGGCAAAGTTAGCAACAAAGAATTAAAGAAGAACTTTGTCCCATTATCGACCCCATTATCATTCCAAGCCACAGAACACAGTACGGACAATCCACATTCTCCCCCCGCAACATTTTCTTACATTCATTCGTTTAGATAAGGAAATATTTTTGTTACTATACAAATCATTGGTACGTTCACATTTAGAGTATGGTAATATCATCTGGTACCCGTATTTAAAACGTCAGTCAGCTTCTATTGAAAGGGTACAGAGGAGAGCAACCAAAATGGTTAAAAGTTGTAAAGATTTTAATTACCAAGATAGATTAAAATTTTTAAACCTTCATTCATTAAAAGGAAGACGTGTTAGGGGAGACCTTATACAGATGTACAAAATTTTTAACAACTTAGATGACATTAGCATTGATTCTCTTTTTACACTATCCATTTATAACAGCACTAGAAATCAAGAGGGAAAATTACATATACAGCGTTGTAATACTAACAGGCGTAAACATTGTTTTAGTAATCGAGTTGCTAACCTCTGGAATTTACTAACACCTAACCTAAAAAGAGCACCAACACTAAATACCTTCAAAAATCTCCTTGACAAAGATGAAAATTTTAGTCAACTATTTTGTAAACATGATGATTGCATTACAATCATAATTTTAAAAGGCATGCTTATGCAAACAAAACAGTGTCAATGAAGGGACATTTATAAGCCGCGAGGCTTAGGCTTGAGCCAGTCCCACACTATACTATACTATACTATACTATACTATACTAACATCCCACAGTAGAACTGCCTCCCATGTTAGGCAGTCACCACATTAAATCTTACCATGCGGAGAGTGGGAAAGAAAGAAAGGAGAGAAGTAAAGAGAAAGACTCAAGAGAAATGATCTGAGGAGAGAGGGAAAGGGGAGGAGGAGACTGAGGAAGCTACCTTTCATTTCTGTTCAGTACCAATGCTGGCATGTTGTTATCTTAGCAGACAGCTGAGCTTGCTTTGATAGTTGGTTACATAGAAGGGAGAGATGGTCTAGGGAGACTCAGTGATAATGAAAAAGACAGGGTCGTGCAGTACTGACATTTTCAGTTGCCCACAGATTGTTCTACTACAGTACTGTGCTAGCCAATGGCTACCAGTTTTGGCCAGCCCTGCATGTTTATGGTGACCAGTGTGTTTTCCAGTGATGATGACACTGACCCCGGAGGACTACCAGAGCAAGTACTGGCCCACGCTGCAGGGGGCCATTGACCAGCTGCTGACCATGAAGCCTGGGGCCTACATCCCCATCTCCTATGAACAGATGTACAGGTACGTGTGCAGTGCAGAGTGCGTCTGCAGACTGTACTGCTGGTGCTTTTATTTGAATCAAATTTCATAGATAATACACAGACAGCTATCCGCAGGACTCCACGCCAATGATTTTTTCCCCAAGTTTTTAACTCACTGCAAGTGCAACACTGCAACTCCTATCCCTTTTCCAGGTCGGGATAGGGTTAGATACTAAGGTAGGGATAGGGTTAGAAATAGAATAGAACGGCTGGGAAAGACATAAGGTTAGGGTTGGGGTTACGGTTAGAAATAAAAAAAGAAAATCATGACAGAATGGCTGCTTGCTGTTGCCGCCATCCAATGAAATTGCAAGTAGCTGGCGTGGAGTCCTGCAGATAGCTTTCTGTTTTTATACTGTACAAATATTGGTTGTGTTGTTAAAAGTACTTTTTAATGAATTTACCATGCATGGAAGAAAAACAAAAACTGACCATGAAGCCAGGGGCTTACACCCCCATCTCCAACGAACAGATGTATAGGTGCAGTAGAAACCACTTAACTCAAAAACAGTTATCACACACTTTACACAGGATTCATGAAAACAGAGATTATGTGTATTTAGGCACTAGACCTCTCATTCTCAAATCACCCCTTAGAATCTCAAACCTTGCGTGTGATAATTCCTGAACATCTCATGTAGGGGGTATGATGATGCATTAAAATGATGATTCATGCATTAACTTCTTCTTCTTCATCTGTGGTGGTGACCAACTTCTTTATAGAGAAGTAATTGTACACACTTTTCAGTAAGCCTATATTTATATCGTCTGCATTACATACTCTTGAAAATTGAAATGTGATTATATCAGTATTTCTGATGTTTTGTTAATGGGAACTCTTTGTCTTCTCTGGGACCGTCTATAACCTAGGTAAAGAGTTCCTGGGATGCATTGTCTTGACAAACAAACAATTTGGACCCCTGTCGCTGCTAGTGTTTAAAGCAAATGAATAACGATCAGAAAGGAGGAAAAAATGTATCATGCTTTTTATCAAGCAAAAAGTGCTTTGTCATATGGCTTTTGTCGTCGGTTGACCTAAAGAGCCTGAAGTCAGGGCCAGTTGTAAAGTGAGAGTGAAAGCCACATACTCAAACTAGGAGGCATTTGCACCAGTTCTAAGTGCTGCAACTTGGGGATTGTTAGGCCTTCCACTACTAACCCCCAAAACATAGTGAATGATCTGGGCCTGTACAGTATTCACATTGAGATAGGAGACTTATCATTAATTATGATATCTTAGAAGTCCTAAAGTCATATTAAATCCTACTACTTTAGAAGGACTTCTAAGATATCGTGAAAAGTCTCATACTAACTCAATGTGAATACAGGCCCAGACCTTTAACCTAACCTAAACTAATTCTTAATCTTATCATAATAGATGTATGTTACATTTTCTTTTCTTTTGTTTAAAAGATGCCGTCGTTAGTAAGGAAATTGTTTTTGTCAAGAATAATAAATTACGCATTGTTACTGTCATGCATTTCATATGCATATTTTGTTTTTCGCTGTTTTCAGTTGTGTGTACAAGTGTGTGTGCAAGCAGTTCTCAGACCAACTGTACAGAGACCTCATCGAGCACATCACCAAACACGTGCAGGCTCTGTCTGAAGAGCTGCAGAATCATGTAAGATTGGTGTTAGTTTTACACTGTGCTAACTTCTCCTTTGTTTATACATCAACAGTGCAGGCTCTGTCCGAATAGCTGAAGAATCATGTAAGATTGGTGTTAGTTTTACACTGTGCTAACTTCTCCTTTGTTTATACATCAACAGTACAGGCTCTGTCCAAAGAGCT
>CM065683.1:32291280-32326280 GCA_017654935.2 Phymorhynchus buccinoides
GGGCGTGGAGGTCGAGTAGACTGGTCAGGAGGTGGTGGAGCTGGTCGGCAGAAGGCTGTAGAAATGAGTCAAGTCTGGCCCTGAGGTCAGACTTGAAGGCAGTGATGTCGATGGAGGAGATCTTCCTGGTCTCGGCATACACAGGAGGGCATGAAGGGCGGAATAAACGGAGGCAGGAAAGAACACAGAGATGGTCAGAAAAGTCCAGGAAGGAGTCAGGAGCAGTAGACCGCAGGACATCTTCGTCGTCACGCCTGACGATAACCAGGTCAAGGGTGTGACCTTTCTGGTGGGTGGGGAAGGTCACAGCCTGGTGCAGGTCGAAGTCATCCAGCAGTGCGGTGAAGCGGAGGGTGAGGGGGTCAGTGGGAACATCAACATGAATGTTAAAGTCTCCCATGATGATTGGAACACCGCTGATAGTGTTGCAGTGCTCCAGCAAAGAGGGAAACTCGTCGAGGAAGAGGGAGTCCGAAAGTTTGTTTTTCTTGTTGGGAGGGGGGCGGTAGAGGCAGAAAAGCTGTAGGCAGTGCTGACGGAGAGTAACGGAGAGCTGGGCCAGTTCAAAGGAGGAGTGTGGAAAGGGGAAGAGGGAGGTAGAGGTGAGGTGGAGGCACAGTTTTTCACGCACGACAAAGGCAATGCCTCCGCCACGTGAAGAGCGAGGATAGGAGATGGTTTTGTAGCCAGGGGGAGAGAGATCAGCGCATTTAGCTTCATCACCCGAAGGCAGAAGCCAGGATTCAGTGATGCAGAAAATATCAACATCGTTCTCTACAATGAAATAATTAATAGAAGAACGTTTCTGTGGGACGCCAACGGAACGGGGGTTAAACTGGGCAACAATAAAATTAGCATCTTTTGTAGGCGAAGCAACGGGAACAGTAAGTAAGTTAGAAATACTCATCCATTTGGTAGGTGAAGGGGGAGGGCGAGGAATTGAGCAGACGACAGAAATCTTCCGTTGCTTCCTTTTTCCTCCTCTGCAGCCTCGCGTGCGTGGAAGATTAATCCCTATACACAGATGACGTAGCGTGGCAACAAGGGCAGAGTCAGGGGTCGAAGGTTGTACAGCCAGTAACGCATTGCGGCTGTACTGCAGTGGGGGAGAGGGGAGCTGGCAGAGTGGTGGCGCACGCACGCGTGTTGCGTGCGTGTAGTGGTCAAGCAGAGGGAAGGAAGAGGGAGACTGAAGAAAAGGGATGGTAGGCAATTTAGGCATGGCGTTGTTTGGCCGGTGCTGGAAACATGGCTGGCTTGGAGAATCCAACAAGCCAACCAGTCTCGTCAAGAAAATAAACCAAATTACTCTCATGTCCGGAGGCAGAGAGGCACAGAAAACAGCCCAAAATAATGTGCAGTTCATCACGAACACACAGACACAAAACAACAACTCAAGCACTACTGGAAACACACCAACAAAAGAATAATGACGAGAGTAAATGATTCAGCCGGCTAGGCGAAAAACTCCCGCATTGCCCCTGAACCAAACTTTTAAAAACTAATCTCTTTTCAGAACAGTTATGAATACGTCTGCAAAATTTGTTCATCCGATAAAACATTAATGATGTGGTGTGTGTCCGTGTGCGTGCGCGTGTGTGTGTGTGTGTTTGTTGTTTCATGAATGTGAGCGTTTGGGGCTTTTTAAAATTGAGCACTATAGTGTAATTTGTTATTATTATTATTACTATTATTATTCCTGTATTGTGCAGCGTTGTTAGAGCAAGTGTGCGGGATCCCTTTTGCCATCTCCCCTCCCACTGTGGCAGCTTTGATAAAGAACCTGTACGCCCTGAACCCTGGTGAGTCATCAATCAATCAATCAATCAATCAATCAGTCAAACAATCTGTCTCCCAGAATGGGCCAGTCTACAGAATCTGTGCTCTCTTAAGTAGAGGTGGGGGGGGAAACCGGTTTGAACCGGGAAAAAACGGTGCTAAACTTTTGCGGTTCGAAAAACCGGTTTGAGTTGCTATGAACCGGTTTTGTAACTGCAAACTGAAAGTAAGTTTTTCTTAGAATAAAGCATTCTTTTCGAAAAGCAACACTGATTCTCAGTGCAGATTGGGTGTTTGTAAACCAAGAGTAGCTGTTTCTAGTTTGTGGTGGTGTATGGCTTTGAGTGTTGAGTTGAGTGTGTGTGTGTCATAAGTCATAAGTTTCTTTAGTGTGTGTGTGTGTGCGTGTGTGTGAATATTCTGACAAATAAATATGTGTTTGCATAGGTGAAACTAGTGATGCGATTTGACTATAAATCAAATGAATTGATTGATTGATTGATTGAGTACTGGTTAAAAACCAGGGCCTGTATTCACGTTGAGATAGCATGAGACTTAGCATCATGCTAACTTAGAAGCTCTTCCAATGTCCTATAGGATTTAATAGGACTTTTGGAAGAGCTTCTAAGTTAGCATGATGCTAAGTCTCATGCTATCTCAACGTGAATACAGGCCCAGTTCGGTAAAACCGGTTCGGATTTGTTAACCGGTTCTCAACTCTACTCTTAAGCCATGTAGCTAATCAATCAACCAGTCAATAAACTAGAGCGTGAAAACGCTAATTCAAGCAACGGCATGGTAGCATTTTCGGCTCCAGTGACCTTGACCTTTGACCAATGACCTTCATCTTCGAACTTGGTCTAGATATCCTGACTACCTATCCACATGTATGCAACATTTGAGGTTCCTAGGTCCCTCCGTTCAAAGGCTATCGTGTTCACATACATAGTCCTCCACATAGTCACAAACAGATAATGGTGAAAACATTAAGCAGCTTTGGCTTCGCCACTTCTTAATTGTATGTTAGAAAGTGTGATGCGCATGGACATTCAGACATAAAAACAGTAATCTATTCTATCATGTTACCGTTTCACTACGAATGAGTTATCTCTTCCAATTTGGAGCTAATGCCAATTACCAAAGACCAAAAAAGTCTTAGTCTTCACAAGACTAACTTACTTCCCTTGGTCTGGTTTAGCAATACCACTGAGCTGCTGTGGATCCCCTTCCTGACGTCACTTCCGGGGAGCCAACTTTGAATCATAATAAATTTTTTCCAATTGGAGCTGCCATGTTCTTTTTTGCTCTGCAAATTTAATTCATTTTCAAGCTATTTTCCTTGCCATTCTACCTTCTTTGTGTTCCCTTTTGCCCCTTGGGTAACAGGTATTGTCAGTGTATAATTTTAATTTGATTTTTGGGATCGAATTTTGGTTAAAGTGAAATTATTTGATTGTTGTTTGACACCGGTTTTGTGCCCTCGTTGTTAACATGTCGGACATCGGTGTCACTTCTGTGCCTTCTGCTTCTACTTCGTCGTCGTCGTCTAAGCAGTCTAGGGATGAGAAAGGGAAGTTCCTTTCTCCCCCTACCCCTAGTTCTAGTTCTAGTTCGAAGAAAGAGTCTAGTTCTAAGTCTAGGTCGTCTTCTTCTTCTTCGTCTTCGAAGAAGAAAGTGCCCCCCCCTCCCCCCCTCCTTCCCACTCATTCTTCTTCTAGTACTTCTGCTGTGTCGGAGCCGTCTGTGGAGCAGACGGAACATGTCATTTCTTTAGTAGATTCCTCTACTTTAGTCTCCGATATGCTGGCAGAATTACAGAACAAGGCTTTAGTTTTGGTCCCGTCCTCTTCTTTGGTTTCGATGTCAGGTGGTTCAATGAGGCCCACCACGACTAGGACAAATACAAAACTTGACTGTGACTCAGTACCATTGGATGAACCGCCAAGTTTGGCGGATGAGAACCTCAGAGACAGAGTGCCTTACCTTTCTCGAAGTTTTGACGGATTTGAAACGGCTGTTTCAACCTCTTACTCGACGGACCAACTGGCCAGTTTGGAGAGGAAGACCGGCATACCGATCTTCTCAATGGATGAAAATCTCGACGGACACTTCTCTGACCGTCGGGAACGGACACGGACGGACACGGTACCGGTCTACGACTCCCGTTCACGTGAGTGTGTGATTCCACGGATGGATTCTCCCAGAAACTGGCAAATTCGTAACTCTAGACCTGTAAGTCCGCCCGGTTTGTCCGGGAGCGGCAGCATGGCGCGGGGCTGGAAGAAGTCCGGTCATGTGCGGTCCCAAACCGGTACCCGTCATGGGGACTCCGGACACTTCTCTGACCGTCGGGAACGGACACGGACGGACACGGTACCGGTCTACGACTCCCGTTCACGTGAGTGTGTGATTCCACGGATGGATTCTCCCAGAAACTGGCAAATTCGTAACTCTAGACCTGTAAGTCCGCCCGGTTTGTCCGGGAGCGGCAGCATGGCGCGGGGCTGGAAGAAGTCCGGTCATGTGCGGTCCCAAACCAGTACCCGTCATGGGGACTCCGGCCGCCCGTGGGGCGAGGCCGATAACGGCTCCGTCATCCGTGAACCAATGAAACACGGTCACGTGACACTAGAAACTGCTACCCGTACCGGTAGCACCGTGCCCGTGGGCACTGTCGGCACGGACCGCATACGGACAACGTCCGTTGACCCGTCAGAACGAACTATGCTGTCACGGCGCAGAACAGTCTCTGCTACAGAGAGATTTTCAACGGATGAAACTCCGCATGGGCTTCCCTCTAGGAACTCTGGCCTGGGTCTACATGTTTCTCCTGTCGAAGATGATTTTCTTCCGCCTTACTCCGAGGATGACAGCGAATTTGACTCAGCAGTGAGAGACGAAGTTCGTCGGGTCATGCGCGAGAGATTTTCCGATCATCAACACCCTGGTGACGAAACAGATCAGGACGTTGATCGTTTCTCACGGGTGGAGCAGGGCAGCTTCTGTTCTGAGCCCCCTGTACAAGTGGAACCAGTTCCTTCTGCCGGGAACTACCAAGGATACTTGGATATTCTCCGTCCATACTGTCAGGACATCAAACCGATGCCTCTTTCTGAGTCGAATTCCAGCAAGGAACAGCCACAGTTTTTCGGAGACTTACAGGCTCCGAAAGAAGCAAGACTTGCTCTTCACACTTCGCCGTTTATTCGCCAAGAGCTTCGACGTGCTGACTCTATTCTCTGGACTCAGCCTCAGATTCTGACCGAGGAGGACGACGGTCCCCCTCCACGTCAACCGGACCCAATTCCTTCTCGTGCGGGGACATTCCTGAAGAAAGACTTCTTCCCCCCGTTTCAGCTATCCAGTACCTTTGTGCCTGTGCCTTCGCACTCGAGTGTGTCTCCTCTAGAGAAACAATCTCTGGATTTTAGGCCACAGAGAGGACAATCGACGACGGTCTCTTTCTCACAGTCCTCGTTGAACAACTTGGAAAGATCGTCTTACGCTGTTCTCCGAGCCGCTTCTCTCGCTACCTCCATGCTGCAGACTCTGTCCCAGATAGTGGGCTCCACCACAACGGCTAAACCAGAAGATTTCAGCCTGCTTGAGTCCATAGATGAACGTGCATTGGGTGTTTGTTTGGCTTCGCTCAACAAAGCAGTGAACTCGATTTCGTCAGTGGCTTCTAGCACCAGGGTTCAACTGGCTGCTACTTACAGAGACTCTGTGGTCCGGGCTTGTAAACTCCGACTGGACCTCGAAGAACGCTCCACGCTACGTTCCTGCCCGTCCCATCCTTCCGCCACCTTCCACCCGAACACGGTCAAGGACGTTCTGGAAGGCTCCAAGAAACGGAGGAACGATCTCTCTCAAGAACAGCTCATGATGTGGGCTCGTAAGGCTGCGAGTCAGAGTTTTGCCGCTCCTCAACCTAAGCGTGCACGCACAGAGTTCAAGCCAGCCAGTCACACTCCCTCCAGGATGATGTCTTCTAGGGGTCGTGTTTCTCGCTTCCCCTACAACCAGTCTTCAGGTCAGCGCCACCGTCCCGCTTTCCAGCCCACTCCCCCCTCTTCAGCCCGTGGTTCCTCGTTCTCAGGACGTGGATCGGCTGCTTCGGGTCCGCCCCGATTCAGCCGTACCGCGTTTCTCGGGGCGGAAACAGCCTTTTCTTTAAAGCCCGCTCGATCTGTGGAGGGTCCAGGTTTTTCGGCCGATACAAGCGTTGGTTCTCTGTGGGAATGCCTTCCTTCATGGGAACGTTTGGTCGAAAATACTTGGATCCTTCAGGTCGTGCGGGCAGGCTACAGGTTCCAGTTTACTCAGGAACCTCCCCTGTCCTCTCACCCAATCTCCTTCCCAGCACCCCAAGACCGGGCAAAATTCGAAGCTCTCGACAAAGAAGTCGCCTCTCTACAGCAGAAGGGAGCCATCATTCCAGTGGCCCCGGTGGACTCGGGGTTCTACTCTCGCCTGTTTGTAGTCCCCAAAAAGAACGGAGAGTTTCGCCCTGTCTTGGACCTTTCCCCTCTGAACAAGTACATCCGTACGGACAAGTTCAAGATGGAGACAGCCGCTTCCATCCGTCTGTCCATTCTTCAGAACGATTGGGCTACATCCATCGACCTGCGCGACGCATATTTCCATGTGGGCATTCACCCGTCGCGGCAGAAGTTCCTTCGCTTTGTCTGGAGGCAACAGACGTTCCAGTTTGTGGCCCTGCCCTTCGGCCTGTCGCCAGCCCCTTGGATTTTTACGAGAGTCACCAAGGAACTTGTGCGGATTGCCAGGGCACAATCCATCCGCCTTCGCGTCTACCTGGACGACTGGCTTCTACTGGCGTCCTCTCGCGCACTCTGCTTGAGTCAAACGGAAACCCTGGTTCAACTGTCCGCTTCTCTGGGGTTTCGTATCCACGACATCAAATCGGATCTGACTCCATCAACCTCTTTCAACTACCTGGGCATGTCTTTCAACACCGTCCAATTCACCGTTCGGCCGTCAGACAGCAGGATCCTAGCCCTCGTGGAGTCGGTCACTGCCCTCAGACAGAAAACCTCAGCTTCTGCCCGCCAGTTACTCCGTCTACTCGGGCTGATGGAATCAGTAGCGGACCTTCTTCCTCTGGCTCGGGTCCACAAACGGCCACTGCAACGCTTGCTGGCTCAGAGAAAGATCTCTCGCCTTCAGCTGGAACACCAAGTGGTGCTAGGGGACTGGTTTCTAGAGGCAACCGAACAGTGGACAGACCGTGCCTGGGTCAACCAAACGGTTCCTATCAGACCTCTTCAGCAACAACTGTTCCTTCACACGGACGCTTCCAAAACTGGTTGGGGTGCACACCTCGACGACAGGGAGGCTTCAGGCAAGTGGACTCTCGCAGAGACACTCTTTCACATCAATCTGCTGGAATTGGAAGCGGTGGCGAGGGCCCTCAAGTCGTTTGCAGTTTGTCTCACCGGCAAGTGGGTCACCGTTTGCGGCGACAATACGACAGCCCTGTCTTACCTGCGCCGTCAAGGTGGAACACGATCGCCTGCTCTCTCGAGAAAAACGGAGGAGATCCTTCTGTGGGCTCAAGCCAAACAAATCTCCCTGTCGGTGGAGTACGTCCCGGGAAAACTGAACGTTTTAGCGGACCAGCTCAGCAGAAAGGGCCAGATCCTACCCACGGAATGGACTATTGCACATCAGTCTCTCCTCCCACTGTGGTCCCTCTGGGGGAAACCGCACGTGGACCTGTTCGCCACGAGGTTCAACTGCAGGCTGCCGGTCTACGTATCACCTATGAGGGACCCTCAGGCACTAGCGCGCAACACCTTCTCGATGCCCTGGACAGGAATGTCGGCGTATGCATACCCTCCAACGTCTCTCCTACCCAAGGTACTCGAGAAATACAGCCGCGATCTACCCCGGCTGATCATCATCGCCCCATTCTGGGAGACCAGCCCTTGGTTCCCGGAGCTCACCAGCCTCTCACACGTTCCAAGCGTCCCTCTTCGTCTCACAAAAGACACTCTGCTTCAGCCACGCACGGGAGTCGGCCACGCCAACCCCCAACTGTTTCAGCTGACCGCATGGCTACTATGCGGTCAGGCCTGCGAGCACGCGGACTCTCAGAACAAACTGTAGACTTAGTACTCAAGGCGAGACGACAGAGTACTAACAAACTATATGACATACGGTGGGCCTCATGGTATGGTTTCTGTTTGTCCCATGGCATTTCTCCGTTAGATCCTTCCGGTCCGGAGTTTACTCAGTTTTTGGCTCACCTCCACCAGAACCGCGGCTTATCCGCTCAGACGTTAAATGGATACAAGGCTTCTGTTGTGCATACTATAACGGTAGCTACGGGCAAGAGAAATCCTTCATTTTCCTTAGCTATTGAACTTTCACATCTGATTGATGCAGTCCGCAACAAGTCTGTGTCCTCGGGCGTTCGCCTTCCTCTGTGGGATTTGTTCGTTGTTCTGTCTTTTCTTCGGGATCAATGTGAACCTTTAGCATCGTTGTCTTTCAAGTTGATGACAAATACATGAAAGACATTTCGAAATCCATCATTTCTAGGTGGCTGATAGATGCTATAAAATTAGCATACTCAAACGCTGACAAATCCTTGCCCCAAAACCCCTGAGAGCCCATGAAATTCGGGCTATCAGCTCCTCCTTGGCCATGATCAAGGGTGTGGCCTTATCCAGCGTCTTGGAGGCCGCCTACTGGAAGTCAGAGACCACGTTCTTGAACTTCTATCTGCGACATTTCTCCGCCAGGAGACAAAATGATACCTACGGCATCAGGAAGCTGGTGCTGGCACAGACCCCTGTCTCCTTGGTCTAACGGTAATTTATGTTGTTATTGTTTATTGGGATGCATATATATGTATATGCCTGTTGGGGGAATGAAATTATATGTTCATACGGATGCTTCCGGTGCTATCACGGGGATACCCTGGGTAATCCCGCTTTTTGGATATAATGGGTATGAAATGTTTGCTCTTTGTTGGAAAGTTAAAAATTCAACAATGTTTTTTCTTACCCACCTCCTCGTTGGGAAACAACTCATTCGTAGTGAAACGGTAACATGATAGAATAGATTGGATGATTTTAGTTAATATAACTATCTATTCTATCTATATACTTACCGTTTCACTACGATCAAAGGTTCCCACCCACCTCCCTCCGACGAAAACATCGTTGCGAGTCGATTAGTCAAAAAATTTATCATGATTCAAAGTTGGCTCCCCGGAAGTGACGTCAGGAAGGGGATCCACAGCAGCTCAGTGGTATTGCTAAACCAGACCAAGGGAAGTAAGTTAGTCTTGTGAAGACTAAGACTTTTTTGGTCTTTGGTAATTGGCATTAGCTCCAAATTGGAAGAGATAACTCATTCGTAGTGAAACGGTAAGTATATAGATAGAATAGATAGTTATATTAACTAAAATCATCCATTCACAAATAAAATCTACAAAGATATTGGTAAAACTCTCTTACATGTAAACGCCTGCACGTGCATGATTATGCACACACATATATATATGCATCACACCCACCCACACACAACACAGCGTTGAGGAAGGTCCCCAAAGGCAAGCCCATCCCTTTGGCTTGCAGCACCAGAGCCGGTGCAAGGGCCCCTCGTTCGAGAGTCATAGTCTAAAGTAAGAGCTGTACAATAAATGATTTTGCATAGGAAATCACGGTAGAGCTTTTGTGGAAGACTGGCTCAAACTAAGGGGCATCCACACTGGCTTTTAGTACTGTAGCCAAATGGATCTAGGTTAGTTTGGGGGGACCTTCCCCAATGTTAGCTGTTGACAAAGTGGGGATGTACCATGAGCAAGGCATCTCATCTCCACTATTAAAAATTGTAGCCCAGTCGTCCAGAATAACAGCTACCTGTCTGCAGCCATGGTCGGAAATGACAGACTGGTATGCACGTTGACAACACACAGCTGTTTTCTCGTTTCATTACCCATGGATGTGTTGCTGCATTTCTCAGTGCACCTTTTAAAACCATTATGCAATGTTGACGTGCGTGATGTGCATGCATGTCTCTGTGTGTATTTGCATGTATGTGTGTGTGCGTGTGTGCGCAGACTATGCGGGGAGCAACAGGGATCTGTTTGCGCGGTTCATCCCCAACGTTCATCCTCCCACCTCCCTGAATCAGCTGGAGGAGTGCGCGGCCGAAACCCAACGCCTGCAGCAGCAGCTCAGCACCCGGCCAGAGTTCAGGTCAGTGCACCCTGGGTAGAATGAAGGTTTCGTTAGCCTGCTGACTCTTTGCGGAGTGGTGGGATATTGTGATCATTTGTGCCAGAGTTCAGGTCGGTGGAGCCTCTGATGAGAAAATATTTCTTTAGCCCACTACCCCCATGCTAGAGTGGTGGAATATTGTGATCGTTTGTGCCAGACTTTAGGCCAGTGGGCCTAGGGTGGTGGAATGAATGAATGCATGGGCGCTTCTCTTCAGGCTATGTGTTTGAATTCTTTTTTTATATTTTACAGTGGCCTCTGCCTGCAGATCAGGGTTGATAAATCTGCGGAGGAACCTCCATCTCTCGTCTTCCCATTTGTTGTCCCTCCCACCACTTGTCAGTACCCATGTTACGCCTTAGCTTTGCTTCAAGCCTGGAAAATCCCTCCCCATTTGTTGTCCCTCCCACCACTTGTCAGTACCCATGTTACTACGCCTTAGCTTTGCTTCAAGCCTGGAAAATCCCTTCCCAGTTGTTGTCCCTCCCACCACTTGTCAGTACCCATGTTACTACGCCTTAGCTTTGCTTCAAGCCTGGAAAATCCCTTCCCAGTTGTTGTCCCTCCCACCACTTGTCAGTACCCATGTTACTACGCCTTAGCTTTGCTTCAAGCCTGGAAAATCCCTTCCCAGTTGTTGTCCCTCCCACCACTTGTCAGTACCCATGTTACTACGCTTTAGCTTTGCTTCAAGCAGAGCCTGGCAAATCCCTTCAACTCGTTCAACACTGGGTGATTGCTTCCTTTCACAACCAGAGTACCAGAGTACGCCATAGCGTACATTGTGTTTAAGCATTCACACTGCACAACTCAGCGAACCCATGCAAACTAAAAATAGATTTCAACCAATGAAATGACTTCTAGTCTATTTTAAGGACGGCAATGAATGACTTCAAGTCACTACCCCTCTATTTGTCTTCTTTGTCATGCTTTTTTGCAAAACGTCGTTAATCGGCCAGTGATAAAAATTTTTACTTTCGAACTTTAACAGACATTAGCTTTCATTATTATAAATAATGCCACACATTTTCAGAACTGTACTGTTAAGCATTCTTTTTTAAAATAATTTGTATGTAATGAATGCAAACTTGCCTAGGGTTGAACGGTTGTGCGAGGCATGTACGCTCTTCCGTACTCTTGTGTAGAGAGAGTTAAAATAGCATTTTTCTTCAGCTTCAGGGGGCATAGTCCCCCCCCCCTCCCCCCCTTGTATGTCTGTGTTTCTGTCTGTCCAGGCAATATCTTGTGAGCCGCTGCGCAGAATCGCTGCAAATTTTTGCATGGTTGTGTACTCTTATCGCCATACATTTATCACTCGGAATCATTTTAAATTAAGACGAAAGAGTTATCACTAAAATTACCATATTTTGGAACTGTTCAAAAGGTGCACAGAAGGATTTTGAGTAAACACAAAAAAATAATTGGCTACGTTGTAGTTTAGACACCCCCACATCAAATTGTCATGTTGAAAATGGTCACTGAGAAGCAGCATTCTGCCGTTGTTGGAAAAGGGATTAGGTTAGGATCCCAGGGCTTCCCACTCTAAGGGGTATTTATCCCTGGAAACAGTTTTTCTTCTTCTTCGATCGCTCAGACAGTTTCCTGTCAGTTATGAGCGCAGATGCGTCATGCTGCCGTTATGCGCCTAACTAAGAAATAGGCCCAGCAAGTCCGACTTCGGCTGAAGGAAATGTTTTTGAAAAGTGTTTCGTGAAAAAAGGCAGAATGGACCGGTAAGACAGGAAGATAGTAGATGACAGTAAGCAAAGGGAAAAGGTGGAGTCATAGAGAGTGACAGATTAGAGGAAGTTACAAGCACAGAACTTCCAGAAGGTGTAGTACACCTAGAATGCGCGCTATATAAATAAATAAAAAATTCTTTATTATTATTATTAATAAGGTGGGGGAACTGTTTATGCAAAAGACCCCCCTTTATCCCCATGGGGGACCTGGAAACAGTTAAAATGGGCACCCTGTCCATGGAATCCACTTTATTGTTTAGTGTCCCAAGAATTGAGTGGAAACTGAGTAAACATCAAACTTTTACAGCAGTCACTTGTCTTGTTAGCTAACCTGTACCTATTAAACACAGGGACACCCAAAACAACAGGAACTATTGACATTTTCTTTCTGGTAGGTTACTGAACATCAAAAGATCTTGAATATAGAAGTATGTTGGCACCGAAAAGCAACAAAAAGACTACTACCCAAAATATTCAGTCGCATACATTTTGCTAGATCACGAAATATATGAATTGCGATGTTTGTTTTGTTTTTAACCCTTTCATCACCACTGTCGCCTCTTGTCACCACAATGATTTAACACCCATGTCACTGAAAGGCATCAAATGAGGGTCTGGTATCCAGTGACCTTATGTTCTTAAGCTTTCATCACCACTGTTATGTCACTTAAAGGCCTTTCATCACCACTGTCGCCTCTTGTCACCACAATGATTTAACACCCATGTCACTGAAAGGCATCAAATGAGGGTCTGGTATCCAGTGACCTTATGTTCTTAGCCCTTTCATCACCACTGTCGCCTCTTGTCACCACAATGATTTAACACCCATGTCACTCAAATGAGGCATCAACCTTATGTTCTTAGCCCTTTCATGAGGTCGCCTCTCTGGTATCCAGTGACCATTATGTTCAGTTAGCCCTTTCATCACCACTGTCGCCTCTTGTCACCACAATGATTTAACACCCATGTCATTGAAAGGCATCAAATGAGGGTCTGGTATCCAGTGACCTTATGTTCTTAATTTTGGGAGGTAAGGATAGGCCCTAATTTATGCATGTCAAAGAGGAATCCCCAATATTGCAGACGGAATCTTTTCTCTACCCAGGTAAGTTTAATGGTAAATTTTAGCTGAGGAATGACTAGCATTGAAAGGGTTAAGCAGTTTGTCCCTGGAAAGAAGTATATGTCCCTGGTTTTTAAGCAGTTTGTCCCTGCAAACTGCAACATGTGGCAGGCAGCCCTGGGATCCAGCCTAGGGTTATTGTCATGAAACTGAAAGAACCAGACTTTGAGATCGAGAGCCGTAAACATGAGGGGGTTACCTAAAGTACAACTTTGGCCATGTACTCACTCACACACTAACCCATGATGTAGATTCGGGTACTCTCTTTTCCTCTACCATTTCGCTTTCTGGGTGCATATGATATTGGACGATTTCTCTTTCAGGCATGAAAGCAGTCACAAACGAAGCTTCGAAGATGACATATCAGTGAACTGACATTGACATGTGGCATATTCTTCTGCATTATAAGGTGAGCTCTGATGTCTGTCTGTCCGTTTGTCTGTCCCTCTGTATGATCAACACAAGTCCTCATTCCCCTTTGTAAGCGATGTCATTCATTCATTGCTTTTCACAGACATTTTGATTAAAAACCTTTGTCTGCAACTTCCACCAGCAGTGAGGTATGATGCTGCATCAATATTCCGCTCAGCTTCTGAAAATTCCACACGTCAGTTACAAATAATCCTCTCTGGTCTGTTGGGGGATGGGGGCAGGTCGGCATACATGTTTGCTGTTACAGAATACATTTATGACCTTGTTGGTCCAATTGTTGCTCAGGTGTTAGTACCTGTGCTAGGATTAGGAACATGTCTATGCACACTGGGCCTCATTTTTTGGTCTTTTCCAAAATATCTCATTCTAAACCTAACATGCTTATGTTTCTTTCACTTGCTATTGTTGTTGTGTTGCCTGATGCCTATCTGTTTTGTGTTGAGTAGTGTTGATATCGAAGTGCCAACTGAAAATAAGCTAGTGTTTGTGTGAGGTACCAGGGTAGCCATGTTGCTTTATGCATTTTATTGTGATGGCTCAGACCGTTTTTAATTTTGAAATGGACTAGTTTGAAGAGATGGAACCTAAACCTAACTAGTGTCTTGGGGCATGTTGCTTGTATAATGGTAGGTATGAAATTCATGCAAAGGTGAAAAGTGGTTTTATGATAATGATGATGATGACAATGATAAGGATGATGATGATGATGATGATTACTTCAAGTAAAGGATGTGTGTTGCAGGTCCTATGGTAGCTGTGATGTTCCAAGCAAATGATGGAAAGTGGTTTTATGATGATGATAACAATGATGATGATTACTTCAAGTAAAGGGTGTGTTGCAGGTCCTATGGTAGCTTTGATGTTCCAAGTAAATGATGGAAAGTGGTTTGATGATGACGATGATGATGACAATGACGATGATTACTTCAACTAAAAGGTGTGTTGCAGTTCCTATGGTAGCTGTGATGTTACAAGCAAATGGTGGAAAGTGGTTTTCTGATGATGATGATGATGACGATGATGATGACAATGACGATGATTACTTCAACTAAAAGGTGTGTTTCAGGTCCTATGGTTGTTGTGATATTCCAAAGCAAACGGTGGAAAGTGGTTTTATGATAATGATGATGACGATGATTACTTCAACTAAAAGGGGTGTTGCAGGACCTATGGTAGCTGTGATATTCCAAGCAAATGATGGAAAGTGGTTTTCTGATCATGATGATGGTGATGACGATGATTACTTCAAGTAAAGGGTGTGTTTCAGGTCCTATGGTAGCTGTGATATTCCAAGAAAACAGTGCAGAAGTGGTTTGATGATGACGATGATGATGACAATGATGATTACTTCAACTAGAAGGTGTGTTTCAGGTCCTATGGTAGCTGTGATATTCCAAGCAAATGGTGGAAATTGGTTTTCTGATGATGATGATGATGACAATGACGATGATTACTTCAGCTAAAGGGTGTGTTGTTTCAGGTCCTATGGTAGCTGTGATATTCCAAGCAAATGGTGGAAATTGGTTTTCTGATGATGATGACAATGACGATGATTACTTCAGCTAAAGGGTGTGTTGTTTCAGGTCCTATGGTAGCTGTGATATTCCAAGCAAATGGTGGAAATTGGTTTTCTGATGATGATGATGATGACAATGACGATGATTACTTCAACTAAAGGGTGTGTTGTTTCAGGTCCTATGGTAGCTGTGATATTCCAAGCAAACTGTGGAAACTGCTGTGCACGGTGCAAGGTGGTGGCTGTGGACTATGGGCAGTGGTGACGGGTAGCTAGCTGTGTGTGTGCATCCACCCCGCAAACATTCTCCACCACAGACACTTTCCCCGACATAGCATTTGTGTCAACCAGGGATGCTTTCCCCTACATAACAATTGTGTCAGCCAGGGATGGTTTCCCCTACATCATACATTTGTGTCGAACAGGCATGCTTTCCCCTACATAACATTTGTGTCAACCAGGGATGCTTTCCACTACATAACATTTGTGTCAGCCAGGGATGCTTTCCCCTACATAACATTTGTGTCAACCAGGGATGCTCTCCCCTACATAATACACTTGTGTCAACCAGGGATGCTTTCCACTACATAACATTTGTGTCAGCCAGGGATGCTTTCCCCATCATAACATTTGTGTCAACCAGGGATGCTCTCCCCTACATAATACACTTGTGTCGAACAGGGATGCTTTCCCCTACATAACATTTGTGTCAGCCAGGGATGCTCTCCCCTACATAATACACTTGTGTCAGCCAGGGATGCTTTCCCCTACACCATACACTTGTGTGGAACAGGGATGCTTTCCCTTACATCATACACTTGTGTTGACACTACAGAGTGAGGTGCATGCGGGACGAACAGATAACCACAACTCAAAATCATGTGCATTGAAACAAGGAGACTGTGGGGGGGTGGAAAGGGAAAGCACACTGAATCTGTCATCAAAGATTTGCCGAACCTTAACTTCCTTCTTTTTGGTATTTTGAATGTACAGTTTTCACCATTAATGCACAGCATGTTTTAGAAAATAAATAAAGAATTAAAAAAATTGCAAGAAATTTTAGGGTTTTTTGGGGGGTCATTGTGTGTAAAAGAAACTGAAGTTTCAGAGAAAAGAGTTGATTTTTTTTTGATTTTTTTAAATTATTATTTTTGTGTTCTTTGGAGAGGCATGACTTTATGGTGAAAAGAAATACAGACAAACCTCTATTTTAAGACTTCCAAAATGTCCGGAAAAATCGGTCGTAAATTGGAGGGGTCGTATGACGGAGGTTTTCACTGGCAGCCGTAGAAAGAAAAAGTTCAGCACAGTTCATACTCTCTTCTTCATGCACACATACAATGACATATTAAAACTGGATTTGGGTCTTTCCAACTCCATAGGATTGTGCAATCGATGTATTACAGTTTCACTTCGCCGACTTCTGTTAATCACCTCCACTCTCGTCCAAAGTCAGTGGTTTTCTTTTTCAAAGTGAGTGGTTTTCGTGCTTTTCCTACGCTTTCCGCCATCTTTTCTACAACAAGGGAAGCGACTCCGCTTTCAGGCCCTTGACCGTGGTTGTTTCCCTTTGCTCGAAGTCTATGCAGACGACAACAACGGTCGTAAAAACCAACAAAATGGCGGTCGTAAGTCGCGTTTTAGAGGAAGTCGTTTAAGAGAGGTCGTTTACATAGTAAAATGCATCTGTGCCAACAAATCCGGTCTCAAATGAGAGGTGGTCGCTTAACAGAGGGTCGTAAAATAGGGGTTTGTCTGTAGGAGCGAGCAAAGGTGCAGGACAGGTGTGTGTGAGTTTTGCGTGTGCACAACAGAACAACAATAGACAGTTTTCACATGGAAGCGTGGGCTCCATGGGCAAATGTTGGAATAGTGCTGTATCAGCACTACCATCCTCACTCCTCTCCCCCCCCCCCCCCCCCCCCCCCCTTTTGAAGGGATCATGGGATGTACCTTGATGCTTCTCTACTTCTGTGTTGTTATTTTTTTCCAACATTGCCAGTTCGTACGCTGTATGTATGACACATTATTCTTGTACCTGTATTTCGATTCCCAAGTTGAGCACCCGATAAAACAGTTGAAATGTGTAGCATAGCACAGAATACATCATCTGTGAAATTCACAAACCTCATATCTTGAATTTTGAATTTTTTGAGTTAGATACATAGTCAGCTCTCTAATTTTTCCCACCACATTCCACCAAAAGCTTGTATCTCTAACGACTCTCTATCTGGGGTAAATGAGGTTGTGTAAATTAGAAGAAAAACTCAAGTCCCAAATTCAGATCTACTTAAGGACAAAAACCTCATATGTTCGTTCTTTTCAAGTATTAAAAGAAAAGAAAAAAAGAAATGTTAACAAAATTCAGGACTGAACTTGCAATGTCTTGAACAACATATTCATCATAGTTAATAGGTTGTGGAAAACACGGTTAATTTTTATACATTTTTTTTCTCCATTTTTCTCAAAACTACAAAATTGAGATACGAGGTTTGTGAATTTCACTGATGACAAGTAGATTTTACATCTGAAACTGTATGCAAACAATATTGTTGCAAAAGATATGACCATAGTCCTCTTACAAAACATTGATAATGTCTGTGTGAACAGCTTTTCTATTGTTTCTAAGAATTCTTCACTAGTATTTGCGACCGGTTGTCTCGATCTTTCTTTTTCCCTTCTCCAAACTCACACAGAAAAGTTTCCACATTTCTATAATCAGACAGTATGTAGCTGCTTAGTGCCTATGAAAAAAAGTGAAGGTCTCGTTTTGTTTGGTTCTCTTTAAATTGCATTAACTCATTCAAGTCGTTCTGGCCATATATGTCCGGAATTAATAGATAGCTCTCAATTTGATGCATTTGCTTCAAGGGAAGTAAATCTGTGTGCACACCATACTTTGGTCACTTCTAAACTCGCTTCACTGTCTTAGACCACAATTTTGCCTCTGACTTTGCTTTTTTAGTGGTTTGTTGTGGGAAGCCAATCGGTGTAGAGAGTTTTTCTATATAAAGTCTATATATAAAAAAAAGTCTGATCTACCACTTCCCTGTGTCTAAACCTGAAGTAAAAACCCGTAATCTTCTTTCATTTCTCCTTTTGTTTATATATGTTTTGTTTGTGTGTATGACTGGAGTGATTTGTGAGGTTTTTTTAATAATTAAAAATCGTTGCAATGCGAATGAGTTAGACTAACGTTGCACCTTCATCAGTTCATAAAGTTTGTCGAATTTTTTAAATTTGGATTACATCCTTTCTTTTTGTTGTTGTTGAAATTTTCATCTTGTCTTTGCTTTGATTCAATTGAAATTGATGGCAAAAGATTTATAGAAGATTATAAAGGAGCCCTTTCCTAAATGTGATAACGGAAAGCCAGTTGCCAAAATCAGGAACTGTTCACAATACATGGTAGTCGTTGCTGCATCTTGCCTCAATTCACAGACTCTGGTAACACTGCAAAATCGTTGAGGGTCACTATGTTGAATAGATAGAAAATGAAAAATAATAAAATATTGGACAGTTTTGGTCTTTGCTTTATGCTTTTTAATTTGTTTAAAGTGTTTGGATTTCAGATTTTTTAGTGGTTTAAGTTGGTCATGAAGGGTTTTTTTTTCTTTTCTTTTTTTTTGCTTGTTAGGCCAGTGAGGTTTCACAAAGGGATCTGTATTTATGCTTCTCATTCAGGGGTAAGTGTTGTGAAAGTTGACGGTTGGTATTTGGTATCTCAGTTAACAGAAATGTGCATTGTGTGAAAGAAGGCATGCTGATCAATAGAATACTCTGATTCCAGGGGCGTAACCTACCAAGTTTTTTTAAAAATATTTTTTTCAAACAAAACGATTATTTGTTAATAAGTCGTTGTGGTGGAGGTATAAACGCAGTATGAATGGTTGTCTTCAGAATAATTTCACAAGAGAAGACCAACTGACATTGCAGAATTCAGGTCAGCTTGTATTGCTGTTAGTAATGGTTCTCAGTCCAATAAAACATCATCAGCATTTCCCCTTCTAATTGAATGATTGCTCGCTTGTTTTTTGTGGAAAACAATTTATTTATGATGAGAAAAAAAGAGGTATTGAATGACGGTTTAATGAAAGAAAAAACCCAATCCAACAAGCAAACACAAGGCAATAAGGGTGAGGGATCTTTTTCTTCGTGAACTTTGAGGGTGAGGGATGACTAACTGTGCAAATATGCTTTCACGTTTGTTGTTGAACGTGTATACATGGGACTTACTTTCCCCACATCTTGATTTGTATGTATCGTACAACTACCGGGCTGTATTGTCTTTATCTCATGTACCTGTTTTTGTCATGGATGTCTACTTCTTGTATTTCCCTACTTCCATGCTCTTAAAAATGTACTTTTCTATGAACATGTGGTGTTCAATATTTTAATTTCATATTGATTGTGCTGTTGTTACTTTATGTTACCACCACTGCGCATCAGCACAAGGCATAATTGCAGAGATCGATGCTGTTGTTGACATCTTTTTGTAAACTGTGACAATTTTCAATTGTTTTGAATCGACATATACAATTTTGATTAGTCTGTTCAGAACCTTGAAGTTTTTACTGGTCTGGGTTGACTTTTTTGTCATTTTATTAATAGAACAATAACAGTAAAAGAACGCATTGCAGACCCAAAGCCTGTACAGTTGTTCATTTGTAGACCTTTCTAAAGTTAAAGGTATCGTATTTTACGGACTACAAGGTGCACCTGATTATAAGGCGCACACCCCAAATTTTACACAAAATTCAGATTTTGTTACTTTAGTTTCTTACTATATTATCAGTCACATTATAAGGCGCAGGGGTCTCAGTCTAGGAAAAAAGTATCGCCTTATAGTTCGTAAAATACGATACTAGCTGATACTGTAGAGGGATGTCCGATGAACTGATTGCTGCATTTCACTAGCTGCCATACTTGCCTCCCAGCTAATTTCGAGGCTAGTCGCCAAAGCCTTAAAAGTGTTAGAGCATTTTAATTTTATGTGCATGTAGTTCGACACTCCAACAATAAACTCTTTTAGGAGATCAGCATTCTACTTACTTGTCAGTTCTAGATAATCTAATCCTGCTTCGGCTACATGGCCTGGCATCAGTGCTGTTGTTTCTTTGAGATCTAGTTTGTTCTCCTGCAGTACCAGCATGGGTGCTACTCTTTCAGTTTCACACTGATTTCAATTTTTTTTTTTTTTTTTTACCAGAAACTGAACTTCACCCCCCCCCCCCCCCCCCCCACCCCCCAAAAAAAAAAAAAAATGACCACAAGCGATTTGGGGCATTTTAAACTTGGTTGTTCTATCCTGGAAATCTCCCAGGGAATCTTGAAAACAGCATGGTGGTGCCATATTGTTTTCAAAGACAATGTAAACATTTTACAAGGCTTATCGGACTCAGACTGTCTGTGTCCATCATTAATTTTAACCCCTTGACTGCCAGAGAAAATTCAAAAAAAAAATCATTGGGCAAATCATGCCATGAAAAAGACAACAGATGGAGCCAATCTGGCAAAATGGTCTGGGGATATTACTCTCTTGACTGTGTTAGAGCAAAAGCCAGCATATCAGGGTCATTCCTCTTCATCTGGTGACGTCATCAGTGATGTCATCAGGTCAGTACGTGATACGTTGGTGGCAGTCAAGGGGTTAACTGTCTGTCTGTCTCGTTATCTCTCTCTCTTGCGATGCCCCCCTGAATTGTCCAGCAGGGCTCCAGCCCTGTACCCCGCTGGGGCCCTAGGTGGCCCCTGGACCCTTGCCTTTCAGTTTTTTTCATTTTGAGGAGTTGCATCCATGTACCAGTCATTTGGTCATCAGCTGGTGTGCTGTTACAGGCATGGTAGACCTCCGCGAATCGCGGAAAATCTGTGAAACAGTTTGAAACAAAATTATTAAAAAATGCATTGAAATGGCATGAAAAAGTAAAAATTTCACTCATTTATTGAATTTTATTGAATTTTCTTCGCCCCCCTGGACCCCTGACCATTTTCCTTGAAAACCACTTTGCCCCCACTACCATGCCTGTGTTAGCACTTGCTGAAAGTAGTCTGGCCGGTGGACAAATGGGTTTCTTGAAAGTAAATCACTAATTCTCAAGTGTGATTTTGAAGGTAATTCTCAGGCAATAAGTTGATATATTGTTCAGTTCAGCAGATTCCTTTCTTTTTGTCACTAGTAGGTAACAGTACATGTACCAAGCTTGTCTCAATTTTAATTTGTTCAAATTATCATGTTTCTTCTCGAGCCCTCAATGTATTATGATAAATGTCATCTAATTGTTGTCACTTTCTTATTTAAAGTCGTTGTTGTTGGTGATATGTTTTAAGTGCTACACTGTCATGTCTTGAGTCGTGGAGATTTCAATGACAATGTTGTTTTCTACCAAAGAAAATAGTGCTACGTTCAGGCATCAGAATTGTCAAGAGGATCAGAGGATTTCAAAGGATTATAAATATCTGGCAGAGGATTGGCTTTTGTCAGAGGTTTTGCCTTTTTATTGAGTGCTATCCTTTGTGTTAAATAGCATTTTAAAGTGATTTATCACTATATTAAGCCTTTTTGGTGGTGTTCAGAACTGATTTCAGTGTTGTCCCTAGAGCTATAGTCTGGGGCCTTGTGGTTTTCAGAGGATTGGACTTCAGACTATTCTGATGCCTGTATGTTAATGAGGCCTAGTAAGATTTTAAAACCTTACGTGATTTGTAGTATGATATTCTGATGAGGAAACAAGCTTTTTTTTGGTTGGTCATTCTTGTTTGTACATGTAAATACCTTGTAATTCCATAATCATCTTATAAATGGCATCCTATCAATGATTATTGAGATGTTTGTAATCAGCACCAGAATGGTTGAGTCCAAGCATTGCCCTTGTGAATCCCTTGTGCCACAGTTATTCTCTCCCTTCTCCCTACATTTGTCTCATTTATTCTTCCAAGGAGTGTTCTGTTCATTTGATTATGATTATTTTCCCAAGTATGAACTCTCATTAGTAGGTGTCAGCCGTGCTCAGGTTTTCTTCATCTATGCACCCGTTATGTTAGACTTCATGGAACCCCATTTCATGCAATAAAATAAGGCATTGTGTGTATGTGTGTGCGTGTGCATGATTAAATATTATTGGACCGTTTTTGAGTGTACTGTACTTGGTGTCATAGTCCCCTTGTCTGTGTCGCAAATGGAATGTGTCTTTGGCTAAGATGGTTTGAGTTACTCATCATTTCAAACTAGCTTTGTTGTTGTTTGTTTTCATTTTTCTGAGAATGGTTTTTGTTATTTCAACAAGAGTTTGTGTTCTTTTATTTCCTTTTCCTTTAAATACTGGGTACTTTAATGTTCTGTAACAGATTTCAGTTTTCGTTTGTTCTTTCATGATGCGAATATTGTAATATGATTCCTTTTGTTGGTATGTTTGGGTTTGCTATGTTGATGTTTTTAAAGGACCTCTGAGCATTGTAAGTGAGAAATGCGAGAGGCTATAGAATGTATCTCTCTTCATTTTATCTGTTTTAATTATGTGCTCTTGATAAAAAAATTAAAAAAACCCAGCTAAGTTTTCTTTTGGTGTTTGTTGCTATATTGAAGCGGCTACCATTGCAGTATGTTCACATTGCCTTGTTTTTGTCTCTCTTTGTATTTTTCTTTGTACCTGTTGGTGATAAGCAGAGATTCTTAATGGACTTACAAACTTCCCAGGTTTGAAAAGATCTTGTGATGGGAATAAGAATCTGTCTATGTGTGTGTGTGTCCCTAGCTCTTTGTCTGCCAAACTGTTTGTTAGTCTGTGTTTACGTTTCTGTCTGTGTGCAAATTTTGATTCACCAGAGCTTAAATTGATAAAATGATCATGATGAAATTTGGGAAGATGTTTCCTCATAAGCCTGGTGCAATGCCTATTGTTATTCTTGCAAAAAATCAATGTTTACGGTATTAGCTACCGAAAAGGGTTTTTGCTTCTGCTTTTGAATATCATTCATAGGAACTATTAACCAAATAGAGGGAGGTAATGTTTTGTCCGTTTAGGGTGAACACCTTTACTCTAAAAGCTTTGAACAGGCTTTGATGACATTTTATGACTGCTGAGGGTATCAGCCAAAGAACATTCTGTTAAATTTTGGACTTTAACCCTTTCACCGCCAATGTCGCATTTTATCGGGATATCTCCCGAACCGCTTGACCGAATCGCGTCAAATTTTGTGTGAAGGTGTGCCACCTTAATAGGAAGAGATCGGCGCAAACCATTTTGCCGTCTTGACCTTGACGTACGACCTTGAAAACCGAAAATCTATTTTTAGCCATATCTCGGGCACCGATCAACATAGGATGTTGAAACTTGGTATGAAGGTGGTTTGGCTTATGCCCGTTCTGATGATGGCATACCGATCAAGGTCAAGGTCAAAAAAAGATCGCTGGAGCCTGAAAATCGGAGGGTCATTTTTTCTCCTTCTGTCTGTCCCAAGGATATCTTTCGAACGGGTTGACAGAATCACGTCAAATTTTGTGTGCTGGTGTGTCACCATGAGAGGAAGGCATCCACGCAAACCATTTTGCCGTCTTGACCTTGACCTTGGCGTACGACCTTGAAAACCGAAAATCTTTCAGGGGCCATAACTCCCACACCGTTAGTGTTAGAGTCTTCAAATTTGGCATGAAGGTACTTTGCCTTATGCCCGTTCTGATGGTGGCATACCGATCAAGGTCAAGGTCACGGTCCGGGCGATCAGTAGGCCTTGAAAGTGGTAGGGGTCTACACATTGGGTTTTAAGCCATATTTTCCACATTGGTACTTGACAGAAGCGCTTCAGATTGTGTGTGGTACTGTATACCCTAGAGAAGAAAACATCTGAGCATAAATTATCACCATGCTGACCTTGACCTTGAAGTGTGACCTTAAAAACCGAAATTTCCTTCTTTGCGCTATATGTTTCTTCTTCAAGCTGTATCTCGTGAACTAGAAGACAGAATCCCTTCCAATTTTGTGTCAGGATGTGACACTCTACGGGGTGTCGCAAGTGCGTGGCATTGCTGGTGACGGACATGTTTGCCGCTCGGCGACGCCCTTGTTTTATATATATGTCACAGAAGAATCCCCAATACTGCAAATGGACTTTGTTCTCTACCCAGGTAAATTTAATGGAAAATGTTGGCTGAAATATGGCTGGCGGTGAAAGGGTTAATCTGGATTGTAAATCAGATAAAGGATTTGTGAAAATAAGATTTTTATTTGTAATTTGTTGTTGTTAATCTGGATGCTTGTGAACAGATTTGGATCAAACATTGGACACGCTTACCATAGGCTATGTATCATGAGAGAAATCTCTCATTAAACTGGGATCTTTTTTCTTTGACTGTATAACTGCATCTTCACAAATGCAAGAATCGTTTAACTCTTCTTGTACGAATATTTTCACCCAAGACAATACTCAACACTCCCACTAAATGCAAAGACATTCGCTGCCAAGCACCCTGTCATGCGTTTGTCTGTTTTTACAACTTTTATCACTGTTAAGGCAATGCATGCACACTCAATGCATGCACACTCAAAAGAATAGTTATTTCCTTCTTGTCAGTTGAGATGCAACGGACAGCCAAGAATGTCCAAAACACATGGCTCTAGAAGAGTTAATGCTGTTTTCTACCGGCCCAATTAGGGAAAGAACACTAGCATGCCTTAGTAAACCCACAGTAACCTAGAGGCAGCCCTGGGTTGTTTCTGTAGTGGAGGCGAACACTCTGTCAGTGCTTTCTAGTTACCAATATTTATGTGTAATCCATACATGTATTTAGAAAACGAGCTAAAGGCTTTTATAAACTGTCCGCACCATAATAGTACTATCATGGATCTTTGCACCACCACCTAGTCCTCTGGCTTTCTGGTAGAGTACATACAACCTTCTGACACACACGTCTGTCTCACACATGCACACACACACACACACACACACAACATAACACAACACAACACACACACACACACACACCAGTGTTTCTGTAAACGTAGAGATTGTGCATATTTACGCACTAGAAATCTCAAATCACCCCCTAGAATTTCAAAACGTGAGTGAGATCGACCCTTTAAGATCTCAAGTACCCCCCGTGGGGATACTGAGGAGTCTTTTTGTACAAATAGTTTCCCTACCTTCTAGAAGTTCTGTGCTTGTAACTTTCTCTAATCGGTCACTCTCTTTGACTCTGCCTTTTCTCTTTGCTTACTGTCATCTACTATCTTTCTGCCTTATCGGTCCATTCTCCTGCCTTTAAAACAAACAAAAACTTTCAAAAAGATTTCCTCCAGCTGAAGTCGGACTTGCTGGACCTAACTATTTCTTGGTTGGGCGCGTAACGGCGGCATGACGCGTCTGCGCTCGTAATTGACAGGGGGCTGTCTGAGCGATTGAAGAAGAAGAAGAAGAGGAAATTCCAAGTTGGGGGTGAGATGACACATTAAAATGATAATTTGTTCATGAACACAGTCGTTATATTTCAGTAGGATAACTACATTGCTGTCATTTCTGCCGCTAGCTGGAGTCTAGATATAAAATTCTTCAAGATCGCGCAGAAAGCTAGGCTAATCGTTGAAAACTCATTGAAAGATCCTAGATCCTTTTTCAGCATCCAATATAATCATTTCATATATGTGTGTAGAAGATGGGGGAAACAGTTGACGGATGCTGTGGTAGGAAGAAAGAAAGATCATGTGGGAACACGACTGAGTAGCACTCAGGTAACCAAAAATGTCATGTAGAATGTTGGTTGAAAAAAATAACGCAGGCACACATACACATTAAACTTGCTTCATAGTTTGTGTTGTTTATTATCATCATGGAAGACCAGAGTAGAAGGTATGGAATGGATGTGGATGCTTGCCTGATTTGCCAGCCGCGCAAGCATAGCTGGAAATGTTTTTTGTGACGTTTCACGGTTTATTAATTTCTTTCTATGTATGTATGACATTGAATGTAATTTAGGACGAAAATGTTTGAACGGAGGCACATAGGAGGCTAAATTTTGCATGTGTATAGATAATTAGGATATCTAGACCAAGTTAAAAAAATGAAGGCCAAAGGTGAAGGTCAATGTAGCAGATGTGCTGGTGATATAGCGTTTCAACACTTTAGTTAGAGAATCAGATAGAGAAGAGCGTTTTCTGAGTGAAAACAGTGTATGGTTATTGTCTGACTTTGATGCCAAACACAATGAACTACTCATCTTTTTATCCAACATTTTATTTCATTCGTTTATAACTTTCCCATCCTGTACAAACACATTTTCAAGCCCTTCTGTCGTCTTCCCTTCCCTTCCCTCCTTTTCGACTGGTTGTGTTTTCCCGTTTGTTGCTTCGTTCATTTAATGAAGACTGTTTAATTATGAGGGGGGTTATCTATCTAATCCTCGCACTGTTTAGTTAGCAGATTGTGGGGTTTTGACTATTGCTTGCCTATGAATTTAGTTTCTCTTTGGGTTTTAATTATCGTTTTCATAATTATGATTCTGGTTTCTCTGTTTTTTTGTCAGGGAATGTCGGTGGAAATTCTTCAATAAAGTTGTTCCACAGCTTTTAAAAAAACATATACACATGTGTGTTACAGTGGTTATATCTTGTGTGGAGTGGGCTGTGTGATGGGGTCTGAAGGTTTGCGGTAAGAGGCAGGTAGTTTCCTATCTACTCCGGGTTGACGCTTTTCATTTGATTTCACTGTCTGACTTTCAACTGAATGGTAAGCTCAAATGGTGTTGTTAATGTTCAGTTTTACTTTATGATGTTTACACACACACTACACACAAATCTTATTCTTCTTCTGCCAATAATGTCCACCTGCCGTAACCAGCAATTTTTGACATGCACTGGGGTTCAAAGAATTATGCAAATACACATATGCACATACTTACACACACACACATACACAGAGCAGAGCACGAATTGCCTATGCTTTAGACGGCATGCTGTACGGAAATGATGGTTCGAGTGGGAGTGGCAGGAACGGATGCTGGAAACATCTGGCCTGGATCTAGCGCCAACTGACACACCTTCCCTGACTATGATATTTGTAAGGAAAAAAAACTGCACTCAAAATAGAAGTGATGAAAATCTTAGGGAAAGAGATGAACATAACAATGTTCCAAGCATGAAATTATAAATAAATAAATAAAGACACGACCGTTGTAAAACAAAAGATATAACAAAATTTCTTGGAAGGAAAAAAAGGAAAAAGATTTTAAACAGCCCTTCTCTCTCAAGGGGAATAATCCTGGTTCATTGCCTCAAGATTTGAATTGGAAAGGTGAGTTGCTTCCCTTGTTTTAACGCTTTTAGGCTGTCTTCCATTGCTGCTGTCTTCACTCGCGTATCGTGTGTGTGTGACATCACAAAAGGAACTGCAACTGGGGAACTCCCCATTTAATCCGCTCCTGGACTGCGTGATGTGTTTTAGATATTGTATCTTTATAAAAAATTAAAAAAACGCTCCAGCATTCACCCACTGTACATTTATAAATGTCCCATGTGTACATGTTCCAGGTCGTATATAATATTAAAAAAATCGGGACTTTCTTGGTGTTGCACTGCCTCCGGGCATTGCCTCCAGGATCGTTTCCACCATCTTTATATCTACTAATAGCCCATATGAGTCTTTCAGACGTTACACAGATTTTTCTTCATGTTCCAGGTCGGAGGACGTTAAACACACTTTCCTGTGATATGTCCGTGCAATTCAAGCCCCCCCCACTCTCTCTCTCTCTCTCTCTCTCTCTCTCTCTCTCTCTCTCTCTCTCTCTCTCTCTCTCTCTCTCTCTCAATGACAATGACTTACTCTGAAAAGCAGTTTCATTGCAAATCCTAGTAGGCCTAGGGCCCATATCTTGATAGCTGCTGATACACTTGTGTCGCCAGAACTGTTGAAGAACGAACGAAATTTTATTTATACAGGGTAGGCATTTCGACGAACGACAGTTGGCCGAACACGACATTTCGTCGAACAACATTTTGTCGACACTAAATGATATTTCTGTTTATTGCAAACAAAGCCTTCTAATTTACCTGTTCGATTAAGCATGAAAAAGCTTGTGTACTTATGTAAATAGAAAATAAATAAATCTGTCTACAAAATGCCACATTCATGATGTGTGTGTGTGTGTGCGCACGCGCACGTGAGTGCATGTGTATGCATGCATGCGAGTGTGTGTGTGTGTGCATGCATGCGTGTGTGTGTGTGTGTGTTGGAGAAGGTCCCCAAAGCCAAACCATCGTTTGGCATAGTATATATGTGTGTTGTGCTTGTTATGCATTTATTAAACTCTTTTACTCTCTCTCTCTCTCTCTCTCTCTCTCTCTCTCTCTCTCTCTCTCTCTCTCTCCCCCCCCCCTCTCTCTCTCTTTCGACGAAGTGTCGGCCACCATCACATTTAGCCCTGAGAGAGAGGGTGAGGGAGGAAGAGAGAGAGAGAGAGGGGGGGGGGGGGGGGGGTGTCCTAATCTGTTATGGTACAACCAGGCTTAAAAAACGATCAGATTATGAGATGCACATGACTGTCTTGGCATTGCAACCGGGAGAAGGCAGTTGTGGAATTTGCCAGCTTTTCCTTTTGATCTTTAAAACACACCAACCTTTGTTCTTTATGATAGTAGTCCTAAGTTTTGATTATCTTATAATTACTATATCTGTTTACTTTGTCACCCCCGCCTGCCCCTTACCCATTTACCAAAATCAAATCAAATCAAATCAAATCAAATCAACTTTATTTCAAAAACCCCTGGGGGCACAAGAAAATGCATACACGTACCATTCACACCTGCGGCATCAAACATTACAAACAATAGCCCAAAAGACCCCATAACAGTACACATCAATATAGTATTACATAGGCTCCAAACAAAAAAACAACAACAACAAAAACCAACAAAAACACTTTTTTTTTTTAACAGTACTCATCACCATATAGACAGGCACATTATACCATCATGCACAGATACACCTTCATACACACACATATGCATGCACAACACAGTTGCTGGAATTTCACATATGAATCCTTTTTTTTTTAAACCGCTAATTAACTTATCTCCATTAACAAATATTGACATATGAAACAAGACAAGAAACAATTAGAACATAAACTCAGACATGGTGACCAAGATGTGTGAATAATAGAAAGAAAAAAAAGAAATGTGAATGTGGTATGAGGTACGTGGTATCAACTAAGGTCCAATACCATAGGCTAAACAGTACATTTTAACTCTTACACCGCCAGACATATTTCAGCCAATTGTGCATACATGTAGATATGTATTGTTGTATTACGAATGTATGCATATAGATTAAGATATTTGTATGGTATATCATTTGTGAATGTACGTTGTATGTTTGTATGCATGTGTAAACATATGTGTAGGCCTATATATGTATAAGTTAGTTGGATGGGTAGTTAAATGGTTGTATGCGTGATGTGTGTGTGTGTGTGTGTGTGTATATATATATGCGTGCGTTTGTGTGTGTGTGTGTGTGTGTGTGTGTGTGTGTGTGTGTGTGTGTGTGTGTGTGTGTGTGTGTGTGTGTGTCTGTGACCAAGAATTGTATGTGCGCACAGTCAACCCATATCTTAGAGTCAAGGTCCCAAGGCAACAGTACTAAGAGTCAACCCATATTTGAGAGTCAAAGTCCCAAGGCAGCAGTACTAAGAGTCAATCCGTATTTGAGAGTCAAAGTCCCAAGGCAGCAGTACTAAGAGTCAACCCGTATTTGAGAGTCAAGTGAAAATCAAAGTCCCAAGGCAGCAGTACTAAGAGTCAACCCATATTTGAGAGACAAAGTGAAAGTCAAAGTCCCAAGGCAGCAGTACTAAGACACAACCCATATCAAGTTTGAGAGTCAAAGTCCCAAGGCAGCAGTACTAAGAGTCAACCCTATTTGAGAGTCAAAGTGAAAGTCCCAAGGCAGCAGTACTAAGAGTCAACCCATATCTGAGAGTCAAAGTGAAAGTCAAAGTCCCAAGGCAGCAGTACTAAGAGTCAACCCATATCTGAGAGTCAAAAGCGAAAGTCAAAGTCCCAAGTCAAAGTGAAAGTCCCAAGGCAGCAGTACTAAGAGTCAACCCATATTTGAGAGTCAAAGTCCCAAGGCAGCAGTACTAAGAGTTAACCCGTATTTGAGAGTCAAAGTCAAAGTCCCAAGGCAGCAGTACTAAGAGTCAACCCATATCTGAGAGTCAAAGTCCCAAGGCAGCAGTACTAAGAGTCAACCCATATTTGAGAGTCAAAGTCCCAAGACAGCAGTACTAAGAGTCAACCCATATTATTTTGAGAGCCAAAGTCAAAGTCCCAAGGCAGCAGTATTAAGAGTCAACCCATATTTGAGAGTCAAAGTGAAAGTCCCAAGGCAGCAGTACTAAGAGTCAACCCATATTTGAGAGTCAAAGCGAAAGTCCCAAGGCAGCAGTACTAAGAGTCAACCCATATTTGAGAGTCAAAGTGAAACGGCGCATTCCTGTCGTTGTTTTGTTTTGTGTGTGTGCCCAGAATGCTGTGTTTGTTTGTGTGTTGATGATGGTGTTTGGATCCATTGGCTACGGGCGGGGATGCTGAATGATGTTGGCTTCAGTGGAGGATCGAGAGGCACGCGCACTTCTCGAGGTTTTGCCAGTTGCCCCGAACATTTTGGCAGGAATCAGTTAGAACAAACAAACAGGTCCAAGTTAAGTCTACCTACTGTGATGAACTCTGACAAACCTGGCTCTTTTCTCTCTCCGTCTCTCTCTCTCTCTCTCTCTCTCTCTCTCTCTCTCTCTCTCTCTCTCTCTCTCTCTCTCTCTCTCTCTCTCTCTCTCTCTCTCTCTCTCTCTCTCTCTCTCTCTCTCTGTCCCTGTCCACCCCCCTCTCTCTCTCCACTCTCTATGTTTGTTTGTATCTCTGTATGTCTAATATCTTTTTGTTTGCCCCTCTGTATGTCCCCCCCCTTTTTGTGCCGACTCTCTCTGTATCTCTGTCTCTCTTCCACTCTCCGTCTATGTTTGTCTCCCTGAGTGTCTCTGTCTCTGTATCAGTGACATCCCACCCACCCCTCTCTTTTTCTTATTTTCTTCTTCTCTCCGCACTCAAAGCTTGATTAGTTGGCACATCCGCATACCTTCACCAGAAAACGAAGATGCTAAGAGTAAAAACTGAGCAGCTTAATTAACCAGGGAAAATTGCAATATGTTGAAAACAAAAACATGAAAAGACTGTGAGACGGGGAAGAGAGAGAGAGATTTACGTTTTACAAGCACACGTGCACAAATTATTAATACAAGAAATTTAAAGCAAGCGCGCACATACACGCGCACGCACGCACACACACAAAACACACACACTCTCTCTCTCTCTCTCTCTCTCTCTCTCTCTCTCTCTCTCTCTCTCTCTCTCTCTCTCTCTCTCTCGCCGCGGTGTGTGTGCATGTGCGTGCGTCAGTGTGTGGCGCGCGCGCGCGCGTGTGTGTCCTTCAATTTAAAAGAAAATACAACTAACTGATAGTAAAAGAAAATGCTGAGTGTTGACTAGGCCCACAGGCGGGGCAGAGAGCCAACCAAGCTAGCATCACGCGATGTGCCACCCCCCTCCCCTTCCCCCATCTGAACCCCCACCTCTCCTCCACACCACCCTATATGATAGACCCCTTACCAAACTTTTTAGTAATACATTAATTTATATCCTGATCGCTTCTCGGCCTTTTGACTAAGACAGTGATTCAGGAATATAAATTTTTGTTTATACCAAGGTTGGTTTGTTCAGCCCGTCGTACATAGCGAAAGCCGATACGCGACGTTAAACTGAACTTCCATCCCTCACCAAATGACTCTCATTTTACTTGTATCTCACACACCTTTGTGGCATTCTATGAAGAGGAGTACCTTACGATTGATACTAGGGGCTTTGTATGTTTACTTGTCTGTGTATTTGCTCGCTCTGTCTGTCTGTCTGTCTGTCTGTATGTCTCTTTCTGAGTGAGTCATGCGTGTATGTGCGTGCGGGTACCCTCAAGTACGAAAATGTGGTATGTATGCGTGTGTCACTGTGCGCGCGCTCGCATGTTTGTATGTTGTTGCTGCTGTGGCCTCCTTTCATCTCCGAGTCGAGAGATGATGGTGCTGTGCTTACGAAGAGCATCTTCTGGAGTGGCTGTAAGGGTCGGTGTACATCTCGTGTGCTGGCTAATACAAAAGCATCTGTTTTGTGTCAGTCTGAGTATGTTTCACACTTGCTGCCATGTCCTTCGCACCTACTGGCGTGCGTTGTGTACGCATTTGGTCCGCTGTCGCCCATGTTGTTTGGGTCATGGGAGAGAGAGACAAAAAGAAGCAGACCTGCTTGTGTGGATAACCTGTCAGCGAGTCAAAAGCAACAAGGCGTGATGCCACTTGGCAAACATGGTTAATTGTGTAGTACCTACTACACTGATGGACACCGAGCTTAAAGGACGACTGTTAATTAAGTCTTTTCGCGGACATTTTGTCCTCTCGCGGATACCAAGATCTACAATAAGCCTAGGGTCTCCCATAACCATATATTCTTGATCATCATGTCACAACCTATTCAGATCCTGAATTTTGAACCACCAGTGCAAACCTCCGCCAAGGAATTTTGATTCACACAACCGAGATAGTAAAGTGTACTGACTTGACTTGACTTGACTTGTTTAACGTGCAAAATGATGCTCGATTCGAGGGATGGATATTTACCAGGAAATTATTGTTTTCCGGAATGTTAAAATATGAATGGTTAAAAAAATATATGCCTCGTGGTCGGTGTCTGTCTGTTAGCCTTTCTCTGTAATCGGTTTCTTTTTTTCGCGAATCTCGGGGTGGGTTTCTTAAAAGACTGACCTGCTTTTGTGTGGCTTCTTCCCCTACTGACTATGACTTGACTTGACGGGTTTAAAAGTGCATGGGCTCGATAAGAGGGATGGATATTTATCTCATGAAATTATTGTTTTTCGGTCTGTTAAAATATGAATGGTTAAAAGCGTTAATGCCTCGTGGTCGGTGTCTGTCTGTTAGCCTTTCTCTGTAATCGGTTTCTTTTTTTCGCGAGATAATCGTATGGGCTTGTTAAAAAAAAGACTGACCTGCTTGTGTGTGGCTTCTGTCTCTAAGCCCATGGGCGGGTAAGAAGCGCATGCCTATTATCTCATGAAATAAATCACATTTCAGTCAAATTTGCCCATAAAACGAATGATAAACATTAACACTCGTCTCATGGGCAAAATGTGACTGAAATGTTCTTTATTTCATGAGATAATTGGCATGGGCTTTTTACCCCGTCTGACCCTATATGGGCTAGTGGATAAACGTTGTTGCGCTCGCCGCCATTTTTCGTCTACCTACAAGCTGTGAGGTTGTCTGGCAGGTGGGGTGAAAAACGAAGAGGAATAGAGCCGTATATTTACAGAAGGTGGTAAAAAGGATGAGAGGGGGGTAAAGTAAACTTGTAAAAAGAAACAACAGCCAAGAGGCAAAGCAATAATCAAGGCAGGAATTGCTGCTCTCAGGTCGCCGGCTCGTGCCACTTTCTCACGCTTCTAGTTTGTCTGGGCCCCTTATAGCCGCCAATCAGCATCCAGCATGCACGCTCCGCACGTGCCGTGGCAAAACGTAAGCCTGTGTGTGGAAGGAACTGTCTGATTAGCTGACATTATCTAACACTGTTTAAGCGTAAATGCTGTAAAAGTTATGATTTTTGCGCTTAAGTTCTTGAATGCCTGCATAATAGTCTATACGCACCTACCTGAAGTAGTCACATCTTGTCCAGGGTACTAGGTCCCAGTCGATGCGATTTTCAACTTTTTGAAATAAATGTGTGCGGTGACGTCTAAGTTATTAATATTAATCAAAGACGACTCAAACACCATTTAAAGAACCAGTTATTATGTAATGGTGCCACTATAATATGCATGATTAGCCTAATTGCTTATAATCCGGTTCGAATGATTAATCAGTTTTGTTTCATTCTGTGTTTTTCACACACCTGCTGCACCGAGTTGCTAATCACTGGAATAACCTACCTACTAACATTAAATTTACACATAATATTAACAAATTCAAGAACCTTTTGGATGAAATTCCAAAATATAGAGATCTTTTTTATGACTTTGATTGATGCTATGAAATTGCTTGTACATTAGTGACGTATGCAAATCAGACGCCATACATAAAGAATGTACCAATGATGGGACGATTTATAGGCCGTGAGGCCTAGGCCATGATGCCTGTCCCTATCACTACTAGGGGAAGACGGGGTAAAAAGCGCATGGGCGGGTAAGAAGCCCACCCTAATTATCTCATGAAATGAAGCAAATTTCAGTCTCATTTTGCCCATGAGACGAGCGTTAATGTCTAGCATTCGTCTCATGGGCAAATTTGACTGAAACTTTCTTTATTTCATGAGATAATTGGGGTGGGTTTTCTTACCCGCCCATGCGCTTTTTACCCCGTCTTCCCCTACTACTACTACTACATGTCATTCACACCGACTGGCGTGCGTTGTTTACGTATTTAACTGCTGTCGCCCATGTTGTTTGGGTCTTGGGGAAGGGAGACCAAAAGAAACAGGACCTGCTTGTGTGATGGGGAAGATGGGGTAAAAAGCGCATGGGCGGGTAAGAAGCCCACCCCAATTATCTCATGAAATAAAGAAAATTTCAGTCAAATTTGCCCATGGGACGAATGCTAGACATTAACGCTCGTCTCATGGGCAAAATGAGACTGAAATTTGCTTCATTTCATGAGATAATTAGGGTGGGCTTCTTACCCGCCCATGCGCTTTTTACCCCGTCTTCCCCTACTACATGTCATTCACACCGACTGGCGTGCGTTGTTTACGTATCTAACTGCTGTCCTCCATGTTGTTTGGGTCTTGGGGAAGGGAGACCAAAAGAAACGGACCTGCTTGTGTGTATGACCTGTCCACTGGTCAAAAGCAATAAGGCGTGTGCTAGGCTCGACCTTCCATACGATTGTCAAACATGCTGGGTCCTCGGTAGAACACAGATGGACACCGAGCATTACGTTATATAGGCCTAGCTCTACCTTTCACACGATTGTCAAACATGCTGGGTCCTCGGTAGAACACAGATGGACACCGGGCATTACGTTATATAGGCCTAGCTCTACCTTTCACACGATTGTT
>CM065683.1:32333780-32338780 GCA_017654935.2 Phymorhynchus buccinoides
TATGTGGTGTGTGTGCGTGTGCGCGTGTGTGCGTGTGTGTGCGTGTGCGTGTGCGCGCGCGCGCGCGCGCGCGCGCGTGTGTGTGTGTGTGTGTGTGTGTGTGTGTGTGTGTGTGTGTGTGTGCAGCAGACTGAATCACAATCTTGCTAGAAGTCAGGCGCTGAACACACGGGGCTGGTTTAAGATTAAACGTACGTCGACATTCTTACGTGGAATAGATTTAATCGAAGGGCGCATGACGAAAAAAAGGTCACGAGTCTGAAACGGCAGCTCTTTGGTTTAACCCAACAAGAACACGCACGCGCGCGTGCGCACATATATTGTGACACACACACACATACACACGCATACACACACAGCAGAGAGAGAGAGAGAGAGAGAGAGAGAGAGAGAGAGATGGCTTGTTTCACGTGCCATATCTGCGTCACTCAACGACGACTGAGGATGTTCAGTTTACGCACATCGACAAAAAAACAACTTTCTTTAGTGCCAGCCAGTGAATCGTGATTGCTGGTTTTTTTTATATATATTTTTTTAACGATCTTGGAAATGGGATGCCATATCCAGTTCTTGTCGCTCGTTACGTTTTGCCAAGCGTTTTCTCCTTACGTCTTTGTAGAGGGTGGGGTTTGTTTGGAAACGCATGGGAAAAGAAAGACCTGTGGGCTGAATAGTGAGCTATACTATTGATCTGTGGTGGAATTAGATCGGTGTCGTCAAAGACACTGCATCTAAGCTTTCTGGTGTCGTCAGTCTGTGTCGATGATGTTTGTGTGACCTAGGAAGAAAAGAAAGGGAGGTGTGTTGAGCACATTGGTGTCAAAGATATTCTAAACGGGAAGATAAGCATCCGGTCTCTTTTCCCTATATGAGTAGTGAGGACAGAAACACTGGTTATGTCCCTTTTAAACGGGACACATTTTACATGTCGATAGGCCAGTTGAATTCTCCGTTCAAATTCCTGTCTGAGTAAGATATTCTAAACGGGAAGATAAGCATCCGGTGTCTTTTCCCTATATGAGTAATGAGGACAGAAACACTGGTTATGTCCCTTTTAAACAGGACACATTTTACACGTCGATAGGCCAGTTGAATTCTCCGTTCAAGTTCCAGTCTGAGTTTTTGGATAGCCTCCACTGTGAATAGTGTACTGTCCCCACTAACGATAACTCTATCAGCCCGGTTCGCCGAGCTCTTAAGTAGTCCATCTTACCCTTTTAGAATATCTTTGGGGAGGTGTGTTGAGCTCATTGGTGTTTGCATTGCCTCGGATCTACAACCTTTTCCTAAAGGCCCAGCCACACTGCATACGATTTGACCCCGAATACAATACGATTGTGACGATGTCTGTGAGTCATGATTCACGTGAAATATTTCAGTCTAAGAATAACTCCATTGTTTTCGTTCACTATGCTCATGTAGCCCGCAATATGTATTAGGTACTTTATAGTCACCGAGATGCGTCTGTGAAATCTGGGTTGCTCCCACCTGGAGAGCGCGTCGCAGCCAGAGGCGTGCCACCAAATTTATTTTTTTTGCATGCGATTTTTGTGTGACAGATGAGGAAGGAAAATGAGGGGTAGATTTTGACCAAATGACAACTTTTTCGTTGCCACTGTGTCTAACGTGTGCTAAGTGCATGGGCACACGGGACCTCGGTTTATCGTCTCACCCGAAAGACTCCACGTTCAAACCGTAAGGCCTATAGTGTAAAGTGAGAGGGAAAATCCCCTGTACCCAGGTTCGAACTCGGGTTTACTTGACACGAGGCGAACGCGATACCTCTGATAGGAGAGTATCTTGGGCTAGGCTCAATTTGATAAAACAAAATTACACTTCAGCATAATTATTGAGAAGCGCTCATCTTCTCTGCTGTCATATGGGATGATAGCTGGAAACAACGGACGAGTTACGCAGTGCAAAGAAACTCTACGGAGAGCCGAACAACAGAGGGTCTTCTGAGAAGAAGCCCTCCTCAATCAAGCGTTTCGGTCCTGAACTCCTTACACTACACTACATCATACTACCATAGTGCAAAGAAACTCTACGGAGAGCCGGACAACAGAGGGTCTTCAGAGAAGAAGCCCTCCTCAATCAAGCGTTTCGGTCCTGAACTCCTTACACTACACTACATCATACTACCATAGTGCAAAGAAACTCTACGGAGAGCCGGACAACAGAGGGTCTTCTGAGAAGAAGCCCTCCTCAATCAAGCGTTTCGGTCCTGAACTCCTCACACTCTGTTCGCTGTTCGCTCGCCTGAGTGACATCGGGCGAAAATCGGATCGTGGGTTGTGGCCTTCAGGGCTGACGAGAAGTGTTTATGGATCCACGGGTACATGTGTGTGTGTGTGTGTGTGTGTGTGTGTGTGTGTGTGTGTGTGTACTGTGTGTGTGTGTGTGTGTGTGTGTGTGTGTGTGTGTGTGTGTGTGTGTGTGTGTGTGTGTATACGTGGCTGCCTGTCGTCTGCCAGACCTGCCGTGTACGGGTACTTATCTTGCATTGACGTGGCGTGGAAAAATAACAAGACAACGGCTTAAAAGTTGGAATTGAAAAAAAAGAGTTCCTATAGAGCTCTGAATAGACCGTGCTATTGATTTGTCGCGGTTTTGTTGTCTATGAGGATAGAGTGGGTGTGTGTGTGTGTGTGTGTGTGTGTGTGTGCGTGCGTGTGCGTGCGTGTGCGTGTGCGTGCGTGCGTGTGCGTGTGCGTGTGCGTGCGCGTGTGTGTGTGTGTGCGAGAGCGCAGAGAGTATGTGTGTCTTTGAGAGAGGGAGAGACGAGAGAGAGAGAGAGAGAGAGAAAGAGAGAGCAGAGAGAGAGAGAGAGAGAGGAGGAGAGGAGTAGAAGAACACAAGGAGTAGAAGAACACAAACAACAGATGGAGTGGTGGAGAGAGAGGACAAGATACACTTGTCCATTAATCTTTACAAACTGTAGAAAACAAAACTCAACATTGCTAGATGATTGGTATCGTAATCAACTTTGGTGGAGGGGAGTTAATTAGAAAGAGAGTTTCCCCCCTTTGTTTAATTTCGAAATCACAACAGCAAACGTGAAACAACTTGACCTCCATCGCATATAATGTTGCCTTTATTCTTTCTATGACGCAAATCATTTTCTCACGTCATTGGATTTTTTGTTTCTTTACGCGACATTGGATTGAATACTCAGATTGGAAGTTTTTTAGTTTTTTGGGTTTTTTTTTAAAGAAAAGATAGATGTACCGAACGTTTAATAGTTTTGTTTTGTCTGACATTACTTTGCACAGCACTTCCTTCGCGATGTAAAGCAACACCAAACAAACAAACAACAGTAATAATCACACACACAAAAACTATTGTATCCTCACATTTTTCCGGGTCATACAGAAATAATCGTTTCTGGTATCCGTTGCGTAGGTTTGTTTATTTTTGTTGGGACTAATGTAAAGTGATTTTGTCTAGCTTTAGGCCTATCAAAGATCCACCAGATCACGTGTCAAAATCACGGTGGGTTTCACGTGTTTTCCCTCTTATAGCTGGTAAGAAATCTTGTTTTGACCAGGTTTTACTCCCATACAAATACCTCCAAATCGAAAACGAAACATCATTTTAAAGAGCAGCCTCAATTTCAAATTGGGGGCATTTGTATGTGGGTCACAGCTACTTAATCGTGGTGGGTCAGTGTATTTTTAAAGGCTTTTGGCTATGACGTGTTTCTGTTAGGCGCCACTGTGTTTTAATAACAATAGTGTTGCATTCACATTTAAACTGATTAGGCCTAAAAGAACACCTACAAAATCAAATAATACTTTCTTCTGTTTTTTGTTTTTAAATGTGCTCCGGGGCCTCTTTGCAACTGAAGCTTCAAAAAACATGTTTTGGGTGACATAAACCAAGAAAAAAAATCTACTGGAATTCGTATAATTATCACGTCAGAATAACTGGAAGGATGGATGTAAGTAATGATTAAGAAATATTCCAAGCATAAGAGGGAATGTGACACGTGACGTGGGGGGTCTTTAAGAAACCTATTTGTAAAAAAAACCCATTAAAATTCTACACGTAAAGATAGTTTATCAATGTCTAATTAAAAAGTATTGTCAACAATTTTGTGATAAAAGTGTTGGGTAGAAATGCCTTTATTATAAGGTCTTTGGCTCCAAAGGGCCAGCCACACGTCCACTAAAATCGCACGACTGTACGTACGACACGATTCGATCACGTGGTCTCCAAGAACACATGTGATTGGCGCATCGAAATCACGTGATCGAATCGTATCGTACAGTCGTGCGATTTTAGTGGCGGTGTGTGGCTGGCCCTTTATGGCTGTGCTTATACATTCTATCTATTGGTTAACATTGGTGCACAATCTGGGGCCAATAGCTAAGAGAGAGTGAGAGCTGTAGGCCTATGCAACCTATACACAATTTTTGACAACAATGTAGAATCATGTTGCGGTTTGTGTAGGACTGTGGCTCTCAAAACAGGAGGCACTGCGCTGGCTCTTAGTTCTGCAGCCTTGGGGAATGAGGACTGACTGTTTCTGCTTGCTCTAAGACTGGCACCGAACTACCAATTCTGTTAGCTGAAAACATCTCTCTCCCACTCTGTCACTGTATCTCTCTTTCTTTATTCCTCCCTATGTCTCTGTCTGTCTGTCTGTCTGTCTGTCTGTCTCTCTCTCTCTCTCTCTCTCTCTCTCTCTCTCTCTCTCTCTCTCTCTCTCTCTCTCTCTCTCTCTCTCTCTCTCTCTCTCTCTCTCTCTCTCTCTCTCTCTCTCTCTCTCTCTCTCTCTCTCTCTCTCTCTCTCTCTCTCTCTCTCTCTCTCTCTCTCTCTCTCTCTCTCTCCTCTGTCTGTCTGAACGAGCGATCTCCACCAAAGACGTGAACACCTGCCGATCGAAAGAAAATGACAGATCGAATCGATGCCGGACTTGATCTCTTTCATATGATTATGGAATCAGTTCGATTCTTTCTCGGTTGACTGTGACCCATGACCCCTTCTCTCTCTATCC
>CM065683.1:32343780-32373780 GCA_017654935.2 Phymorhynchus buccinoides
CACCACCGTTACCCCCCCCCCCCCCTTCCTCCCCCCCTCCCCCCCCCCCCCCCCCCCCATTCTGCTTTTTCTTAGTCGCTTTATTCACCGTGAAGAATAAATATATACCTGCCTAAAGGGCCAGGCGCACGTCAGCTAAATTCGCACGACTGTACGATGCGATTCGATCACGTGATCTCCAAGCGCGAATCACATGTGTTCTTGGAGACCACGTGGTCGAATCGTATCGTACAGTCGTACCGATGTTAGTGGACGTGTGGCTGGCCCTTAACTGCACTGAGCCAAGCTGTTCTGCACATTGCTGAAATACATCTAAGAGGGCTGTGCTGTCGGCTTGCACTTTTCCCACGCTCTTGGAGTAGGCTAAAGAAGAGGAAGTCTGTCGGGACCTATACTAGTCATCACCATTACATCGTCGTCATCACCACCATCATCAGTACAGACAGACAGCAGCAGTAGCATCTTCAGTTCAGCAGCAGTCAGCTTTAAAAGGTGGACCCTGACGGATGAGGTTTTTTGTGTGCAAGAAACACGTCGAGATCACCAGAAAGACAGCCTTTTCAAGGATCGGAACACTCACTTTGTTCTGGTTTCCTAGAAATCAAACCGTCAAAGCGGCGATTCCTCCTTGGCGGAGATGCCGGAGAGAGAAGCCATTTTGGATGGAGTGGGTGGAGGCCACTCATTGTGGTTGAAGCTTTTTGTTCTTTGTAGTGCAGTAAAAAAAAAAAAAGGAGCTATTTCCTTTGTTGTGAGCGAAACTTCTTTTGGTAAACGGTATAAAATCTTTATAATTTTTTTTTTATAAAAAGGCTTGTATTGTGGAAATTTCGTGCAAACGATTTGGTCTAAACTCAGCCGGCCATTAAAAAAGAATTTCTGAAAGAATTTGACTTCCAGCACCTCCGCCAAGGAGGTATCGCAGATTTGACGGTTTGATTTCTAGGAAACCAGTGCAAAGTGAGTGTTACGATCTCTGTAAATAAAAGGATGTTTTCCTGGTGATTTCGACGTGTTTCTTGCAAAAACTCAGGGTGCCCCTTTAAAGGACCCACAGGTGATAGGGCCTGCAGGTATCGGAGGTAACCCTGCCTAAGCGAAACGTTCTTTGACAGCGTTTGAACGGCAGAAGCAAAGCCATTCCGGTACCTGAACAGACTTAACTTCCGGTACCTGAACAGCCTTTGGACAGAAGGGAGATAAACGCACACTATCATTCTTCTAGGATGAAGGCTACTCTCAGCCTTCTTTTTTTCAAATTTCTCTTTCAATGAGATAATAAAGTATTCTCGACTTGACGTGACTTTATTATTTTTGTGATGGTTGTCGTTGTTGTTGTTGTCGTACCCTGGCTAAAAGACTCCAGGGATCATCCCAACAGCCAAAGCACTTGAACACTATGGGACAAATGCACCAGCTAGGGATGAGAACATTACGTGTGTGACCGTTTTTGATTGCCCCGCCACGTGGGCAGCCACACTCCGACTTCGGAGGACTTTTTGTGATAGAACCTTCTGGCTTTCACCCGAGAAGAATTTTGAGAATACCTCCTCACATACAAGTAATAATACTTCGCGAAATGTGTGTTACATATCAAGATTTATAGTGCCATATATATATATATATATATATACTGTTGTTGTTATTTTGTTCAGATATTGGTCTAATATAACGTCCCAGTATAAGCTGCGTGCAAGTTGATCTTATGTCGGATATTGGCACGGTCCTTGCCATTTGCAGCTTTGGCTACACTTGGTCATGCTTCCTATCATGTGGCCGATCCTTGCCATTTGCAGCATTAGCTACACTTGGTCATTTTGCATTCCGATGCATGGGGTTTCCTTGAAGAGCTAAAATGCATCTCTTGCGTTCGCTTACAGTGCTAACCAGCTGCACAGCTGCACAGATGCGCAAGTGTTTTTAGCTTTCTAGCGCATGGGAGCTGGTTTTATTTAAAGCGCTAAAGTGTAACGCTTATGTTCGCTTACAGCGCTACAGCTGGGCAAGTGAGGCGAGCCGTGGCCTCGGCGCCAAGTGCACCTGCTGTCTGTCAGCCAGTGTAAAAGATCGGCCGTTTCCATTTCTTTCTTCTTTCTTTGTCAATCAATTCGCACGTGCATGCCAAACGCACGTTGCACTGTTCTCCCCCATTGACTTGAAAAAGATTTCTCATCTTGGATTCTGTGTGTGTCCTCCTGCACCCCAAGGTTTTTCTTTTTCTTTTTCCATTTAAGATTAAAAGATGTTGGCTATTTTTGCAAATTAAACTGTCAAATGTACACGTATACAAGATCTCAGCCATGTATACTCGTTCATTCATTCGTTGCTTCATTCATTCCTTCTTTCTCTCTTTCTTTGTCTTAAAAGAAAGGGGGGAAAAAAGATATCTTCTTCATCGTCTGGTGTACTACGCCCGTTACACAACCAAGGCAGCTCGGTAAAATATAATAATCAGTTGAAAAAAATAGTGCTGTCTTCTCCAGCTCTTGCTTGAACTCACAGAGTTTGTTTGACAGCGGTGTGCTGATGGGCCACAATTCTTCTCTGACCATGTGAAGAGGATCACCTCTGTGACGTGTTGTCTGGTCTTCTAGACCACAGGGAGAGAGACTGGTGATGGTACCAGTTTCATCTTTTGATGCATGCAGTTGTTGAGCATGTTGTGGTCGGTGACAGAATCAAGTTTTGACCTGGGTCTAGTTTCTCTAGATAACGGTCGCCGCGCGAATAACGCTTACGCCAAAAGGGGCCTAAGAAACACTTTAGAAAACGTTTGCGGAAGAATATTACAAGCTCTTGTCTGATTGGTAAAACAAATTGTTTTTAAACAAACTTTAATGGACCAATCAACAACAACAAATGTATTCACCCCCTACTAGTTCCGGATAGTTCGCCGCTTGCTCGGTGCTTGGCAAGAACAAAACGCCACGCGAACAATCGACAAACGAAGGGTGTTTCTTAGACCGTTTTTGACGATTTGAGCGAGCGCAACGTAACGTTAGCCCTTGTCTTTCAATTCAAATAACGAACGTAGTAACGGTCAACTTAAACGTGGAGAAGCACAATATTTGTCTTCCCGTTTTAGGTTACAGTGACTGAGTAGTAGAATGCAAACACCCCATGTCCAGACATGAGACTGATTTCCAAGACTTACGTGAGTATATTCAAGTTCTTATATAGGGGTATGACATTTTCCAGCAAATAAAACAACTGCATGGTAAGCCATAAAAATGTACCCCCTTTGTGGACAACAATCTTGGTGAATATGACTGTTATAATTATTCTCGGGAGTATGAATGGTTTGCAACAGATAATAGTACGTCATCATGAATGTCATTATAAAGTTAAGATTATGTCCTTTTTTTCTCTCCTCAAACTCACGGGCAGACAGACTGACCGACCGACCGACCGACCGACAACACACACACACATACATACACACACACACACACACACACACACACACACACACACACACACACACACACACACACACACACACACACACACACACACACACACACACACACACTGTCATTCAGTCTGTTTGTCTGTCTGTCGTCCGTCCGGAAGCCAAACAGACTTTTAAGGGCCAGCCACACGTCCACTAAAATCGCACGACTGTACGATACGATTCGATCATGTGGTCTCGAAGAACAAAATGTGCTTCGAGATCACGCGATCGAATCGCATAGTACAGTCGTGCGATTTTAGTGGACGTGTGGCGGGCCCTTAAGTTGAGCACCGGCGACACCTGTGTCAGTTACAACCTACAGCAATTGAGTGGTCCATAATCTAGCAACCCTTCCTCCCCGTGGGGATACCGGGGGGTCTTTTGTAAACATAGTTCCCCCACCTTCTGGAAGTTCTGTGCTCGTAACTTCCTCTAATCTGCCACTCTCTTTGATTCTGCCTTTTCCCTTTGCTTTCTATCATCTACTATCTTTCTGACTTATTTGGCCCATTCTCCTGCCTTTTCCCCCCAAAAAAATCTTACAAATAGTTTTTCTCCTTTGAGCTCCTCCGAAATCGGAATGTGTCGGCTGTACGCAGCCGGGGAGACCAGTGAAAACTGAAAACCAGACACATACGTACCTTACCCATTATGGCCATATGGCCTGGGAACGCAGAAGAAGAAGAAGAAGAAGAATAGCAACCCTTCAATAGGGGCCTACTTCAGTTGGCATTGCCACCACCACCCGTATTATGCAAGAAACAAAGTTGAACTACTGTGGAAACAACGTAGGCTATGAGCGTATGGGTAAGGGTGGGGTGAGGGGGTGATGGGGTGATGCCGGGGTGGGGGGTGGGAGTGAGTTAGAGGGCCCCTTCATTTCCAGAGAGAGAGAGAGAGAGAGAGAGAGAGACTTGACGCTTGAAAACCTTATTACGCAAAGAGAGAGAGAGAGAGAGAGAGAGAGAGAGAGGGAGAGGGGTGTTTACTCGCAAAACATCCCTAATTTACTAATGCAATGCAGGTGCACATCAATACTTTTAATGAGAGATTTTGGAGATTGTAGACTCAACCCACGGGAATGACAAGTAAGGGTGCATAAAATGAAATAAAATGCTCCCTGCCTGTTTTTGTCTGTAAGCCGCTGTGACAGCTGTATGGGACTACTTGACATACTGGAGGCAGAGAGAGAGAGAGAGAGAGAGAGAGAGAGAGAGAGAGAGAGAGAGAGAGAGAGAGACATTATAACAACTAAGAAATAAAAGAAAAAACTGAACATGCAATTGAAAGGGAAAAAAAGCGTAAATGTGTGTGTGTGTGTGTGTGTGTGTGTGTGTGTGTGTGCGTGTGTGCGTGCGTGTGTGTGTGTGCGTGTGCGTGTGCGTGCGCGTGTGCGTGCGCGTGTGCGTGTGCGTGTGTGTGCGTGCGTGTGCGTGTGCGTGTGTATATGCGTGTGCGCGCGCGCGCGCGCGCGCGCGCGTGTGTGTGCGTGCGTGTGTGTCTGTGTGTGTGTGTGTGTGTGTGTGTGTGTGTGTGTGTGTGTGTGTGTGTGTGTATGCATATATGTGTGCGTATGTGCGTGTGTCTGTGTGTTTATGTGTTCGCACGTGAGCGCTTGCTTGTATGTCAAGTAGTCCCATACAGCTGTCACAGAAAAACAGGCAGGGAGCATTTTATTTCATTTTATGCACCCTTACTTGTCATTCACGTGGGTTGAGTCTACAATCTCCAAAATCTCTCATTAAAATTATTGATGTGCACCTGCATTGCATTAGTAAATTAGGGATGTTTTGCGAGTAAACACCCCTCTCTCTCTCTCTCTCTCTCTCTCTCTCTCTCTCTCTCTCTCTCTCTCTCTCTCTCTCTCTCTCTCTCTCTCTCTCTCTCTCTCTCTCTCTCTCTCTCTCTCTCTCTCTCTCTCTCTCTCTCTCTCTCTCTCTCTCTCTCTCTCTCTCTCTCTCTCTCTCTCTCTCTCTCTCTCTCTCTCTCTCTCTCTCTCTCTCTCTCTCTCTCTCTCTCTCTCTCTCTCTCTTCTGTGTCGGTCCTTCTTGCCCACACGTGGCAAAACTAGATTTTGCCTTCTATTTGACCAAAGGAAGTAAAATAAAATGTTTTCCTCCATTTTGCTTCTCTCTTCTTCTTTTTTTAAAGAATAGAAAACAAAATGTTATTTTTGAAACAACAAAAATAGGTTTCTCCGTCTCTAGCTGTGTCTGTCTCTCTGACTGAGCAGGCAAAAGGACGAGTTTCAGTGTTGAAAGATTAAACTAGTAAACTGATCGTAATACTATTAGTTGCTAAGAATACGTCATATTCATTTCATTCCACGTGAGCATAGCCTACAACATTCGTTGAAAAGAGTAGGCCTATAATTTTATGCTTTCATATCAAGTGTGTATTATAAATTGAAACTAAACTCTCATCGCACAACTCACAACAAGCCTTCAACATACACACTAGGTCAAGACAAACACCAGACACCTCATCACCTTCGTCGAATATTAAATTGATCCTAAAAATTGTTCAGATGTAGAAAAAATGTTTTACAATGTAAATAATAGTTCAATAAGTATCCGAATTGAAAAAAAAGGTTGAAGAAAAAAAAAATCGTTGAAAAGGATGTGGTTCGTTTCCTTCATTATAATTATCCCCACCTATCCACCCACCCAGTCAGTGTGTGCCCGCCAGTCGTATCCGACGATGATTTCCAGAAAGCAGAGTCGACTGCTATTCTAAAATGGGTGGGTCGGAATTTGTATATGGCTGGTACCCACGTGTCGTCATATCCGGCCACAAGGAGCGCCATATTATGGGAGACCGCCATCTTAGTCATTAACTTTTTTTGAAAAATGACAGATCGATGCTGCGTATTTGGCTGTTCCAATTCGAAACTTATCTAAACTGTATTTATAACATCTGGATGTTTTCTTTACACATTTAGATAACATTTTCACTTTGTTTACACACAAATAAGGACTAAGATGGCGACACTTCCGTTGGAAGGGTCGAGATGCGCACGCAGGTGGGGGGGGGGGGGGGAGCCATAGCAGAGAAGCCTTGTTCTGGTAATGTTCCCCTTTCTTTTGGCCAAGGGGACTTTAGGACAGTTGACGTTGAAGAGTGTTTCCAAAAGGCCAACTAACCCCCAAGGTGCAGCACTACGAACCAGGGGAGTAGTTTAAGGGCCAGCCACACGTCCATCACGTGATCTCCATGTGGCGGTACCATAGCCGATGAGGTTTAACCGAGGCATTGTTACCGCTACACCTATCTATATTGTTAAAAACTCGGGACTTTACTGGTGTTGCACTGCCTCCGGGCATTGCAGCCAGTATTGTTCCCAACATCTTTGTATTTACAAATGTCCCATATGTGTCTATGACCGAGAGGACGTAAAACATCATTTTCATCATCACGTGATCTCGATGCGCTAATCACATTTGTTCTTGGAGACCACGTGATCGAATCGTATCGTACAGTCGTGCGATTTTAGTGGACGTGTGGCTGGCCCTTAAAGCCTCCTAGTTTTGAGATTCGTGGTCGTTTCACAAAACAACGAGCTTCAGAACAATGGTTTTCCATGACTGTAGGAAATCATTTATCGAACGGCTGTTGCCTTCTGTTCGCTATTGACTCCAACGTTCTCGCTAGTGCCAACCGCGTATTTGAGTATAGCAGGGCCTAGTCATCCTAGCTCTAGTCTAACCGATCCAATGAGCTGCTTAGGTGGGGCTAGGGTCCTTAGCTCTTGCCATCACGTGGTATGGCGTTTCATTTGAAGGTAGATTCTTGGCAACGGAAAACTCGCTCTCTCTTTCTTTCTTTCTTCTTCTTGCATATAGCATCCTCCATCAACAATTTGATGAGTATGACGCTTACAACTCATCTCTGTCTCTCATTCGCACGCGCACGGCAAAAATAGATTTTGCCCTCTAAGAAAGTAAAATAACCCTGTAGAGTGATCTCCCGTGGGACTCCCAGAAGCGTTCATTATCACACACAGACACACACTCCACACACACACACACACACACACACACACACACACACACACACACACACACACACACACACACACACACACGCGCGCACGCACACACACGCACACACACGCACGTACACACACACACACACGCACACACACACACACACACACACACACACACACACACACACACACACACACACACAGACACACAGACACACACACACACCGTCTGACCACTGCCACTATCAATCCTTCCTCATGTCCATTCTGGCTGACCACTTACTACACCTCACTGACCACAGGTGACACGGTGAGGGGCCAGGGGCTATTTCAGGACGATGGTCAGCAGGCAAGGCATGCATGCAGCCAGCTGCCCACTGCCCCTTGGCATTTCTGCGGGGCGTGCATTACTTTGTCCGCTGCACGGCTACCTGGCTACCAGGCTGGCTGCCCACTAGAGAGCCAGTCCACAGCTCATTACTGACCAGTCAACAACAGTTCCAAAGCCCACCGGTCAAACTGTCTGTCTCACACATTCACAGCAGGTTCTGAATTCCTGCTCATAAATACAGACATATAGACACACATAAACACGCACACACTCACGCGCGCGTGCGTGTACACACGCACGCACGCACACGCACACACGCACACGCACACGCACGCACGCACACGCACACGCACGCACACGCACACACACACACACACACACACACACACACACACACACACACACACACAGAGAGATATACACACATGCACGCACTATCTGGGGCATTAATATATTTTACTGCAAAGGTTGTATAAGTTATTCTGAAGATTTAAGATTTTGAAAACAAAATAGGATGTGGCGAGTTGCTTATGATGGTTTCTAAAGGAACCAAACCGTAATCTAAAACGAAACGATCATGAACACCAACAGAGATGCTGATTTTTTTTTTTAATAGCTGTTTTAAAACCTGTATTGGAATAATCTATGCCTACGAGTATACAAACAGAAATTCCTTGCACCACCCCATCCCCCATCCCCCCATCCCTATACCCCCCCTTCACCCCCCCCACCCCCCAAAACCCCAAAACCCCAAAACAAAACAAAAGCAAACAAACAAACAAACAAAAAACTATGGCAAAGCCTTCTATCAAAATGCCTATCACGGGGTCTTCTGTATTTTTTGACGTTCCTGGTTGTCCGTTGTATCTCAACTGACAAGAGAGGAGTAACGGGTTTTTTTCAAAGTGCGCGTGCATTGTTTTAACGACAGAAACAGTGACACAATCTCTGAAAACAGACAAACGCATGGCAGGGTGATTGGCAGTGAATGTCTTTGCATTTGGTGGGAGTGTAGAGTGATGTCCTGGGCGAATGTATTCGTCCATGGTGCTAGAAGAGCTAAATCGAAAAGTTCGGACAATATTGCTGACCACACACCATGCAGTGAGCCCCATGGGTCCAGTGGTCCAGTGCGATAATGGAGGGGAAGATGAAGTAAAGGGGGGTGGGGGTGGGGGTTGAAAGGTTCCTCGAATTAGTTTTTCTTGGCTCCAACGTCTGTCACTGACTCACCGCCCATCAGTCCAAGCATTTGAGAGAGAGAGAGAGAGAGAGAGAGAGAGAGAGAGAGAGAGAGAGAGAGAGAGAGAGAGAGAGAGAGAGAGAGAGAGAGAGAGAGACTGGGAGACAGAGACACATACTTAACAGACAGAGTGCACAAAGACAGACAGAGACAGAGAGAGATTGGAGGAAGGTGATAATATATGGGCATAATAGCAAATTTATATAATCACAAATTAATAGAATTACTTATTACTGTTCCTAAATGTTGTTTTTATTGTTGTTGCTTATCTATTGCTGACCTCCATAACTATTTTGTGAACATTTCCGATATAGGCAAACCGTGTAATTAAATTGTTCTTTACATCGTTTTCGTCAGTAAACCCGGTTGAATTCTGAAGATGGGTGAACACAGTGTTACTCTTCTCTTAACTGAAATGTTTGTTTGTTATCATTGGTTGACAGTATATTGTAGTTGGGGCCAATAGCAAAGTGAGAGCTATATGTGAAGACGGGGTAAAAAGCCCATGGGCGGGTAAGAAGCCCATGCCAATTATCTCATGAAATAAAGAAAATTGCAGTCACATTTTGCCCATGAGACGAGTGTTAATGTTTAGCATTCGTCTCATTGGCAAATTTGACTGAAAGTTTCTTTATTTCATGAGATAATTGGCATGGGCTTCTGACCCGCCCATGGGCTTTTTACCCCGTCTTCCCCTACATTTTAGTCTTTTGTAGAAGACTATCCCTCTCGAACATTTTTTTAAAATTGCTTTTTGTGCTGCAATCAAAGGGATTGGTTGGCCTTTGGGAACCTTCCTCAACGCCATCTGTCATCAAATCCTCTTGGTCGAAATAGTGGGAATGTACCATGGACAAGGCTTCTCCACAGTAAACAAATTCTAATCCAGCCGGAATAGTAGCTGCTCACTCTGCTATCTGACACTCATTGTCGGAGACGAAAGACTTGCATATACATGCATGGCCTACATAACATACGCAATTACAAATGCCAGAGTGTTTGTTTTTTTAATGCAATTTACAAACAATATTCGCTTTGGCATAAGACTGTGTCAGACATAAGCTAGAACGCCAAGGCTACATCAAAATGTTGTTATGCTCGGCATTGTTATGCGGGGATTGTCTCTAGCCACGGCAAGCTCCTAGCATGACATCATCAGTCCAAAATCCTCCGAAGTTAGTCGGAGCGTGGCTGCCCACATGGCAGGGTAATCAAAAACGGTCACACGCGTAATGTTCTCATCCCTAGCTGGTGCATTTGTACATTGGTGTTCAAATGCTTCGGCTATTGGCATGATCCCTGGAGTCTTTTAGCCAGGATACGACAAAAACAACAAAACAAAAACAATATCAAGCGATATTGTTCATTTAGCTTACGTTTAACTCTAATAAAAAAGAAGCTCATAGATTAATAACGTCTAGCTACAGAAAGCATAATTATATAACAACAACACAAAAAGTGGGTCTAAAAATACAGTCTGGATCTATAAGAGTATTATCAGCTGTAACAGAAGTAGTTGTATGACGCCAGTGGTATGCATTGTATCGTGTTGTAGACAAAGAAGTACGCACGTGACATTTCCTAGAGCTGCTTTTTGTCTTTATAGTGTTATCTTAGGTTACAACAGTGACTACATCACATCAGTCTTTTGTCATCGTGTGGCCGTGACATGTGGTTGAATACAGAACGGTTCTTATTACAGAGTTGTTACCAGCCGCGAACGAAGCTGGCAATGTTTTCACTGCTGTCTGTGGATATCTATCTATCTATCTATCTATGGCATGGCAACCGCATAAAATCAAAATGATGATTGTGGATACTCAACGGTAGAAGAAGAAGATCTATCTATCTATCTACCTACTTACATACTTACCTACCTACCTATCTACCGTAACGCTCTAGATGACTGTTGTTGTTAAAAGATTAGCTTTTGTGTTTTGGGTAAATACATTATGTGTGTATTGACCCTTTAGACCGGGTTCATATTAGACGCGTAAGTTCCGTACGGAAAAGCTAAATAACTGGAAGAAAGAAGGATACAAGTTTACGCATATAGGGGAAATTCGGACACGTGCGTAAATCTTTTCCCTTCTTTGTTTCACCTATTTATGGATTGCGCACGGGTTTCCGCATAGAATATCCGCTTATGTGTGTACACGGCCTATCTCAAATGTTTTTGTTTGTGGCTCAAGCCACAAACCTATAACTCACTTTGTCGGTCTGTCGGTCGGTCGGTCCATCGGTCCAAAATTGTCGCACATATTGTAAAAGAGAAAAAAAATACTTGGGCATTAAGTAACATTTCAGTTGTCCCTAGGTATGGAAAGAATTATATACTGAACAGAGCACATGAATCTTCATTTTAAAGCGTACAAAATAATAAACATACGTAATACAGACACTGCAACAGACACGACGAGTATGCAGTGCTTCTTTCGATGAGCATAAGTAGGATAAATAGTTTTAAATGTTTTCCAAAAGATATAAAAAGTTACGAAATGGTGCAGAGATAACATTCTGGTTTACAGATTAAAATTATTGAAAAGCCAGGGGAGGCGACTCAGTGTATGTAATGATTGGAGTGGTAAAAATAGACCGCTGCCACAAACGATTGCGAATCCGCGCTTGTTTGTTATTAGTTAACAGTAGCCTGTTGCTAGGGACCAATTCTAAAGTGAGAGTTTACCCTATCCCTAACCCTAGCCCTAACCCTACCCCCCACCCTATAAGACGGGAAAACGCAACGAACCACAACTGTGACAAATCGCGGTGTACTGCAGTACATAGTGGGGGGTAGGGTTAGGGTTAGGGATAGGGTTAGTATTCCAAAAAGGTTATTAGCTAAAAATGTTCCTAAAATACAGCTTTATGAATGGTAAGAAAGGCAAAAACGGAAAAATACAATTAACCGAGAAATGCAAGGGGAGTGGCACATCTTGACCTTTACCGATTTTCTACAGTAATGGAAAAAAATCACCGTACCTTAATCTCTTGTGGAACTGCACGACTCTCAAAGTTGGCACTGTCTCTTAGTGCTGCAGCCAAGGGCGTTGGTTGGCCTTTGGGGACCTTCCCCAACTCCAGCTGTCCTCGAATCCCATTTTTCCAAGACAGTGGTGATGTACCCTTGGCAAGGCATATCCACTGTAGACAAATCGCAACCCAGTCCACCGGAATAGCATCTGCCCCACGCTCCGCTATCTGGCAGCAGTAGTCGGAAACGACAGATTGGCATGCATACAAATATGTGTCTGTGTAAGCCGGTGAGAGAGGGAGTGAGAGGGAGACAAAACAGAGAGAGAGAGAGAGAGAGAGAGAGGGTGGTGGTGGTGGAGGTATAGAGGTATGTATACAATCAATGCTGGGCAAGACATCTCCACTATAAACTAATTCTCGCCCAGACCGCCAGCCCTCTGCTATCTGGCAGTCATTGTCGAAAACGACAGACAGGCAACAAAAATACAATCAAGTGAACGGGTTTATGGCATAGCAACCGATCCCACGGATCGGGTCTCCTAAGTCAGAAAAGTTCTGCTTCGCAGTGGTTCCTGATCTGGCATCAGCATCGCGTGCATATCATTAGATGGCCGCACTCAAAGACCTCTGTTTACCATAATATGTCTGGTATGGCACGCTTCCTACCTACTTGAGTCCAAGCAGCTATTGGTATGTGTTCAGATTTTGTAGATAAAGCCCGTAACCGCAGCCACTCACTGCCCTCTGTAGTATAATAGTGATTTACTATACACTATTCACGATGGCGACGAGCCACTACGTTCAGATATCAGTGCATTGATGTGTGGAGATTGACTGGAAAATATACTGTACTGGATATTTAAGAAAATAACAACACCTGCGATCACAGTCTACAGTCTCCAGTCAGAGGTTTTGGCTTTATGGAGGTCATTATTGGACACCACTGACAAGCACAATGGGCTGTTTAGGTGGTGTTGTCGTCCTTAGCTCTTGACGCCTTTTAAACCCACTCCCTTTTTCTCTGTGTCTCGCTCCCCCTCGATCGATCGCGGAAAAAAAGAAAAGACTTTGCCTCTTATTTGACAAAGGAAGTAATATAAGACGTGAGCGTGATCTCCGGTTGGACGGCCAGAAGCGCTAATTACTTAGATGCGCAGTATGGGTGACTGTCGTTTCTTTTTTGGGGGAATGCTGTTTCATTCAGACCAATTAGAAAGACGAAGAAGAAGAAGGAGGAGGAGGAGGAGGAGGAGGAGGAGGAGGAGGAAGAAGACAAGAAGAAGAAGGAGGAGGAGGAGGAGGAGGAGGAGAAAGAGGGGGAGGAGGAGAAAGAGGGGGAGGAGGAGGAGGACAACAAGAAGAAGAAGAAGAAGAAAGAGAAGGAGAAGAGAAGAAGAAGAAGAAGAAGAAGAAGGAGGAGGAGGAGGAGGAGGAGGAGGAGAAGGAGAAGAAGAAGGAGGAGGAGGAGGAGGAGGAGGAGGCAAGAAGAAGAAGAAGAAGAAGAAGAAGAAGAAGAAGAAGAAGAAGAAATTAAGAGGCCTACGATTTTTCTGGGAGCAAACAATTTGATGTTCAGCTGCTTAAAACCCCAAGCAGTGTAATGAGGCAATCAGAGAGTTGGCAGGCGTGGAGCACAGAACATAACATACCTTTCAGTTGTACTGCCAACTTCCTCCTCAAAGAGGATTGTTGGGATTATCCCATCTCCGCCCCCCCCCTCCCCCCACCTCCCCACTAACCTCTTCAGTTTATTTTCCATTCCTTTCCCTCTTTATGTCTTTTTCTTTTGAAATAAAATGAAATATAAGTTGCAATACGTAGGACTGGAGGACGCAAGAAAGAGAAGAGAAGGGAGTGAAGATTTTGTTGTTGTTGTGTTGTTGTTGTTGTTGTTGTTGTTGGTGTGTGTGTGTGTGTGCGTGTGTGTGTGTGTGTGTGTGTGTGTGTGTGTGTGTGTATGCGTGTGCGTGTGTGTGTGTGTGTGTGTGTGTGTGTGTGTGTGTGTGTGTGTATGCGTGTGTGTGTGTGTGTGTGTGTGTGCCTGATGGAGAGAGGTTGAATAAATCCTTGAAAGTACAGCCTTGAAATTAATGCGAACTTTTCATGTTTCCCCAAATACAGGTTCTTGTATTCAAGAGAGGCACTCAAAGATGCACGTTGAGGAAGCTCCACACTGCATTATACTTACGTTTTCACTTGAAAACAGGAAGGGATGATGTAGGAGTGGGGGTGGGAGGTGTGGGGTAGGGAAGAGGGGGGATAAAAGGAACCACTAGGAAGGAAGGCATGGATATACAGCATGAGGCAGCAGTCACTCATATAGCGGGGTACTGGTCTGTTACTGGGCGATGATAAAAACAGATGGCAGACGCACAGTGACCACATGCACTATTATACTAGGGGTATCATGCATTAACATGTCATGTGGCGGTACCATAGCCGATGAGGTTTAACCGAGGCGTGGTTAACCGCTACACCTATCTATATTGTTAAAAACTCGGGACTTTACTGGTGTTGCACTGCCTCCGGGCATTGCAGCCAGTATTGTTCCCACCATCTTTGTATTTACAAATGTCCCATATGTGTCTATGACCGAGAGGACGTAAAACACAATTTTTCGTTCGTGCAATGACCACATCAACCAATGTTCAGCAGCAGGTCAACAGTTGACCCGTCATACCTTGCTGCCCCATCAGACACTCACTGGACACTGACCGTTTGAAAGACGTGTAGGGGTGAAAAATACCTGGATTTTTCATGGGCCATTGACTCTGCTGCGAACAATGGACCGGGTGGCAATACGACAAATCCTCGGCTCTGGGTTCACTCTTTGAAGTTCCGCTGACAACCAAGTCGGTTTTGTAATCAACGCTAATCAACTATGTTACTTTGTGGAACGGACATATAGTCGCAGAGTGAAGAGGGGTTAATGGGGGAGGAAGGAAGGATGGGGTTAGGAGGGGGGGTGGGTGGGTGAAGGGGTTGGAGGAGCGTGTACCTTGTTTATAAATCGTACAAAAGAAAGGGATTAGTCCAGCATGGGTTCAGCAACCGATGGTAACGTGCTTGTCCCGGCTAAACGATGCCTAGATGTCTCTCTCTCTACAATGGCGAGTATGGAAGGGTTGGCAGAATATATATGTAGCATATTTGAACTTTACTGTGCACGTCCATCTACAAATTTCGTAAAACTATCTTATCTTAAGACAATTATTTTAACTAACTTCAACTTAGATTTTATTTACCGGTTTTCCCTCTATTTTGCAATTAAAGTTTTTTGAATTAATGTCCTATATGGACTTTTTTAAAGTCCAAGAGGACGTGAAACAATATTCATTCTTTACTGTGCAAGTGTGGTCGTGTATACGTATTGTAGACTACATAGTAATATTATTAATATCACTGGCTGCATGGAAACTGAAACTCTGCCACCAGTTTCGTTGTTTTGTTGTATTTTTCTCGTTCATTTCATGGGGGGGAGAGAGAGAGAGAGGAGAGGAGAGAGAGAGAGAGAGAGAGAGAGAGAGAGAGAGAGAGAGAGAGAGAGAGAGAGAGAGAGAGAGAGAGAGAGAGAGAGAGAGAGAGAGAGAGAGAGAGAGAGAGAGAGAGAGAGAGAGAGAGAGAGAGAGAGAGAGAGAGAGAGAGAGAGAGAAAGAGAGAGATGAGAGAGAGAAGGAGAGATAGAGAGAGAGAGCAGAGAGAGCCTAGAGAGAGAGAATCTGAGAGAGAGAGAGAGAGAGAGAGAGAGAGAGAGAGAGAGAGAGAGAGAGAGAGAGAGAGAGAGAGAGAGAGAGAAGAGAGAGAGAGAGAGAGAGAGAGAGAGAGAGAGAGAGAGAGAGAGAGAGAGAGAGAGAGAGAGAGAGAGAGAGAGAGAGAGAGAGAGAGAGAGAGAGAGAGAGAGAGAGAGAGAGGAGAGAGAGAGAGAGAGAGAGAGAGAGGGAGAGAGAGAGAGAGAGAGAGAGAGAGAGAGGGGAGGATTGGAGAGAGAAAGATATATAGAAGAGGAGAGGCAGGAGAGATGAGAGAGAGAGAGAGAGAGAGCGAGAGAGAGAGAGAGAGAGAGAGAGAGAGAGAGAGAGAGAGAGAGAGAGAGAGAGAGAGAGAGAGAGAGAGAGAGAGAGAGAGAGAGAGAGAGAGAGAGACAGAGAGAGAGAGAGAGAGAGAGGAGGGGAGAGGAGAGTGGCCGAGGACATGAGGAGAGGGAGAGAGAGAGAGAGAGAGATGAGAGCGAGAAAGAGAGAGAAAGAGAGAGAGAGAGAGAGTTCGAGAGAGAGAGTTTCGAAACTGAGGATCTAGAGAGAGAGTTCGAGTAGAGAGAGAAAACCCTATCTTAGGCTTTATTTTCGATATAGTTTTAGGCAACGCCTGTCGAACAATCTGCCTTGAGATAGAGAGAGAGAGAGAGAGAGACAGAAGAGAGAAGAGAGATCGAGATATAGTTTTTCTAGAGAGAGAGAGAGAGAGAGTCTGATTGAGAGAGAGAGATGAGCTTCAGAAGAGAGAGTTTGTGGAGAGAGAGAGCAGGGCAGTGAGAGAGAGAGAGAGGAGAGAGAGAAGACGATAGAGGAGAGAGGAGAGAGGGACATGTAGTCAAACAAAGAAGAGAGAGAGAGCTGAAGAGAGAGGTCAGAGAGAGAGAGAGAACGAATCTTAAACCCGATATAGATTTTAGGCAACGCCTTTCAATCTGTAATTGAAGAGAGCTAGAGAGAGAGAGAGAGAGAGAGAGAGAGAGAGAGAGAGAGAGAAGAGAGAGGAGAGAGAGAGAGCGAGTAGAGAGAGCCAGACTATTAGAGCTAGGTGGGGAGAGATGACAAACAGAGAAAGGTACAAGGGGTGGATTGGGAGAGAAAGATATACCAATGAAATGCTTCGTTTAAAAAAAGAGTATCAAAATGGCGCGTTCGATAGAGTTGGCCGGGGAAATACGACGAGAAACTCTATCTAGCTGCTCGACAGAGTTTTTTAAACTCTATCTAACTGCTAGCTATAGTTTAGAAACTGTATCTAACAGTTCGATAGGGTTTTTAAACTGTCGAACTGCTAGATAGAGTTTTGGTCATTCGGCGCGCCATAGGATGATAGTAGGCTATGGCTGGTACCCACGTGTCGTCATATCCGGCCACAAGGAGCGCCATATTATGGGAGACCGCCATCTTAGTCCTTACCTTTTTTTGAAAAATGCTAGATCGATGCTGCGTATTTGGCTGTTCCAATTCGAAACTTATCTAAACTGTATTTATAACATCTGGATGTTTTCTTTACACGTTTAAATAACATTTTCACTTTGCTTACACACAAATAAGGACTAAGATGGCGACACTTCCGTTGGAAGGATCGAGATGCGCACGCAGGTGGGTTGGAGCCATATGTCTCAGAAGCACTAATGGCCTCAAAATTCTAAAGAAGTTGTCAGGAAACAAGCGCGGATTCGCAATCGTTTGTGGCGTGCGACAATTTTGGACGCGACAATTTTAGACCGACCCGCGACAGACTGACAGACTGACAGACCGACAGACAGACCGACAAAGTGAGTTATAGGTTTGTGGCTTGTGACAAACAAAAATGGGAAGAGCTGACAACGAGCAACAAAGATTGGAAGGGGCTTGGGTAAACGAAAAAACAAGGGACAGTTACAGAAAATGAGAGAAACGAAGCGAAACGAAAAAACGAAATGTTGTTTTAATCAGGGTTATAAGATAAGCATACAATTTGCTTTTTTTACACTCAACCCTGAGGCTAAACAAAGGTTAACAAAAAATGTACACAAAAAATGAAGAGAGAGAGAGAGAGAGAGAGAGAGAGCGGGGTGTGTGTGTGTGTGTGTGTGTGTGTGTGTGTTGCTTTTTGCTTGTTGTCGTAGTCGTAATCGTCATCGTCGTAGAGGCAGCAGCAGCAGCAGCAGCAGCAGCAGCAGCAGCAGCAGTAGTAGTAGTAGTAGTAGTAGTAGTAGTAGCAGCTGCTGCTGTTGTAGTAGTCGACAAATGGTAGGCCCTGGTGGTAGTAGTAGTGAGTAGTAGTAGTAGTCGTAATAGTAGTAGTAGTAGTAGTGGCAGCATGCAGTAGACCTAGTAGTAGTAGTAGTAGTAGTAGTAGTAGTAGTAGTAGTAGTAGTAGTAGCAATAGTAGTAGTAGTAGTAATAGTAGTAGGCTAGTAGTAGTAGTAGTAGTAGCAGCAGCAAAGAGCCTATAATAATAGGCTCTTCGGTAGTAGTAGTAGTAGTAGTATTAGTAGTAGTAGTAGTAGTAGTAGTAGTAGTAGTAGTTAGTAGTAGTAGTAGTAGTAGTAGTAGTAGTAGTGAGTAGTAGTAGTAGCATTGTACATGGATTCTATATTAACAATGTAGTGTCCATGCATTGTAGTAGTAGTAGTAGCATTGTAGTAGTAGTAGTAGTAGTAGTAGTAGTAGTAGTAGTAGTAGTAGTAGTAGTAGTAGTAGTAGTAGTAGTAGTAGTAGTAGTAGTAGTAGCAGCAGCAGCAGCAAAGGGAGGGGCAATGACATCACCCCCAGTCATTTAGAAGGACTATTGATTTTTCTCCCCGCTTTGGCTTGGCCTAGATTCTCTGCTCAAGTGTGCGTGCGTGCGTGCGCGGTGTGTGTGTGTGCGTGCGTGCGCGCGCGCCTATATGTGTGTGTGTGTGTGTGTGTGTGCGTGCGTGTGTGTGTGTGTGTGTGTGTGTGAGAGAGAGAGAGAGAGAGAGAGAGAGAGAGAGAGAGAGAGAGAGAGAGTAGGCTACAGTCTTTAGATTCTGAGTCGCCCGAGACAGGCCAGCCAAAGCCCACGTTTTGATATCATTTGCTTCGCCTTCGAGATTGGTAGCACTGTGAAATTTGGTCTCTCTCACTCTCTCTCTCTCTGACAGCTAAAATATTAAAGGTGGAATTGAAGGGGGCATCTAACTCATGAATGCAACAAATACTTGTAGCGGTGCCATAGCCGATGAGGTTTAACCGAGGCGTGGTTACCGCTACACCTATCTGTATTAATAAAAAATCGGGACTTTACTGGTTTCGTACTGCCTCCGGGCATTGCCTCCAGTATTGTTCCCACCATATTTGTATTTACAAATGTCCCATATGTGTCTGATTCAGACCAAGAGGACGTAAAACACCATTTTCGTCGTCGCATCTAACTCACTCACCCCCACCTCGGCATCACCCCACCCTTACCCATACACACATAGCCTACATTGTTTCCACAGTAGTTCCACTTTGTTTTTTTGTGCTATTGTCATGATAGGGGCTGTTGGCCTAGGTCATTAAACATTCCGAGTCTCTCTCTCTCTCTCTCTCTCTCTCTCTCTCTCTCTCTCTCTCTCTCTCTCTCTCTCTCTCTCTCTCTAAGTAATAGTCAAATAGTCCATTGTGCAAACGCACATGGAAAATTGTTTTCCACCGTGCAAAATAAAACACATAAAAATAGAAATAAATTAAAAAAATAAAACAGAAATTTACAATTAAACAAATGTGTCACATATAACTCTTATACCACACCCAATCATTCATCTGCCCACTCGCTCACTGATCCAGAAATTAATGTTTTACGTCTGTTAAGTCCTTTCGCGGGCTTTTTGTCCTTATGTGCACATTAGTCTAAAATGACCCTGTTTCTGCTTTTTTTGTATTTATTGCAAGTATGTATTTCATTACTCGCCATGTTACATTACCACACACAATTTGAAACTATCCTACCCACTGGTTTATGAGATACAGCTCGGACATGAAGGAATTAAATTTCGGTTTTGTGAGTCTTCCTTGGCGGAGGTTTGCTCTGGCGGTTAAAAATTCAGGATCTGAATAGGTTGTGACGTGATAATCAATAATATTATATGGCTATGGGAGACCCTAGGCTTATTGTAGGTCATGCTATCCGCGAGAGGACAAATGTCCACGAAAGGACTTAACATACGTCCTCCCGATTTTAAAAGATCATATGGGACATTACTGATCCATTCACCATGCAACTTAAAATAGACTATGTCATAAGTGATAGTTGGGACCACTAAAACTAAAAGAAACTCTCTCTCTCTCTCTCCCTCCCCCCCCCTCTCTCTCCCCCCCCCACACATATGTGTGTGTGTGTGTGTGTGTGTGTGTGTGTGTGTGTGTGTGTGTGTGTGTGTGTGTGTGTGTGGTTAGATTCTGCGTGAAACTTAAAGCATGGATAATTTTCTCCAAAAGTAGCCCACCAAGGTCTTTGATAGTCAAACTATCAAATATGAAACTACTTAGGCTACCTGAAGACGTTGAACCGCATTCATTATCAAAATGAAAAATGGTTCATTTGATTTTTTTCTTTCTTCTTCTTAAGCGTCTCAGACGGACACACCAGAAGCGAGCATGAGGTTACCAGCAAAGACACTGAAAGGGGAACTCCTTTCAGTGTCTTTGGTACCAGTGCGAACGGTTCCCGTACGTCACAGGTCTTCCTGTAGAGTTTATGGGCCATCTGTCCAGGTGCTGTCTCTGAGCCGTTGAAAGAGTGGGCAAGACTGCAGTATGTGATCACTTTAATTGTCTGCCAGTGCCACGTGTAGTAGTAGTAGTAGTCCACTTTTCTGGTTCACCATTGTGAAGTTTGGTAAACAGGTGGTGGTTTAAACGCTCCCCGTGATCTGTCCTAAGTTCGAAAACACAGACCTGTTCTTGACGGGTTAACGAGTAGGCCTAGTATTGGTCTGCCTTGCTGTGTTTTGGGAATTGCTGATCTAACCATAGCCTGTGCTCTGATCTAACTTCTTGTGTTATGTGGCCTTTAGTAGCTGGGGAGCCATAAAACCCCTTAGGAGAAGGAAAACTCTGATTCCAAATCGCTGCCGCCTTGCGGTGGCCACCGGAAGATGGGCCAGGCTATGGGAAACAACCCTGACAGAAAAATGATAGGACAATCCGGACTCTTCAGCCTTGGTCAGCAACTGAAGACTAGGAAAGAAAACTCTGACCACATAATATCAGGGTAGGTAATGCTCTGTAATGCTCTGCAGCCTCGGATGGTAGATTACCTACGAGAAGGAAACTCGGACCAGAAAACCAATGGTGAATATGGATGTAGGCCTACTGGCCATAGCCACTGCATGGTGCTTAATGGCATACAATACGTCATCGTCCTGTGGCTGGACAATAGGAATTGTTTGGAAATAATTAAGGGGAGTTCATTTCATGGTGTGTGGGAGTGATTTTGCCTAATTCAATCGGTCAAACAGGGGAAGTCACTCTACCATCAGCTCTCCTAGCTTATTGACTCGTGTGTTTGAGCAGACATAGGGGCCTACAGCAATTAGAACACAGTGCGTCATTCTAAATAATTATGTCATTTATATTTTTACGTCACATTGCAAATTTTAGTATACCAGTTTGTGGCCACTGCCTAATTTTTCAAAAAACATGTTTGCAAATCGCTGACTCGCATCCTGCGGTTTCAAGCTTCGGCGCCATTGTTGCATTGCTGCTATGGTATTTGACCGAGTACTGGAGGTAAGCAACTCTAATTTTCACGAAATGCTCTCCCCTAGTTTTTTCTCCGAAAATCGTCTATTCGTTTGACTCATTTTCTGCAACAATTAGATCATTTAAGAAAGGGACAAGGCATGCAAAGGAGTTTTAGTGTTAATTTTGTTCCTTGGGTCCATGGATCAGTGTGGATTGGGTCCTTGGTGGCATATGCATGCCCTGGCTATGGAGGCTGATCCTGTACTGTGGCATGCTTTCCCAACATGATGGGCAAGGGAACCCTGGGCCGGGGGGGAAGGGGGGGGGGGGGGGCGGCTAAGCAACTGAAGCTTTCCTTCAGCCTTGTTTGTTTATTTATTTTGTAGCTAAGTGGAATATGTATTGATACATAAAACGCTTGTTATGTATCAATACATATTCCACTTAGCTACAAAAATGCAAACAGTTTATTTTTTGTCTCTGTTGACATACTCTCTCTCTCTCTCTCTCTCTCTCTCTCTCTCTCTCTCTCTCTCTCTCTCTCTCTCTCACTCACTGACACACACACACACACACACACACACACACACACAACGCACACACACACACACCTCCGTCCCCCTTCCCTCTCCCTCCCGTCTAATGGCAGACAGACAGACAAGCAGAGATCGACAAAATTCGACTTAGTTTACTGCTATGGAAAAATAATAACTAGGCCCTAGTAGCATATATATATACTAGCAAAGACACTCAGTAGAAATCTATAGTAAGCTCCTTGCTAGTACTAGTAGGTCCAGAATTTCCCGATACAACAATTTTTGAGGGGGCAGGAGCTGTGCAAAACCGGCGTGTGTTGTTTTTTCACCAACCAAACAGGCTGACTTGAGCGCTTACACACACTCACTCACACAGTGAGGCAGGCAGAGTGAGAGGAGCAGGCAAACATAGACGATCCATGCTTGTCTCTTTTCCTCCCTCACAAACGCTTTACTGGACCAGTTATTCACATTTCATGAAACCTTGTGTTTTTAGCAAGCTTGTGTACTGCAAACTTCTGGTGTAGGCCTAGACCTAGTTGTGATAATTCGAGTGTAAGATTATGTCGGAAGTGTCTTTGATCTTGTGATCTCATCTGTTGTCATCTCGGCCTATTATTGCTGCTTTTTTTGCATGGTTTGTGTGAGTACTGTACTGCTTTAGCTTGTTACGTTTGCCTGAACATTTAATTATATTCTCATTCATAATGTCTACAAAAAGTGCATTCATACTGTCTACAAAAAGTGCCCACGTTCACCGCCGGTAAGTCAACCATGCTTTGAGAGAGAGAGAGAGAGAGCGATTGATTAATTGATTGATTGAATTTTATTTATAGAGGGTAATAGAGTAAGCAATAACATGCTTTTTTACATCCAGCCCTCTGAACAAAATACATAAAAGTAGAAAATGGAAAACGAAAATAAACACATACAAAGTAATATAAAGCATGCAAAAAACCTCCCTATATTGTAACACATCAATAACAAAATCAAACCTACTAATTATTAACATTCCAAATGTGTGAAGTAAGCGCATACACACGGGAAAATAAAACCCAATCCTACTTTTCACACTCATCTTTAAACATTCAAAAATAGAGAAGTGCACAAACATAAAAAAATACCTCAATCATACTTCATCATTAGACTATTTAGAGAGAGAGAGAGAGAGAGAGAGAGAGAGAGAGTTTATGACATGTCACTCTTGTCCAAGTAAACATACCTCAAATATTCACACTAGCCTAATTCAGTGTGAAATGGGGTGGGAGAGGACACACAAAGAACACTTGCGCTGGGGAAACTGTAACTTGGGGAACTGACTAGCACTAGCAGTAGTATGGACGAAGGTGGTGATGATGCAATGATATTTGGCTGAAGGGGGGGCGGGGGACTGTGCTGCCTTGCCTGTGCTGCCTTGCCATCCATGCAGGCCACCGCCATCATGATCCAAGGGCGGATTATGCTGGTTATAAAGGGGAGCTCCAACAGTACACTTGGTGTTGAAAACACTTGGGTTTTATTAATAGTTTATCATGGTTACCTAAAATCACCATGGATCAACAATGCATAGTCTAAGAGAGAGAGAGAGAGAGAGAGAGAGAGAGAGAGAGAGAGAGAGAGAGAGCTGAAAAAACTTTATTTAACAAGGATAAAGATTTTAGGTGATGCCTATTCTTACAATCTCAAATCTGTCCTTGGATAAGAGAGAGAGAGAGAGAGAGAGAGAGAGAGAGAGAGAGAGAGAGAGAGAGAGAGAGATAAAGAAGGAAGAAGAAAGAAAGGAGGAGATTCTTATTTTTTAAGGCATCTCAGGGGGGTGGGGTGTCCATGCCACAATGAAACCCTCCATAATCCACCCCTGTGATCAATCATATCATGTACTGATGCAGGGCCTATTGATCATTTGATTAATTGAATGTAAGCTTTCTCTTCCTCCCCTCATACCCCTCAGCAAAGTTGTACTTTATACCCCCCCCCCCCCCCCCCCACCATCAAATTTGTTTGCATTGAAAATGTTCACTTTGTGGAAGTTTGTCACGTGAAGCAACATGGTAAAATAACAGGTACATGTATTGATTTGACCATGCACAGCCAAGAAGAAGCAAAAGAACATTCTTTCATTCTTAGGAAAGGTGTAGGGTTAGGATCAGTCTGGGAAACTCAGTTAAAGAACCTGACTTTGAGATTGAGAGCAGTAAACAAGGGGGGGGGGGGGGGGGGGGTTCGGGGGTTTGAAGAACAACTTTGCCCCCTCCATCTCCAATTTTTCTTCTCTTCTTCTTCTCTTTCTTTCTCATCCGCAGTATACTGTTGATTCCAATGTGGAATCTCATGCAATGATGCAAAAATGAATGCAAAATGATCTAAAAATATATAATGCTGTTATAAAGGCTTAGATTACCCCCCCCCCCCCCCAAACTTCCGTTTCACATTACTTTCAGAGGGCTTTGCCCCCAGATACCTGCATTTTAGCCTTCTTCGTGATTCCTATAAATCCCATGCCTGTCATGCTCCTGTGGCTCAGTTGGTTGAGTTGCTGGCTCGTAATCCGTCAGGTTGGCGAGTGTGCGGGTTCAAATCCAGCTCCAGTCGCAGTGGTGTGTCCTTGGGAAAGGCACTTTACTCCTATTTTCCTCACTCCACCCAGGTGTAAAATGGGTACCTGATGTCAGTTGGGGAAAAAGTCATTCGGATGAGACTTAAAGTTAAAACCGAGGTCCTGTGTGCGAACGCATGCACGAAGATCTTGCGCACACGTTAACCCTTTCGCCGCCAATGTCGCATTTTAGCACCACAATGGTTTAATACCCATGTTACTAAAAGGCATCAAACCAGGGTCTGTTATTCAAAGACCCTATTTTCTTAATTTTGGGAGGTAAGGATAGGCCTAATGTTATATTATATCACTGAGGAATTCATAATTTTGCAAAAATATTTTGTTCTCTACCCAGTTAAGCTTAAAAGTATTTTTTGGCTGAAAAATGGCTGGCGGCGAAAGGGTTAAAGCCCATTCCATTATTCAGTAGGAGTAGGCCATATTGTGCCGGTGGAATGGATGACAGGAACTCACATAGCATGCATCCTGTGCGCCAATTGCAGTCTAAACGGGACTTTGGGTGTTGGGCAGGATAAACATCCCCAATAGGAAAGAAAGAAAGATGTTATCAACATCACCATCATCAACATCCTCCTCCTTGTCATCATCATTGAGTTTCTCAAGCTCTTTGCTGTCACCATTTTTATCATTATTCACTTCCTCCTTTAGCTTTACTACAACACAGCAAGGTCCACCCCCCCCCCCCCCCCCCCCCCCCCCCCCCCCCCCCCCCCCCCCCCCCCCCATTCTTCTCTCAGTAGCTCTTTGTTTCTTTCTTTTCTCTGTGTTCTTTTTTCTTTGCTCTGCACTTCTTCCTAATTTAGGGGCCCAGGACTCACAAGCAGTGTGTTGATTATCTTGGCACCTATTTCCACTTGGAAAACTTGGTAAAATAACTTAATAAGTAGAATGAATGGGTGTGTGGGATGGGGAGAGGCGGGAGGGTAGTGGTGGGATGGGAATTATGTAGGTTTTGGAAAGGGGAAATGGTGAGGTGAATAATGAGTGCGTGAGTGTGTGTGTGTGTGTGTGTGTGTGCAAAGTGATGTGTGTTATATGTGTGTGTGTCACTCTGTGTGTGTGTGTGTGTGTGTGTGTGTGCATGTGCATGTGTGTGTGTGTGTGTGTGTGTGTGTGTGTGTGAATATTTATATTCAGGTAAAAAAAAAAGTGTTTTGATATGTCATCATTTCAGGAATTTTGCATCATGTACATGCGAGAAAGAGAGAGAAAGGATCAGAGAGAGAGAAAGAGCGAGCGAGCAGGGCTTCTGAAAACGTACAGATTGTGCATATATTTAAAGACACGACATGGATATAAAGTTAGAAATAGATAATGTTTTACTTTAGCCCACTACCCCCATGCGGAATGGTGCAGTATTTATACACGTGTGTGTCTGGGCAATATTTCACGAACTATCAATTGCCAATGAACAGAATTTTGCTACCAAACTTGGAAGGTGAATCAGTGATGTGTCCTGTCGAAGTGATGTGTACCAAGGCACAGGTCTTAGGACACTGAAAAAATAGTGAAAAGGTCCTTTTGTGTTTCTCCCTATCAGTATCAGGACTTTGTCCTGTTGATTTCTGCAAGAACCAGGATATTTAATCTTAATTTATTTTCCTGCTTCAGGACAGTTTGTCCTATCACTCCTCCACCCTTGTTCCATCACTGTGTCCTGCAACTCTAATGCAGGGGTTAATTGTTTCAGAATCAATAAAACTTGTTGGAAATAATTACATTTATTCTGATTTTCAGAAGCAAGGCCATTCTTTGCTGGTGGTAGGAAATAATGCATGCTTAATTTACCAGAACTTGAACCATGTTTAGACATCACCTCTTTTGTATGGAATGTGCCAGCCTTAATGGAGGCAATTCCACATTCTGCACAGTTTAACATTCATGCTAACCAACACAGTCTAGTGGCCCTGGGTAGCCAGTGGTTTACAGGCCAGGCCCCTTTAATTACTGGACTGGCTGGCCCTTGGAAATTGGGCTGTTGGCCACTTGGGTGGTAAATGAAGTGGGTCATTCTGATGTGTGTGTGTGTGAGTGTGTGAGTGTGAGAGAGTGGGGGTGGTCTGTCTTTGGGTGTTTGTGCAATTTCACAATTTGTGTTCCCCGTAAATGTTGCTTTATACTGTAGTAGGCTATATATACTATTATATGCTGATATAATTATGTTGTATAAATATGTGTTTTATGTTTTGTAATTTGCCTAGGGCATTACATTTGATTTGGCGTGGTAAATATTCTAAATAATAATAAACAACTGAAAAATCTGATTGGATGTAGCTGTGTGTGTGTGTGTTTGTGTGTGTCTGTCTCTATGTGTGTGTGTGTGTGTGTGTGTGTGTGTGTGTGTGTGTGTGTGTGTGTGTGTGTGTGTGTGCGTGTGGTGTGTGTGTGTGTGTGTGTGTGTGCGCGTGGTGTGTGTGCTTGCATGTATGTGTGTGTGTGTACGTGTGCGCGTGTGTGCATGAGAGAGGGAGGGGGAGGGGGGAGGTGTCACAGCAATTTCCGGGGCTTGATGGCAAACGTCAGGGTGCAACTGCAAGAACTGACAGCAAAGTGTGGCTCTTTCAGTTTCAGCAGTTGTTTGCTTTCTCTGTGCTCCCCTTCTATTTCCCTAGGTTACTTCACTGTGCACATCTTTTACTTGACATTCCTGTCTGCTTCTGTCTCCTGCCTTGCCCAAAGATTTTTTTAGTATCCTTGCTTTGCCCCATACACCCTTCCCATCCCAATCAACCCCTCCTAGCACTTTTCGTCCCTTTTCACAGCCCCCTCCCCCCTTCCCCCAAACACACAGACAGACAGAAAGACAGACAGACACACACACACACACACACACACACACACACACACACACACACACACACACACACACACACACACACACACACACACACACAGACTGAGACAGGCATAGACAGACGTACACACTTTTAAAAAAGTTGCTCAGAGAGAGAGAGAGAGAGAGAGAGAGAGAGAGAGAGAGAGAGAGAGAGAGAAAGAGAGAGAGAGAGAGAGAGAGAGAGAGAGAGAGAGAGAGAGAGAGAGAGAGAGAGAGAGAGACACTTCTGTTTTGTGGAATTCTGCCATTTTTACTTTAGACTCTTCCGTGACTGAATCACATGTTTTCCTCTATCGTAAAACATGAACACGTTCCCTCAAGTATGATAAGTGGGAATTTGGCATGTTTCTCCTGTTTTATTATTTTAAAAATTGTTCTATCTTGCCCATCTCGCTTTGCCGTTCTATTAATTGGCATTGCACACGCGCGGACCATAATTATTTTACTTTAACGCATGCATGCACGTGTGTGTGTGTGGGCGCGCACTCGTATGTGTGGCCTTTGCTGTGATGGAATTGTCATGCAGAATGACACCCAGATATTCTGCTGTTTGTACAGTGTCCAGGGTGTGCCCGTTTTTGCCATCTCATTTTCTCTATCTCCTGTGTTTCTGCCTGTTAGGGTTTTCTTTGCCACCTAATCTGAACCAGGCTGTGCATAATGAAACCTGAAGGCCTTCACTATAATTGTCCTTAGCCGATCTACACAGTAGATCGCAAAGGAGTATGTTTTCGTTCGAGTGTTTCTTTTTTTCTTTTTTTTTTCTGTCTGTCCCAAGGATATCTCCCGAACCGCTTGACCGAATCGCTTCAAATTTTGTGTGGTGGTGTGTCACCATGAGAGGAAGGCATCCCCGCAAAACATTTCGCCGTCGTGACCTTGACCTTGGCGTATGACCTTGAAAACCAAAAACTATTTAAGGGGCCATAACTTCCACACCGTTGGCCTTAGAGTCTTCAAATTTGGCATGTAGGTACTTTGGCTTATGGCCGTTCTGATGATGGTCAAGGTCAGGGAGATTGGTAGGCCTTGAAAGTGGTAGGGGTCTAAAAATTGGGTTTTCAGACATAATTTCCACAGTTGTACTTTTTTGATTTAGGTTTACTTGCTGCCAGGCCCATCACCAGCTGTCCTCAACTCCTTTTAGTCGAAAGAGTGTGGGTGCACCATGGGCAAGGCATTTCCACTCTACACAAATTCTAGCCCAGCCATCCAGAATAGCTGCTGGCCCCTGTGGTATCTGGCTGTCATAGTTGGAAATGACGAACTGGCATACATACTGGTAGTGGTACTTGCTGCCAGGCGCAGTTTCGCTTGAGTGAAGTGGCAGAGCATGCAATAGTCATTATGGATGCATGCGGAGTCCTAATATTGTATAAACTTCCTGCCCTTAGGGTAGACAGGAATATTGTGTAGTATAGGGGAAAAAGCAAAACATACAGTGACTGATTAGGCAAGGGGGGGAGGAGGAGGAGGGAAAAAAAACACCTGCGAGGTCGAGGCCAGCTCGAATTTCATAAAAGCTTTAGCTTTAAATAACGCGATGGCTTAGAGCCAAAACTGACTATCTGAAGATAGTCCATTGACGTATTATTGAACTTATTGCGAAATCTAATAACTTGTATAAAAAAAGACTGCAGAAATATAAAAAGGATAATCCCCATTTTATATTATTTGTAGTCTTTTTTAATACAACTGCAATTTATTCTTTTTTTGGCAGGTTTCACAGTTTTTCATTTCTGAGTTCCCGTTTTCACCCAAAATCTAATGAGTGCTTAGGGAATTGAAATAATATTTTTCTGAAAGCCTAACATCCCCTGATGTCAAATCCATAGAAAAACCTTAGTGCAGAAGATCTGCAGTTCTTGAGTTTTGTGAACAAGTTTATGGTAACCCCCTTTTTTGCGAAATATTAACAGATTATAACTGAGAGAGCTAATAAATAGCACCCATTCTCAAACAATAAGCAAGTACATCACTATAGTATATAGCAGTCATACAGTAGAATATAGGCTATAATAAGGCATGTGGAACCAGTAAAAGGCTTTGATTTTTGGGACTTACCATTTCACACAAAATTTAATCACGAAAATTCGTTCATGAAAAAAACAAGGAAGAAAATCATGCATTTCGTATTTTAAAATGGAAGTTTATTTATTTGTGAACAGAAAAAACACCGATTTGTAATGAGGGGGTGCATTATAAAGCCACGAAAGCCCAAATACCCCAACCCCCAACATTTTGGAAAATCTTAGAATCAGAAAAAAATATAATTTTCAACTTATTTATAGTTTCACATGCAGGGAAAATCTTCATGCACAGCATGTGCGAGCATACTTGCATGTGTGAAATCTATGCGTATGTGTGTGTGTGCGCACGCATGTATGCATGTGAGTGTTTCACTTTCACTATTGTGCCCTCCTTCCCCTTCCCTCCCCCTCCTTCACCCCTTTTGTTGAACCAACTACTTAGCGAGGCGTACATCATGTTCTGATCCATATTCGATCATTTTCCCTGCGGGGTGTTTGTGACAACTAAGGTTGTGCATAGAAATAAGAATTCTATAGGCTCAGTGTGGTTGGGTACGT
>CM065683.1:32381280-32463780 GCA_017654935.2 Phymorhynchus buccinoides
TCTTTTGTCTGCTAATTGAAAAAAAGCAACTTGATCTTTTTCTCTCCACCACTCTTTTCTGTGAAGGCTTGTAGAGCTGTGCATGTGTGGGCATACATACTGTGTGTGTGTGTGTGTGTGTGTGTGTGTGTGTGTGTGTGTGTGTGTGTGTGTGTGTGTGCAAGAGAGAGGGAGAGAGAGAGAGAGAGAGAGAGAGAGAGAGAGAGAGAGAGAGAGAGAGAGAGAGAGAGAGAGAGAGAGAGATGAGAGAGAGAGAGAGAGAGAGGGGAGATGAGAGAGAGAGAGAGAGAGAGAGAGAGAGAGAGAGAGAGAGAGAGAGGGGAGATGTGAGAGAGATTGTAATGTGACTGTGTGAGGGTTGGTTGTATTGTTGCTGTATTGTTGTGAGCTTGTAGCACCATGTCAGTGTGAGAGATCAGAACAGTTTAGCTGTGGGGTGTGTGGAGAATGCGACTCCTCGGCATTCCAATTGCCATGTTCCCTTGGTTTTGTGAACTGCGCGTGTATGTGTGTGCGTGTCTGTGTGTGTGTCTGTGTGTGTGGCCTGTGTGTAAGTTAAAGTCAAAGTCAAACGTTAAAATAATTTATTATCTTGTTAGGAGAAATTGCAATGTGTTCTCAAATAAGCACAATACAAACAAGAACACATTTTCATGCATTAAAAATGCCAATGTAAACAAAACTAAGGAAAAGAATGAACATTTGTGTTTCATTGATTCAATTGCATTGCATGTCCGCCAATCTTGTCCAGTGTAATATTTCTTTTAACTGAGCACACCATAAGCTCTGCTTGTTGCTGCATCAGTTGTCTTGTGTTGTATGCTATTTTGTTTACCGACAATAAAATGTTTAAACCAGAATGGACAACAAAAGTACAGTAATCATGCTTCGCAAGAAGTTTAACATATTTGGAGTCGATACAAGCCATTATCCCAACACATTTCTTTCCTTGCATTCTTTTGCCCCCCCCCCCCCCCCCCCCTCCCATCCATACTTCACTCAAAAACAAGAGTCGATATAACAGATATCTCATTTACATGGTATGCAAATCATGCCACACAAAAATCAACGTATACATGGAAACTTGTAACAACAAACAAAAGAAAAAACCGATACAGTCGAACCTCCCTTATAATACTTTCAAAACTCATCCAAACTGAGGTCTTAAATGGGAGGGAGTTGTGTAAAGGAGGCAATTTTAAGACTTACAAAGAAGGGCAATGTTTACAACCCGGTGGGGGTGGGATGGGTGGGGTGTGTGTGTGTGTTTGGGGTGGGGGGTGAGGGTGTGTCTTATAAGGGAGGTTCCACTGTGCTACCAAAGGTACTTCACATACCCTTCAATCAATTGCAGTCTTACACTACCCTAGCTACATCTACCACGCAAGAGTTAGAGTGACTTGCGTGTGTACTGTGTGTGTGTGGGTGTATGGGGTGGGGGGTGAGGGGTGTGTCTTATAAGGGAGGTTCCACTGTGCTACCAAAGGTACTTCACATACCCTTCAATCAATTGCAGTCTTACACTACCCTAGCTACATCTACCACGCAAGAGTTAGAGTGAGTTGCGTGTGTACTGTGTGTGTGTGTGGGGGTGGGTGGGGGGTGAGGGTGTGTCTTATAAGGGAGGTTCCACTGTGCTACCAAAGGTACTTCACATACCCTTCAATCAATTGCAGTCTTACACTACCCTAGCTACATCTACCACATGCAAGAGTTAGAGTGACTTGCGTGTGTACTGTGTGTGTGTGTGTGTGTGTGTGCGCATGTGAAAACATCTGAAATTATTGCTTAGGCCTCTGTCCATATCAAAATTAGGAAAAACTAGAATGAATCTTTAATTTAATGTCTTTTCACATAGATCACTTTAGACAGCATGCAAACATTTTTTTGGGAAAAAAAAAAAAAAAAAAAAAAAAGTAAAGTAACATGCATAAGAACGACATATTAAAAAAATATAAAGAAAACCTCTACAGTAGTCTTCCAATAGTTGAGGACAGCATTGCTTTTGCAATTACAGTAATGTCAATTTCTGCGTCATTTAAAATATCCTTGGTATTATTATACTTACGAAAAAAGTCCATATTGATCATTCAGTATTTAGAGAGCAATATTGGACAGTCAGTCTTCTCTTATCCAAGTTTGACTTCCAGGTAGCAAAAAAGATGACTGCTAAAGTGCTATTCCAGAGGGCTGGGTTAAAGTGTATTTATAGCGGGAATGCAAGGGTACATACATACATTCCCGTTCTCTTGGCCGTGCGAACTTGTGAACGGCTCAAGCGGCCATGATGAAAAGCCAACAAATCCCTTTGGCTGCAGCATGCACTGAGCTCGTGGAAATGCCTTCTAGTTTGAGTCATTCTCACTAAAAGACGAAATCGTGGTGAAGAAGATCATTTAACGTTTGGGTTTAACGTGTGCTAAGTGCATGAGCACACGGGACCTCGGTTTATTGTCTCATCCGACAGACTCCACGTTCAGACCACAAGCCTTGTGCAAAATGAGAAGAAAAATCCTCTGTACCCAGGTTCGAACTCTGGTTTACTTGACACGAAGCGAACACGCTACCACTGTGCCACTCTGCACTGAAAGCTGCCAGACTGGAAAGTCCCCCAGTTTTATACACATCAGAAGCTTCAGCAAGCTGAAGGAGGATGTTTAAAGAAAGAAGAAGAAGAAGAAGAACCCTAACATGTGAAATTTCGGTTAAGAGCATGCCATGTTTTATCTCTAGCCCACCCTTAGAGCTGCTTTACTTCATATTAAAAAAATGTGTTTTTTATAGTTTTTAAAAAATACACTGACTCGCTCTCTGTCTGTGTCTCTAGCACACACACATGCACCCCCCCCCCCCCCTCCTCCCCCTCCCCCCCCCCCCCCCCACCCCTCTCTCTCTCTCTCTCTCTCTCTCTCTCTCTCTCTCAAGATCTCTAACCCCCTCCTAAGTCCAGCAGCCCTCCTCTCTTTTCCTTGTGAGCTGTGAGCTCCCATCGATCCAAGAGATGTTTACATGACGCTCTTTTTTCCTATCCAGGTCGCCTGTTTGTCCGTCGTCTGTCTGTCTGTCCGTTGCTCTGGTGGCCTATAATTGGAAGCTGCCGTATCGATCCGTTTGTTCCCCGTTCCGCCACGAGAAAAAGGACAAGGGGGGGGGGGGGGGGAGAGAGAGAGCGAGAGAGAGGAGGGGGGGACGAAGGGGAGCGGAAGGGAGAGAGAGGGGTAGTGAGAGAGTGAGAGGGGTGGTGAGAGAGTGAGAGGGGTGATGAGAGCGGGAGAGAGAGAGGGGTGGTCAGAAAGAGACAGAAAGAGAGAGAGAGAGAGGAGGGCATACATGTGCACAAGTTAGAGCGTTGGTTAGACAAGCAGACAGACAGACAAATTTGCTAGACAGAGAGAAGTTGGGTTAGAAGAAAAACCAGAGCTGGGGGACACCCTTAAAATGTTAATACACAGCTGTGAAATGAGTGTTGTAGCTTTCCAGTACTACATATTGAGCTTAGTTTGGCATGACAGTTATCACTTTCATTTTGATGCCTGATTTATAAATTTGTTACAAACGACATCTAGGTCAACCTGTTTTAACTGTGAACCTAATATAACTGGTCATGATAAGACTTTTGCCTTGTGACTGTTGGAAAAATAAAGGAATATCTTGGAGGTATGGCACTTTAGTTCTGCTGCATTAGTTCGTTTTCTTCTTCTTTCTGGTCCATAACCCCAACGTCAAATTCCAGAAATACTGTGCATTTTTACCATAACCAGGTGAAGTCTCAGCTCTCTGCTCAGTTTTCCGGAAGAAAAGTTATCTCATTACATGTCATGTATAGACATTACAGTCGGACATGAATCGCACGCATGCACATGCAAACACGCACTCATGCATGCGCGCACACACACACATAAAAATATTATGCTCACGTGCACATACGCGAGCAAACAAACACACACACACACACACACACACACACACACGCGCGCACGCGCGCGCGCACGCGAATACACACACACACACACACACACACTCACACTCACACTCACACACACACACACACACACACACACAGTAACTCAGCAGTGGGTGGATGCCTCGTGCCTCTATACGGGGAACTGGATGACCCTGCCTCCACGAGTCTCCCCCCGTGGGGATACGGGGGGGGGGGGAGGGGGGGGGGGGTGTCTTTCGTAAAAATAGTTCCCCCACCTTCTGGAAATTCTGTGCTTGTAGCTTCCTCTTGTCTTTCACTCTCTTTGACTCTGCCTTTTCCCTTTGCTTTCTGTCATCTACTATCTTTCTGACTTATTGCGGGAATATTGGCCCATTCTCCTGCCTTTTTTCCAAAAACATCTTCCAATCTTTGAGCTCCTCCTAAATCTGGCTGTGTAGTGCAATAAGATTCACTGGAAAGTTAATGAAATGGGGACGCAGGGGCGGATTATGGGGGGTTTCCTGGTTGCATTGATGTCCCCTCCTCTCTCTCTCCCTCTGACATGCACACACACACCGCGCGCGCGTGCACAGAGGTTCTGCTAGATTTGACTTTTATCCGTCCTGGTGACAGACGAGGTAAAAAAAGTTCCGTCCTTGTATCATCGTTGCCCGTCCCCACTGAATTGTGTTGCCACAGATACGATCTCTGTTTTTTTTTGGCATGCAGTTTTCTCATTAATTGGTTATTTTCAAGATCTGTTGACATCTAGATAGGCCTTGTTTATTGAACGTAGGAAAGTAAGGCAGCTCGAAAGTAAGGCAGCTCGACTTCTTATCTGGCAGGGAGTGTATCGGCAGGGGCCTACTATAACTGCTACCAGCTTGTGATACTGATTGGACGCTAATCTCACCTTCTCATATTCTACAGGGAGGGGGAGGGAGGGGGTAGAAGAGAGAGAAGGAGGGAGAGAAAGACTCAGGGCCTGGGTGGGGGGTGATGTGATGGGAGAGAGTGACAGACAGACAGACAGACAGACAAACAAGTGGATGGGAGGAGAGATAATCAATCGCCAGCATTGGAATGTATGTGTGTGTGCAGAAATAGGGTGTGTGTGTGTGAAATCTGCAGGGGTGGGGGTGGCAGAGGGGATATAATGTGTGGTTGCCCCCAAAGATGAGCAGGCTTGTATCTTCTTCCATCTTTGTTTTTCCTCATTCACCTCCTCATTAGAGCTGGGTACCAGTACAGATTTCTTATTCTGGTATTTCTTCGACCTACCAGTATTTTGCACTGGTATATATACTGGCTGGGTTGCTGGTGATGCATTAACATTTTGATGACACAAAAGAACTACTCCACAATGTCCAACGGGTTGGTGTGGCTAAAAAAACACTGTTAAAATAACCTTATACTCACTCTCTCTCCTGCATATCTCTGTCTCTCTCTCCTGCTTATGCCTGTCTCTCTCTATGACACCCACACCCACACCCTGTTTATTTCCCTTACCTACTTTCAGTATATACCGGTATGTTACAACCGTACCAGGCCGGTATACCATACTGTATTAAACTCATACCAGTATTTTCGGTATTACTGGTTCTTATCGCCTGCTCTACTCTTCGAATCTTTTCTTCATTGTGCTCATTCCCCAACATCCCCAGAGAGAAAGAGAGAGAGATGGTGTGTGTGTGTATGTGCACGTGCACGTGTGTGTGTGTGTGTGTGTGTGTGTGTGTACACGTGTGTGTGTGTGTGCACTTAACAATTTTATTTATTTTTCTTCCAAAGTTGGATTTCATAAAGCTGAATTGTCTGTGTGTTGCAGGTTCCCAGGGAAGGGACTCTACAGATTGAAGGTGAGCCTTGTGTTCCCTGACGAGCGCTTTTTGTTTCCTTTTACATAAATATATTGCAGTGTTTAGTGGGGTCAATAATAATGTCAAGGTAAAGAGCAGTTTGTAGAACTTGCTGTCTGCGTAAATGTGAATGAAATTGTCTGTGCTTCTCAATAAAAATAAAGTTCAGCTTTTGAAGTGGAGCACTTAATTAATTTGGTTGCTTTTTTTGACTTTGTATGGATTCTAACATACTGTTTATTAGCCTCAAAAGTGGTTTTTTGGCGGGTTTTTTGGGGATGCATATTGCTTGTAGAGGGTGCATTTTGCTTTTTTGTTTTAATTCTTTGTTCGCACATAATTATTATATGTATGCATTATGCACAGGAAATGCACACACACTCCCACACAGGCACACACAGATGCATGCACACACACATACACACACACACATACACACACACACACACACACACACGCTTGCACGCATTCACACACACACACACACACACACACGCATGGACGCATGCACATACAAACGCACACACGCACGCACAAACACACGCACGCACGCATGCACGCATGCACGCATGCACGCACGCACCCCCCCCCCCCCCCCCCCCCCCCCCCCCCCCCACCCCACACACACACACACCCTTGTCTCAAACTGATGACAAGGCATTGAATATTATTTTAGCTAAACTTAAGGAACATGCAAATACGATGAAAATAACCTTCAGTCAAAATTGAAGGTACTGACACTTTATTATGAGACAGCCAATATTTTGAGTTAATTAAAGACATTTTAGCGTAAAGATAATTAAACTGGGATCAGACAATTATTGTGAGTTATCCAGTGTTTTTGAATTATCCGTTTTTGATTTAGCAGGAATCCACTGTAACAAGACCTGTTTACTCTAATCTTTTCGAGTGGTATTCTACTCAATTTGGACCTCTACTACTCTTCAAAATTGAAAATAATGCTCTGATTACTCATTTTCAGTAAACATTGTTTGATGGTTTAATGAATAAAACTACACATTTTGAGCCCAAACTACTCATTGCAGCTATCCAGACTACTCAAGAATTGTGTAGGGCGTAAACAGGTCTGCTGTAAATAGTCAAAGCAAAGAATGCACTGTAATTGAATTGAAAGTGCAGCCAGTTGTGCTCAACGACAGTATTGACTAATGTCGTGTTGTATGGCGCTCATACAGGGAAGAATGTGTGGGTGTCCTGCGATGGGGAGAGCAGAGACCAGGAAGGCAACACCACAACCACCACCATCACCACCATGGGAGGAGGGGAGAAGACCCTGCCAGGGATCAGCCCCACCCTCCCCTTCCTCCCTCCTTTCAACGACAACGAACTGGCAGCTCACGCTCAGCGAGGGTCTCCCCAGGGAGCTTTTGGAAACTTCTCCCAGTGTCCCGGCACGGTGGGGCACCACCCGTCTCGCTTTGCAGTCAAACCAGCGGCCCGCTTCTTCCGCGGCAGTGAGCAGCTGCGGGGAGACTACAGTGCGCGTGCCTTTGAGACTCCGCCCACGAAGAAGCATTGCCGATCTCTCTCCGTGCCCATGGACTCTTCTCCTTCTTCCCAGGGCTCCGCAGGGGCCTGTCCTGTAGGAGGGAGTGTGGTGACATCTTCCTCCTCCTCCTCCAGCTCCACCTCCCCCCAGGTGGAGGGCGCCAGGGTGCTGAGGCCCATCCCCATCACTGCCCTGAACTCGGGAGGGGGTGATGGTGGCAGAGGAGGAGCAGGAGGAGGAGGAGGAGGAGCTCAGGTAGATTGTAGGAAAGTTGTGTCCCCACACTACCACCTCTCCCATACACATCACCATCCCTACCACCACCACCACCACCACCACGATGCGCGGACGTTCAGCGGGTTCACGGCTGTTGTTGGGAGGAGTACCCCCACCTCCACCACCACAGCGCGCCTCCAACGGGACTACCGCGGCATGGGTGTAGGGACAGGGGTAGGGGTAACAGGAGGCGGGGCCTTCGCCATGGCTCCACCCTCGCCGCTAAGCGTGGACAGCGGGCGAGACACCACCACCACCACCTCCACCCCCTCCTGCGACCCGCACACCCCTCCCCAGTCCCCGGTGCCTCGGCCCTCCTCAGCCACGAGCGTGCGCTCCAGCTGTCCCAGCACCCCCTCCCCCTTCCTGCCCTCCTTCACGTCCTCCTGGTGGCCCACCCTCCCCTCCAGGCCTGTGCGCGGGGAGGTGCTTCAGTCCCGCAGCCTGTCCTGCGAGGAAGAGCGCATGCCCCAGGACTTTCACCAAGGGGGGTCATCCACCCCCTGGGGGGCTGCTGGGGGGGAGGAGGTGGGGGGCCAGCCCTCGGCAGTGTCACCGTGCAGGGGGGGCAAGATCCCCCGGTGCCACTCGCAGCCCTGCGTGCTGCACCACCGGCGCTGCGGCAAGAAGAGGCGGCGCGAAGACCGCCCCACCCTGGACTTCCACAAGATGACTGAGGTAAGGCGTCATGAAACCCTGACTGCTGTGCCTTTTTAAATTAGTGTCCAAAAAGAGGTGGACAAAAAGTACCTTTTGAAAATAGCGTTGAAAAAGATGTGAAGAAAAAGTACCTTTTGAAAACAGTTGAAAAAGAGGTCAAGTAAAAGTACCTTTTGAAAATAGTGTTGAAAAAGAGGTCAAGAAAAAATACCTTTTGAAAAATAGCGTCCAAAAAGAGGGAAAAAAAGTACCTTTTGAGAATAAATGGTGAAGAAAAAAGTAACTTTGAAAATAGCGTCCAAAAAGAAGGGAATGTAAATGTTCCTTTTGAAAACAGTGTTGTAAAAGAGGGCACGATAAATGTACCTGGGAGGTAGACTTTTCAACGTGTCGTGTCTTAGACATTTGATCAAACAGTGGCTGCAAAGGTCACGTAAGACGGTTTGCAGTCAATTCCTTTTTTTCTGCATTCAGTAAAAGACAGCAACTGAACAAGCAATTACCGTATTTTACGGACTATAAGGCGCACCTGATTATAAGGTGCACCCCCCAAATCATGCACAAAATTCTAACTTTGTTGTCATAGATTCTTACTATTTTATTAGTCACATTATAAGGCTCAGGGGTCTCAATCTAGGAGACTAATCTGTAAAATATGGTATGACCAATTATTATTTTGTGGCCTTTAGGTGATAGGTGAGGAGATGATACCCCGACTGTTTTGGCCAAAAGGCGAAAGGTGGCAGAGTGGTTAAGACGTTCGCCTGCCAAATGTAATGCATGACAGTGCAGCGTGAGTGACCCGGGTTCAAATCCCGGCCTCGCCCTTTCTTTCTAGTTTGACAGGAAAATCGAACTGAACGTCGAGTCCTTCGGATGGGGATTTAAAGCTAGTCTGACCCGTGCGCTTTACGCATGTAAAAATCCCACGGCAGTTGAAAGTCGGTAAGAGCAGGGAGAAACCCCGCTGCCTGGTATGGCCAAATTGATAGCTAGGTTTTCCAAGTGTGCCCCCCCCCCCTCCTCACCCTATGCCCCCCCCCCCCCCCAAAAAAAAAATTAAAATAATAAATAAATTGGGTAGGCGCTGCACTTGCGGTGACGCACTCTCCGGGGGAGAGCAGCCCGAATTTCACAGAGATAAGTCTGTGACTAGAATATACCAAAAACCAAATATTATTGCCAAATGGCATACAGTTATGGGTCCCCGAAGGACCCTAGTAGCCCTTGAGGACTATAGCAATGCTTCACTCATTTTGAGAGTCTTAAGTCTTTCAAAAAAGTAGATGCATAATGATTATTTTCCATCACTAAACCCATTGGGAGCGTCCCAGATTTTCACCATAGAATGTTAAGAAATGCTGAACAAAAGCAGCCTAAGATAACAGGCCAGGCAATTCCTTGTTACAACCCGGGCCTGTATTCACATTGAGATAGTATGAAACTTAATATCATCATGATATCTAATCTTAGAAGTCCTTCTAAAGTCCTATTGAATCCTTCTACTTCAGAAGGACTTCTAGGATATGATGATATTAAGTCTCATACTACAGTATCTCAATGTCAACACAGGCCCAGAGCTCCTATATTTTTCTTTAATTTGGAGGGTTATTTTCCAGAATGTACTATCATTCTTCTTGAGTGAAAGCTACAATGTACTATCACAAACATAATAAAGAAGGCTGATGGTACCTCCTGGCTCTCTCAACCGAGTGGAATGATAGTACCTTCCGGCTCTCTCAACCGAGTGGAATCATAGTACCTCATGGCTCTCAACCGAGTGGAATGATAGTACCTTCCGGCTCTCTCAACCGAGTGGAATGATAGTACCTCATGGCTCTCTCAACCGAGTGGAATGATAGTACCTTCTGGCTCTCTCAACCGAGTGGAATGATAGTACCTTCTGGCTCTCTCAACCGAGTGGAATGATAGTACCTTCTGGCTCTCTCAACCGAGTGGAATGATAGTACCTTCTGGCTCTCTCAACCGAGTGGAATGATAGTACCTTCTGGCTCTCTCAACCGAGTGGAATGATAGTACCTTCCGGCTCTCTCAACCGAGTGGAATGATAGTACCTCATGGCTCTCTCAACCGAGTGGAATGATAGTACCTTCTGGCTCTCTCAACCGAGTGGAATGATAGTACCTTCCGGCTCTCTCAACCGAGTGGAATGATAGTACCTTCTGGCTCTCTCAACCGAGTGGAATGATAGTACCTTCTGGCTCTCAACCGAGTGGAATGATAGTATCTTCTGGCTCTCAACCGAGTGGAATGATAGTGCCTTCTGGCTCTCTCTACTCAGTGGAATGATAGTATCTTCTGGCTCTCAACCGAGTGGAATGATAGTACTTTCTGGTTCTCTCAACCGAGTGGAATTATAGTACCTCCTGGCTCTCTCAACCAAGTGGAATGATAGTACCTTCTGGCTCTGTCAACCAAGTGGAATTATAGTACCTCCTGGCTCTCTCAACCAAGTGGAATGATAGTACCTTCTGGCTCTCTCAACCGAGTGGAATGATAGTACCTTCTGGCTCTCTCAACCGAGTGGAATGATAGTACCTTCTGGCATGTAGCCTCCACTTTGTTTAGAAAGAAAGGCTGAAGGGGTGGTCAAACTCAGCAGGTGATGTGTTCCTTAAAAGCACAGCCGGCATACATATAAAGCTTTCACGCAAGTCGCGCGTCATCATTTTTATCGCTGCTCGTGACAGAGACGGTTCAACCGTTCTTTTTCCCCTGTTGCCCTAGCCACTGCGAGGCAGAACTTCGCAGCGACTAGCCTAGCAGTCTAGACTGGATCCCTGGGATCGGTTGTTATGCCTTTGCTAAGTCGGAAGATGCAATCACTGGCTCTTTGGCAAGAGTGTTCACCCATTCTCACAGCGTGACAGAGCTACCAGGTGCATGCCAGAGGAAGCATCCTCGGACAAGGCCTTTACCGAGGTTACTCTAGCCCTTGTTGGAAGAGAACAATCCAGTACACTGTCTGTTGTATTACAGCACCTCATTCATCAAGCCCTGTAATCCCCCCCATTCCCACCCAAAAAACCCAGATCAAATGGTTAGCGCTTTATCCGCAAAATTGTACTTTAGACACACACGCCCTCATGTTTACGACCCTCAATCTCAAAGCCTGCTTCTTTCAGTTTTTTCAGGCTTTCATGGCTTTGGAAAGGCAATTTGAACATAAAGACTTCAGATACCTAGCCAGTCTCAGGTATTGAGTGGTTACACTATGGGGTTACAGAATTACACATGTCCTGGGGCAAAGTGTGTGTGTGTGTGTGTGTGTGTGTGTGTGTGTGTGTGTGTGTGTGTGTGTGTGTGTGTGTGTGTGTGTGATCTACTCTGTGCATGTGTGTGTGTGTGTGTGTGTGTGTGTGTGTGTGTGTGTGTGTGTGTGTGGTGTGTGTGTGCTGCTCAATGATACATCCAGCTATGGGGCAAATCACAAGACCCACCACCGTGACCCACTCACCCAATCACGCACACAATCTCCTCTCTCTCTCTCTCTCTCTCACACACACACACACACACACATGCATGCACGCACGCACACACACAGACACACACACACTATTGTTTTTGTTCATCCATAGCCCATATTTTGTAACCATAAACTTAAAAAAAAATCTGCTGGAAACCCCCTTCAGCAACAGCATAATCCGCCTATGTCTGAAGATAGTTGATCAATCAGAAATAAATCTAAGTGTCTTTTGATCGAGGGTCTGATTGCATACAGACCCCCCCCCCCCCCTACCCCCCCCCCGCCCCCACATCTTTTAAAAACCTTTCTAATCCAACCCTTTTGTACTTGCCGTTTTAAATGTTAATGGCCTGGGACGGTATTCATGTCGAGATAGCATGAGACTTAGCATGATGCTAACTTAGAAGCTCTTCCAAAAGTCCTATTAAATCCTATAGGACATTGGAAGAGCTTCTAAGTTAGCATCATGCTAAGTCTCATGCTATCTCGACATGAATACCGTCCCAGTACTTTGAACAGTTAGCTTGATTTAGGCCATTCATCTACAAAGATATGGCAGGCCTATCGGCTGGCTGCTGCCTAGATAATGAAATATAAGAAGAAAAAAGCTTTGCAGGATGGATGGATGAGAAAAGAAAGAGGGAGGGGCGTGGAGAGAGAGAGAGAGAGAGAGAGAGAGAGAGAGAGAGAGAGAGAGAGAGATGTGCGAAAATGCGCCTTTAAGAACTACCTCTCGGTGACACACTTAGGGGAAGACGGGGTAAAAAGCGCATGGGCGGGTAAGAAGCCCACCCCAATTATCTAATGAAATGAAGCAAATTTCAGTCTCATTTTGCCCATGAGACGAGCGTTAATGTCTAGCATTCGTCTCATGGGCAAATTTGACTGAAATTTGCTTTATTTCATGAGATAATTGGGGTGGGCTTCTTACCCGCCCATGCGCTTTTTACCCCGTCTTCCCCTATACTTTATAGTGAGTGAAAGTAAAAAATAATTCAATGTTTAGTAGGCCTCTGGCCCATAACAATATTGACAAACAAAAGATTTTTAAAGAAACACATCATGCAATCGTTACATTTAAGGAAGACATTGATTTCTGATCACGAGAGCTTTGTTTATGTACATAGAGAGAGAGACTGAGACTCAGAGAGAGAGAGAGAGAGAGAGAGAGAGAGAGAGAGAGAGAGAGAGAGAGAGAGAGAGAGAGAGTACATGTAGTTGTAATGACTGTTATAGATCAAGAAGACAAAAGAGATAGAGAGTGAATCATACAAATGACTAATTATTGGTTTAAGTCAGTTGCTTTATATTAACTATATTAGTTGCTGCGTTTACTTAATCTTTAGTACTGATAGCTCTCGACTGAATGTCATAGTGCACTGTGTGTTTCAGTAATTCTGCACTAATACATGTACCCCTGTATTTTCTTTTTTTCTTGTTTATGGATATGTTTAAATGAAAAGCAATATAATACTTAAATACTATGATAAGCGTGATGCAGACCTGTTTAGTTTACTCTACTCTTTTCGAGTAGTATTCTACTCAATTTGGACCTCTACTACTCAAAATTGAAAATAATGCTCTAATTACTCATTTTCAGTGAACATTGTTTGATGGTTTAATGAATAAAACTACTCATTTTACACCAAAGCTACTCATTTCAGCTATCCAGACTACTCAAGACTTGTGTAGGGGGTAAACAGGTCTGGACTGATGGAGCATTTTGTGCCCGAATGCTTTACAATATTTGTCAGCTTTATGATGAATCTAAAACTATTTTATCACAGTCAAAACAGGTTTTAGGTCTTCCGTTTCTCTGACTAGATTTTCAAGTCAGTACAAATTAAGGGTGTGGTTCTGCTAATTACTTTTTAAGCCGCTAATTCTAATTCTAATCACCGCAGGGAGGCGGAAGAATCGGTGATCGTAAGGTACTTTGCTTAGTTGGGAGAGGGAAGGATTAACCTAGTTGTGACCAGCCTGTGTTAAGTGGCCTGGCTTTGGACAGCCCCTTGGCAGTCATCAACGAGGACACCTGCCTTACATTACGCACCATCAGTGCTGTAGCCCAACCAAAGTTAAAGTCTACTCTCTTTGGCCCACCTGAACTGGACCGAGTTGCTTAGATGGAGCGTTCTGCGTAGCACCGTGTGACGCTCGAATCAGGCTGTCTGATGAAAGTCCGTTTAATGTCCTCCGACCTGGAACAGGTACATGTGGGACATTCTTAAAATATAAAGATGGTGGGATGATCCTGGAGGTACTGCAATACCAGGAAAGTCCCGAGTTTTGTAAACGATAAAGATATCGAACCAGGGTTTCTGATTCATTTCTTTTTGTCTTAAGGGGTATGCTCACCCACTGTTTATGATTTTAAAGAGTCAAAGCGAAAGCATGGGAGATATTTCATCCTACTTCCCGCCCGCGCGCACGCACGCACGCACGCACCGCTACACACTAAATCACATACAAACACACAAACACACACACACACACCACAGACACACACACACACACACACACACACAACACACACACACACACACACACCCCAACAAACACACACACACACACACACACACACACACACACACACACACACACACACACACACTTCTTCCTTTATGTCTCTCTTAATTAATTAATATGACATTGTAAGCGAGGCACATCATTCCAAATCCGCCCCAAACAATAATTTTTATGTAATATTAATGTCATGCTTAGGAATACAACATGGTTTTTTAGAGAGAGAGAGAGGGGGGGGGGGAGGGAGAGAGATAATCAACATGATGATTGTGACCAGCACAGTGAAGAAGAAGAAGAAAAACGGAGGACGTTAAACTGATTTTCATTAGACAGCTTGATTCGAGCATCACACGGTGCTACGCTTGAAGCAACCCCACCTTGGTTGAAGTGTAGAGCACGTGTAGTGTTTTTTGTCACCCTGTTGATAATATGTTGACCTGGCATCGGCCATTGTGTGTACTGGCCCGGTTAGGAACATGGGGAATTTAGTGCTTGATCAGCAAGAGAGAGAGAGAGGAGGGTGAGGGTGGAATACTAGCAAGGATTTGTCAGCCTTCTCTCTTTCCTTCGATATATTACCATTATGTGTTTGCTTACTGATGGTTGGTAGCCTTTAAATATACAGGTATTGGCAAGGTGAATGATATGAATCAGAATGTAGTAGGGGTACGTAGTATGACGTACACACACATATGACACACACGCGCACGCACTCACGCATGCACGCATACACACACATGCACACACTCACGCACACACCACACACACACACACACACACACACACACACAACACACACACACACACACGCGCGTTTGCAGACTCGCACACACACACACACACGCGCGCTTGCAGACTCACACACACTCGTTTGCAGACTCACACACACACATGTACACATGTTTGCATGCACACTTGTGTACATAAGATTTTGTTTAAACTTTGCACTGCTACGGTGCCTATTTGCTATGAAGCAGCGAGGGAAAAGAAATGCTACAGTATTTTAAGCCAGGTGCCGGAAGCCCTAATGATCAAGTTCTTTGCATCTAAAGTGACGCTTGAATGCTGCATTCAGCCAAACTATTACCATTTGACTGAAGTGCCTGGGTAATTTGAAGGCAATTGGTGAAGTTTGAAATAGTGTGCCACAAACAGTACCCACCCCGAGTTGGCAAGTTGAAATCAAACAGTCTGTCAGAATCTGTGTTTGTCTGTGTGTCAATCTCTCTCTCAGTCTCTGTCTGTCTGTCTCTCTCAGTCTCTGTCTGTCTGTCTGTCTGTCTGTCTCTCTCTCTCTCTCTCTCTCTCTCTCTCTCTCTCTCTCTCTCTCTCTCTCTCTCTCTCTCTCTCTCTCTCTCTCTCTCTCTCTCTCTCTCTCTCTCTCTCTCTCTCGCTCTCGTTCTCACACATGTTATTTGCTGTTACATACTCGAATAACATATTTGTTGTTATAATTATGTACTTGAGTTAAACAAATTAAGACTTTTTTCATGCATGCATACATCATTACATACATGTGTCTACACATAGGAAAACGCATGTGCATGTGTGTGTGTGCACATACACACATACGTGCACACATGCGCACACAGACACACACATGCGCACACGCACATGCACGCACACACACACACACTCACACACACACACACACACACACACACACACACACACACACACACACACACACACACACACACACACACACACACACACACACACACACACACACACACACACACACACACTCACACACACACACACGTAATTTTGGATTTAACGTCCTCTCAGGCACATATGGGACATAATTCTCTCACACACACTTTCCTATTCTTATCTTTTATAGCTAGAGGTCTTCCATAATACTGTAACTTTAGTGTAAGTACTATACCTGGTGACATTTCTCTACCTTTTTCAGCATAAGTGGTTTGAACCAAATCACCCTAAGGTCCCAAATAAAAAACACTAGCATGCACTTGACGTGTATTAGTGTGCCCATGCATATATGTGATTGATTACAGGGTTAGGGTAAGGCTAGAAAGGGTGATGGAAGGGGTAGGGTGGAGGGGGTTAGGATATAGTGTGGTGATGAGTGAAGTTATGGGGTGTTTTTTTCATTGCCTGCTCTTGGTACAATGTTTTCTTTGGTCATAATTTGACTGTGCTAATTTTTTTGATTTATCTTTCATTGTTTTTATCAGAGTTCTTTTAAAATCATGTCTGTTCTTTTTTTTTTCTGTCTCTCTTTGCTTGTCTGTCCGTCTGTCTATCTGTCTATCATTATTTTAGGTATTTCAGTACTTGACTGGAATACCAGCCTAGTGAGAACCCCCCCCCCCCCCCCCCCCCCCCCATTTTAACCACCACTACATTACTCCCCCCCTCCCTTTTCGCTCTTCATCGCCCCCCCACCCCCCCACACCCCCGACCTGTACCTCCATTTTTTCGGGTTTTTTCTTTTACACAGGTATATATCTCAGTAAACAGCTACTGGGCAGATTTTTGCCCACAAAAATCAAGCACTCTAACCATGTGCTAGAGAAAGGTCTCATAGTGGTTTGCTGGTGACTCGGATACCCAGTTTTCTTCTTTTGTCTCATTGCCTCTGTCCACACATTATCCCAGGGTATTGAGTAAGTCACCACTGCCAGTGTGACTCGGTCAAGAGAGAATGTGTGCGTGCGTGTGTTGCTCTTCAGTTTAACGTCCTTCCACAAAAAGTGATTCAGACAATATAATTAGCTTACTGTCATCTACTATCTTTCTGCCTTACCAGTCCATTCTCCTGCCGTTTTTCACGAAGCACTTTCACAAAAAGATTTCCTCCAGCCGAAGTCGGACTTACTGGGTCTATTTCTTAGTTAGGCGCATAATGTCAGCATGATGCATCTGCGCTCATAATTGACAGGAAACTGAGCGATCAAAGAAGTGTGAAAGTGGATGGTAGCTAAAAGTTTTTGTTTGTTTGTAATTTTGATAATGAATACCTATGATAACAGAGAAGAAAAAAGGAAAACAAAACCCCCCACATAATCAAGTGATGATTGTTTGGTTGTGTGTTTTCAGACTGCCTATTCTGGCCCCCATTTGTCCAGCATTGCTCCTGCTCAGGATATTCAGGTGAGAAGAAAGGGGTTAATTAGGCTGTTTGATTGTTTGATACCCTCAGGCTAAGCTCCCTGCTGTTAAGCATACTGTATGTCAAAACATATACATCAGGTACCATCACCCATATGTATACATACACAAACCTAGGAATGCAAAATGGCATACAGAAATGGATATAAGCTCAATCAAATACTCTCATGCACACTTTCGCACACATTGTGTGCGCTCTCACAGCCTCACACACACTTTCTCTTTCTTTCTCTCTGTCTCAGTCTCTGTCTATTTATTTATTATGTACATTTCTATAGTATCTCTCTCACTCACTCACTCACACACACACATGCACACGCATATGCACACACACATGCACGCACCGCACACACACATGCACGCACGCACACACGCACGCACGCACCGCACCACACACACACACACACACACGCACACACACACACACTAAAACACTTCATAATTTTTTTAAATTGTGCTTTCTAATTGTTCAGCATTCATTTTTTTATGAGGTCGGCATGTAAGAGCACTTTGTTTAGCTTATTCTTTGTGCCCAATAAAGACTCTGAGTTGACTCTCTCTCTTCTCTCCCTCCCTCCTCCCTCCCTCCCCTCCCTCCCCTCCCTCTCTCTCCCTCCCTCCCTCTCTCCCTCTCCCCATCTCTCTCTCTCTCTCTCTCTCTCTCTCTGATCTCTCTCTCTCTCTCTAGCTCTCTCTCTCTCCCTCTCTCTCTCTCTCTCTCTCTCTCTCTCTCTCTCTCTCTCTCTCCCCCCCCCCCCCCCCCCCCCCCCCCCCCCCCCCCCCCCCCCCCCCTCCCCCCCCCCCCCCCCCCCCTCCGACTGCTCTTGAATGAAATTTTGAAACTGAGAGGAGTCAGATATAAAGCACGAAACTGAATCGAAATTAATCAGTGAATAAAATTACAGAAGGAAAGGGGTGGGACAGGATTTTGTAATGGTACCACGAACTCATATCCACAGTGAAAGAAAATGAGTCATACAATGGCAAAAACCTGACATGCCACCAATGGAAAATGACAGGCATCATTGTTCAGAATAATTGCTGTACTGATAGATTAAAAAAAAAGTAGTGAGACCTTTCTTCTGTTTGATATTGTAGACTTGTTCCTTAATATGATTTATATATATATTACTGTACACTGTACCATATTTTTTGGACTATAATAATTATTATGATTATTATACGGCGCAACCCCCAAATTTCACACAAAATTAAGATTTTGTTATCCTATTTTCTTACCATTTTACCATTTTATTAGTCATACTATTAACCCTTTCACCGCCAGCCATATTTCAGCTAAAAAGTTCCATTAAATTTACCTGGGTAGAGAACAAAATCGATCTGCTGTATTGGGGATTCTTCTGTGACATATATAAAATAAGGTCTAACATTCCTTCCCAAAACTAAGACAATAGGGTCTTTGGATAATAGACCCCAATTTGATGCCTTTTAGTGACATAGGTGTTAAATCACTGTGGTGCTAAAATGCGACTTTGGCTGTGAAAGGGTTAAGTTCAGACATCTATTGTGAAACTAGGTGGCAGTTGTGTCAAGGAAGTTTAGAAACAATATTAACAGCCATATATTTGTTTTGTGTACATTGTATGTCTTCATGTTTGTTTGTTTGTTTGTGTGAGTATATGCGTGCGTGTCTGTGCATTCGCCTATGCTGGTTCGTTTCATTAGGTATTATTATTATTATTAGGTCTTAGGTACTTTATAGTCACAGAGGCGTCTCCGTGAAATTCGGGTTGCTCCCACCTGGAGAGTGCATCGCGGTTTTTTTATGTGAGTTTTGTGTGACTGATGAGGAAGGAAAGGGGGGGGGGGGGGGGGGGTTAAATTTGGACCAAATGACAACTTTTTCGTTGCCACTGGGTTTAACGTGTGCTAAGTGCATGGTCACACGGGACCTCGGTTTATCGTCTAGTAGTTGCCAATAAAACATTTTCAATTTCATTGTTCTCTGTATTGATCAGCATTAGTGTTACTGACAGTGTGCGTGTGAAACCTGACCTACAGGACAAGTCATGACGATAACCTACAGGTGTGTTGATTTCAGAAGGGGCGCGGGTGGTGCTCGGACATGGACTACATGCGTGTGGGAGTTGGGGGCTTGATGCCCATCGCCAGCTCCCCCCGCGATGCCGACCTGCTGCCCCACACACCCCACCCCTCCGACCACGCCTACCTCCCCTCCATCACCGACGACCTTGACACTGCCTCCACCTTCGACTCCCCGGTCACGCCCCCTGCCAGTGACATCTCCAGCGGCATCGACATCAGAGAGCCCGTCAAACTCATTGGTGAGGAGGAGGAGGAGGAGGAGTTGGAGGATCAGGAGGAGGAGGAGGAAGGGGGGAGTAACTGCGGCTGCCATCAAGATTCCAGGAGGGATGATGACAGTGGTGCTGGGTTGTTTCCCTTGATCGACCTTGACCTGGAACAAATCGAAAACCACTGAGAGTCTGTGTGTCTGCGTCAGTGTGCATGTAGACTGGTAGAAAAGGTGTGGCAATTTGTTTTTTATTATTATTTTTTTGGGACAGTTTTGAGATGTGTGTGTGTGGGTGAAAAGGAGTAAAGTATGAAGGAGTAAAAGAGTTTAGATACTAATCTCTATAACGGGAATGACAGCTTTGTCCACGGCACAACAAACTCCAATTGTTTGTTGTTTGTTTTGTTTTAAAATGGCAGTGACTGGTGAAATGTGCACATGTTTCGAGACTGGCTTTAGAAGATCTACTACGAAGAAATCTCTGTGACCACTGAGTTTCTACAAACGCTGTTGAAGTTGGGTTCATCATCATCTTCTATCTACTCTTCATCTTGTCTCTCTCCATCTGCTTCAGCTGCTCGTGTGGACTCGTCAAGGAGGAGTATGTGATTTTAAAAGACTAGGAGGATTTCATTGTGAACGGGAACATTTCAAGAGAAGATTTTCTTCATGTGGATGGACAAACAAAATCTGTGCCATGATTTCACACTTCACTCACATTTCTGTGAACGTGTTATTCCCACTTTACTCTTCTTCCGCCTACCTCTTTCTCTCGTTCATATACATTTGTTTTACTGAAGTCTTCTCACCATCTTTGTGTCTTCCTTTTGTGTTCCCCACCCCCGGCCACCTAACCTGTTCTCTCTTTCTTGGATTGTTGTGCGGGTTCAGTCGACTTTCTCACTCAGGCTGGTTGAAAGAAGGGTCGACAAAGGTGTTGATCGAAAGGGAGCCGACTCAGGGATGCTTGCCACTCTTTCTCACCTCCCTCCTAGGAGAAGAGAAAAGGAATTTCGATCGTCGACCACGATTGGCTGTTTCTGTTTTTCGTTTGCTCTGTGGGAGGGATAGTGATGATATATGGCATAAGTTGTTCTTTGTCAGTACAAATTTAAAAGATGTAAAAAAACAACCCGACAACAAAAGTTGAAGCACATCTCAAGTGATTATTTAAAAGATGTGAAAATACAACAAAACTTGAAGCAGAAGTCAAGTGATTGTTGACTGTTTGAACGTTTCAAACTGTTGCCATTACCTCTCTGTGACCTAACAGGCTACTTGTTCTCAGTGTGGAAGATTTTTCCAATTTCAGCGTGGAAGAGTTATCAACAGAGCCTTAATCCTCGTGATGTGAGTGATGATCGTTTATCTTGTTCTCCTCACTTCCTCCCATCTCCATGTTTGTATCCTAGCCAAATGCCCATGCGGGGATGTTTTTCTTTTTCTCCCTTTCTCTCTGTCCCGTCTTTCCCTACCCCCTTCCCTCACTACCCTGTCGGTTTTTTGGGGGAAAGGGTTTCATGATTGTTTCCTGTGGTGGAGCTCTCTGTATGGGGGGCAGCGAGAGGAGGTGACTGACTGGTGCGCATGTTTTGACTCTGAACCCTAAAGGGTTTGTGTAACTGTAAGCGAGGAGAGTGTGAGAGCTTGGAAATGAATCTTGAAATTTGACTGGCACTACATGTCACCCTCCTCCACCCCCCACTTACACACACGGAATATTTGAATAAAGAAATGTACATATAATTGATGTAGAAAGAAAGACTGTTAGTTATACCAAAACAGTGAAACTAATTAAAGAACTCTCAATGCGCTCTTCCAGTTCAGTTGAAAGTATAGTCTGTGTAGGCTCCTTCAACATGATCAGCCAGAACTAGAACCACACACACAGGCATGCACGCGCACGCACACACATGCACTCACAGTCCTACACAAACACACACGCACATTCACGAGCACGCAGCCTGCAGACACGCACGTGCACACACACACGCATGCGCGCATGCACGTACGTGCACACGGCACACACTTGTTTATTGTACTTTTCAAATTTGTTAACTTTGTAGGGAAATATTCACGGTCTCAAGGTCTCAAATGCGTGTGTTCTGCTTGAGTACATTGGAGCCAGAATTTATATCCAGCAAATTATTCTGAAAGGGTCAGTGTATTCTTAATGTGAAGCGAAGGTGTATTTGTAGAGAAAGCTTATAATGTAGGGATGAATAAGATGGACATGTGTGTGTGTGTGTATGTGTGTGTGTGTGTGTGTGTGTGTGTGTGTGTGTGTGTGTGTGTGAGAGAGAGAGAGAGAGAGAGAGAGAGAGAGAGAGAGAGAGAGAGAGAGAATTTGAAAACTTAAACTTTATTTTCCAAAGATATAGATTTTAGGCAACGCCTATTCTTCCAATCTGTCCATGATACTAGAACATAAACGTGGCAAGGCATACTATTACACATACAGAGCTGAACAGAGAGAGAGAGAGAGAGACTCAGAGAGAGAGAGAGAGAGAGAGAGAGAGAGAGAGAGACTCAGAGAGAGAGAGAGAGAGAGAGAGACTCGGAGAGAGAGAGAGAGAGAGAGAGAGAGATAGAGAGAGAGAGACTCAGAGAGAGAGAGAGAGAGAGAGAGAGAGAGAGAGAGAGAGAGAGAGAGAGAGAGAGACCTTTTTATGTTTCAGGTGACAAGTACAATTATAAAAAAAGAAAAGGTTAGCATAGAAAGCATTAATGAAAGTTAATGTATGTATATTTGATATTATATTGCAGAGAAGGTACAGACTTTAAACTCAGTTGAATGAAAGACTGGTTCTGAACTGAAAGGAAAATCAAGATAAAGAAAGATTGTTTGTTGGTTTTTTAATTTAATGCTTATAATTTATAATTTGAACAAAAGCAGATCTATAGTACTGCTTTTGCTCTGAGCATGAAATTGTTTACAATTGTACAGAAAGAGTATAGCGTTAAACATATAATTTATCATTCTTTAATACTAAGAAAATGTGCTGTAGTTAGTTGTTTTTGCTTAAAACAATGTTGTATCTTTTAAAGATTATCCCGCTTGGATGGGCTTATGCAATCTTTTGCCACTTATTTATAGATGAATTTATAGTAAGGGGTCATGAAGCTCTTTTAAAAGAAAAATAGTCTGGTGCTTTTTACATTATATAATCAGTTAATTGACTATAGCTCTGGTTATATGCAGTGTATGTTATTATAATGTCAGTTAAGTCTATTACAGAAAGAATAGTGTGTGTGTGCGTGCGCACAAATGTGTTGGGGTTACTGAGCAATTGCTTGTTTGAAAAAAAGCAGTGGTACTTTGAAGAAAGTTATTAAAGGGAGCAAACTTTGCTTGTTTGACTGTGCCCCTGATGACAACTATTTGTCCTCTCAAATCTTGGCTTTCGAGTAAATCATACTAAATGACATTTGCTTGAATACCGAAGTAAGTTTGCGCTTAAACGTTAAAAAAAAGAATGCTTTGTGGACAGTTATCCTTTACAATTAAAAAAAAATGGACCAGCTACTTTATTTTTTTTTTTAATGCTATCCTATTGTACATCCTGCACACACACACGCACGTACGCACACACGCACACGCACACACACACACACAGAAAAAGTATAATTTTTCCAATTATTTGAGAAAAATGTTTGCCCGCAGGGTGAAAAATGAATTTCATTTTCAAAGAAAATTATTATGTGAGATGCACTGAGAATTAGAGAGAAAGATATTGGTAATGTGCTCTGGAGAAGTCATCCACTGTGTGTTGATTTGTCTCCCTGTGTCTTCTCTCCACATATCGGCGTGCCGTCCATTTATCGTCATTTATTTCATTATCACGGGAGTCCGAGAACCACATCTTAACCCACCTACCACCAGGCGATTGTAGATCACTATTTAAAGGTGCAGTCCGGCGGGTGAGCGATTGTTTTCGTTTTGCACCTCTGCGGTGGAACAGGTTTGGGGGGAAAGAAAATGGCGCCCATTCTAATGATAGGAAGCCATTTTCTTTCCCCCCAAACATGTTCCTCGCAGAGGTGCAAAACGAAAACAATCGCTCACCCGCCGGACTGCACCTTTAATGCATCCTTTATCCATTTTGTTTTGTTTGATTATTCATCTTTTTTTTTATGACGTCCCCTTCATTGTAACTTCTTGTGGAATAATTTTGGCTCGATGAATTGATTATTGGTTGTTATATAAATTTAAAAAAATAGAGCGAGTACATTTTTGGGGAGGATCAGTGTATGTCTGTGTTGGTGAATTTTCAGCAAGGAAGATTTGTTGATCACTCACACTTTGTTATGAAAAAAGTTTTTGTGTTATTTATGTATTTTGTATGATATGTCTGTAATTACTCGTTAGAATTGTTGTTTATGACCACAGTTTCTCTTGAGGATTTTAACGATGATGTGAAGAGTCTTTAAGAAATCCTATCCATTTATTTGTTTATTTGGCTCTTATATTTTAGCATTGTACAACTTTCAGTTGTAAGTCTTAAGCATTTTTTAACAATCCTGAAGCAAACAGATCTTGTTTGAACAAAATTCTCCCCCCCCCCCACCTCAGTGAAAGAGAAGGCATGTGCCTCATGACCATTTTTAATTTATCAGTCAGCCGGGCTAGCTAATTCTATATTCAAAATCAGGGGGTCAGAATCAACGCACAAAACATCATTAATATGCCTTCAGATTTTTAGAGGGTCACCTGCATATTTTAGGGGGTCTCTCTTTACAATTTTCAACTTAAAAACCCCCCCACTGCGTCAGGTGAAAATTTGCTACGTTTTTGTGATGCACTGGTCTGAAATCCAATGCGTCAGATTGTAGATTTGAGCGTCATAGATGCACATATATGTGTTAAGAATTAACTTGCCCCCTCCCCCCTCCACCCTGTTGCCTCCCGCTCCCACCCGCTCCTCTGCCCCTCCCCCCCTTTAAAAAAAAATCATGGTTTGTCATCCTGTTTTTTGATAATTGAAGCCAGCTGTTTTGTTCCGTATTTGTCTGAAGCTCCAACATAGTGCCATCTTACAGAGAAAATGAAGTGTTGTCAATGGATTGTGTAGACAAAAATTAAAATAACAAGGACGAATATTTGTTTGTTTGGTAAACTTAGATGCTTAAATGGAATGAATGAATACCCATTTGACAGACGCATTGTTGTGTTATTAACTATTTCCTTCTTTATTGATCATGTCATTTGTCATTTACTGTATATGTCAGACACTGAAATTATTACTATTGCAGGTGTTTTTTCCCCCAAGAATGAATTCAGAGAGAGAAAATCAGAAAGAATTGGGTTTTGATTGTTTAGGCCACAGACCCATATAAATGAAGAGGGAAAGATCGAGAGAAAGAGAGAGAGTGAGTGTGTGTGTGTGTGTGTGTGTGTATGCGTATGTGCGTACATGCGCATGCGTGTGTGTGTGTGCATGTGCATGCGTGTGTGTGCGTGCGTGCGTGCACAAACCACTGGCTGGTTCCAGACCATTTTGTGTGTGCTGGTTTCTGTGGACAGTGCTAGAGATGGCTCCGATCCCTACCTATCTCTTGTCTGTGTTACCTGATCCTCTGCCCCAGTGCCTTGCTGAGTGTTGTCCTGCGCTGCACACCCACACCCACAGCCACAGTGGGAGCACCATGTCCCGGGTTAAGCACCACAAAGCACTATCATTCTTCACGGGTCAAAGCCAAAAGGTACTACAAACCGTTATTCCTTTCGTGATAACAGCCTTCTGGCTTTCACCTGACAAGAATGATACTACTTTCTGGCGTTTAACCTGCCATATTTTTCGGACTACAAGGCGATATCTTTTCCCCCAGACTCAGACCCCTGCGCTTTATTTTATGACTGATAAAACAGTAAGAAAATATACTAACAAACTCTGAAATTTGGGTACATTTTGGAGAGGTGCGCCTTCTAGTCTGAAAAATACGGTATACATACAGGGCTTCGGAAAACGTACAGATTGTGCGTATTTACGCACTAGAGCTCTCAAATCACCCCCTAGAATCTGAAACTGTGCGTGAGATTTACCCTTTAAAATCGCATTTAAGGGGTGAGATGATGACGTATGCATGAACACAACCGGTACTTATCAGTAAGTTAATGACGTTTTTCGTATTTCAATCGTCTGCTACGGCCTTTCTGCTACAAGCTGTCTAGGCTAGATCTAAAATTCTACTGAAAGCCCCAAATTCATTGCGCATGCGGTGGGAGGGAGGAGGGAGCAGTGGATGGCGCTTCTCCCATGTTTAAGCCTTTTTGCTTTACCCCTTAACATTTGCAACTGGAGGTGAGAATGCCCGTTAAAATTCTAAACAGGGGGTGAGCGTACCCCCTAAGAGGGGAAAAGATCAGAAGCCCTGACATATATTAAGGGGTACAGTGGAACCTCCCTTATAAGACCTTCAATAATCATCCAAAATGAGGTCTTATAAGAGAGGGGTCTTATTAGGGAGGTAATTTTAATACTTACAGAGACGGGCAATGTCTCAGAGAAGTTGGTCTTATGTGGGAGGGAGTCTTATAAGGGAGGTTCCACTGTATTTGCCAGAAGGTACTATGAGCCTTTTTTATTCGTTTTGTGATGGTATCTTCAGGCATATATACCCCTCAATACATAGTACCAACGCTTCCTTTGGTGTGCACTGAAATGTTGTCAAGGGAAGAGATGGTTTAGAAAATGCGTGGGTGTTGCCTTTTATCAACTGGTTGAACACAGGGCTGCCTGCTGTCCCCCCTAAGGGGTATTTGTCCCTGGAAACAGTTAAAAATGGCACCCTGTCCCTGGAATCCACTTTTCGGCTTAGCGTCGCTGGAAACTGAGTAGAATCAAAATTTTGTAGAGCAGTCGTCTTGTTTGCTAACCTTACTATTCAACACAGGAGCACCCAAAACAACAAGCACTGTTGAAAGTTTCTTTCTGTTAGGTTACTGAACACCAAAAGGTGTTGAATTAGAAGCATGTTGGCACCGAAAAGCAACAAAAAGACTCCCAAAATACCCAGAGCAGCAGAAATGTTGCTAGATCGCGAAATATATTTCATGATGCATGACATCGCGATGTTTGTCCCTGGAAATAAGTCTCTGTCCCTGGTTTTGAAGCAGTTTGTCCCTGGAAACTGCAACAGGGGGTAGGTAGGCAGCCCTGTGAACAGGATTTTCAGTTAGTTATCACTTGTGGAGGTTCGGAGAGTTAGAAAGCAAATTTGTTGCTTGTAGATGAGTGTCTTGCTTCGTAGAAATTGTACGATCAAATGTTCATCGTTTGCTAAAGTGGTTTGTTTTTGTTTTTCATTAAAATATGAAGCCAGTGGGGATTGAACCACAGCATGCACTGCACTTGCGGTGTGGAATTCAGATTGACAGCCCACATTTTTTTCATGCATTTGTAGCCATCTTTGAACAAATTCTATGTCTATGTTAGTTCACCAAGTTATGGTTCTGGAGATCACCACTTCCCCCACCTCACCTATTTTAAAAATAAAATGGTCTTTTTCTACTACGGTACATGTTACTGCTGAAAACCCCCCAAAACGTTTTCAATTGGTTATAAACTTGGGAGGACATTTTCTTCAAGATATCATTCTAAATAGGGAATGTCACATGAATGCAGTTTTCTGAACAACTTTGTTGAATAAACAATGAATACCCTTTGAAAGAAATATTATAATGAATCTTAAATGTTAATGATAAAAGAAAGGAAAGCTAAAACGTCTTTGGAGTGATTCAGAAATAAATTGCCAATGTTGCAGTTTAAATGCCATTGTATTCATAGTGTGCTAAATTTATATCTGTAAAAAGAATTGTCTTGTGTGCGTACAGACAGTCCCTGTACCGCATTTTATGGACTGCAATGTGCACCTGATTATAAGCGCACCCCCCAAATTTAGCACAAAATTCAGATTTTGTTTATCTATTTTCTTACTATTTTATCAGTCCCATTATAAGGCGCAGGGGCCTCAGTCTGGGAAAAAAAAGTACAGCCTTATAGTCCATAAAATACGTAGTTTATTCCACCAGGAAAGAATCTGCATCCACATCACCCTCCCCTCTCTCCCATTTTCTCACCCTGTCCTATTTCTGACAAACAAATTGGCTTTAACTTGCTTGGGCAGGGTAAATCAAATTGGGCAGAGTAAATTAAATTGGGCAGGTCCAGGGGACCGTTTGTGTTTGGGCGCCTCCCTCTGACAGTGAAATGGCAAACGAATGGCTTTGAAGTGTTGTTGGTTAGCCTTTTGTTATTAACAGGTTTGTGTGTACATGTATACATTATCTGATCAAAAAGGAATTTTGGTTTCGACGGCACTTTAAATCATAACAACGTGTTTAAAAATTGATTTGTGTATAAAAAATTTTAAAAGTCAAAGACAATCACTGGTTTTTGTGTGAATGACTGTCATTCACACGAAAAACAGTGATTGTCTTTGAATCTTTTTGGTCATTCACTTTCTCTGGAATATTTTCTAATCTCTCATTGTTCCTCCCCACCTCATTCAACTCTCCTCTTCGCCTCTCTTTTTTCCTACCTCAACCACTGTTTGCTTGAAATCTGATTGTACAGATAGGCCTAAACTGGGCCTTACGCTTTGAACTACAGAAATACTACACTGTATTAAAAATAATATAATTATATAATTCTTTTGAACCCAGAACTTTGAAGCGAATCAGGTTTTGAGAACAAAGAAACTAAGGAGAGCATGTATTTTGGTAACTCGCAGGGAACCGGTGGCCTTTGGAGAGTGGAGAGTGTACTTGAGTACGTTTCTTCTGCATTTTGTTGAGCGGAATGTTTTTAAACCGTCAGGGTTGTGCAAGTTGTTGCTGTTGTTGTGCCTGATTGTGGTGATTGTTGTTGTTGGGGAAAGTTTCATGTCACCCGTCGTGTCACCATCGAAGGTTTGTCATCGTGGAACCGGTTGTGACATGTCATTTGCATGATTGTGGCAATTCTGCGAATTGCTGTAGTTTGTTGTTGTTGCTTTTTGTTTGTTAATTGTCTTTGTAGTTTGTTATTGAATGATTGATGGTCTTGGTTTTCTATTACCATAAAGAACAATTGCAGAACAACTTAAATTATCATACTTGAAAATTGAAAGATGTATGTGTTGTTTGTGTGTGTGTGTGTGTGTGTGTGCGTGTGCGTGTTCAAATTTAAATAAGACTAGAGTTAACTTAGATGAAAGTTTGTTTGTTTGTTTTACTATTAGTATTACAACTACTCTTCTCACAGTCATTGTTCTGATTAATTTTATTACCCATTGTAGATGGAAACCAGGAGTTTTGGTCCCATTCTTCAGAATAAGGCCACACACAGTTTTGATCTCAGATTACAAGAATATTATTGTCGACACAGGTTTGTTGTTAAAAAAGACAGCTAATCTGAAGAATCTGTGAGTGAGGTTTCATGATAGCGTGTTTTTTTTTTGGTCCATCCACAGTTCTTTGTGCTCTTTGCAAGATCACAATGTTTGTTTGTGGGTTGATTTTTTTTTTTTTTTTTAAATATAAAAAAACACCCAACAAATCTCTGATTTTCTAACGAGTCAGGTTTAGTAATTTCAGGAAAGAACTTCATTTTCCATTGTTATGGTTGTTGCTTTCATAACTTTTCATTTCTTTTTTGAATTTGTTGTTTGTTTTGTACTTGTAGAAAAGGTGAACTTCATTTGACTGACACTCAATCTCATGAAAGTAATAGCACACATCTTGTTGCTTTGTATGTCGTTGAACCACAGGCAAACTGGTATGAATGATACAACAGGGCTAAGCACCCTCCCCCCCCCCCCCCCCCCCTCCCACTCCCCATACTTTGTGTTAGCATAGATCTCTGTGTGCAATTGTGAGAGAGAAAAGCTTGTCTGCATACTGAAGTAAACCTTTGTGTGTGTGTGTGCATGGGTGTGTATGTACGTCACATGCATGTGTGTGTGTGTTTATGTGTGTCTCTCTCTTAAGAGAGGGACAGAGGGAGGGAGGAAAGGAGAGAAAGTTGGTTCATTTTTTTAAATTTGTTCTTCGTTCTGACTGATGGTTAGTTATAGATTTAATTAATTGTCGGACAACTAAACCATCAAATCTTGATTGTGAATCGACATACCTCGATTCCTTGTTACTCAATGAAATGTTTCTCTATATATTGCCATCATACCCACAACCCCTTTCACCATTTTTGTTTATGCATAGAGATCTCTATGAAGTTTTTGACATCCCATATTCTCTCCCCTCACCCCTTCCACCCTACTACGCCCCCACTCATAGTTGATCTTAGCTTGGTTTACTTTGTTCATTCAGTTTTCTTTGTTCTGAATTGATACTTAATTTTTTTTTAGATGCGATTAGTTGTACCATTATTGTTTTTGTTCTGACCAAGTCAGTGCTTATGAATGTTCAAAATAAAAATGAGGTTATGAAATATATGATGTATGTGAGTTGGTGAAAAATTGGAGAGAGAGTGTGTGTGTGTGTTTGTCAATTATCTCTCTCTCTCTCTCTCTCTCTCTCTCTCACACGCACACACACACACACATGCACACATACACATTCACGTACATGTACACATGCACATGTATGCACACACACACACACACACACACACACACACACACACACACACACTCTCTCTCTCTCTCTCTCTCTCTCTCTCTCTCGGCTCATCAGCATGTATACATAAGAGTCATTATTTGCTACTAGTGACAAAAAGGGAGACTGGCATCAAATATTGAAAACATAAGCAACAAAGCTAAATATGTGGGTGTATCTTACCTTTTTGGACATAGTTTTAATACTTGCAAAGCAAGAGTTGGGCGTTTCAAAATATGGATGGCTTGTGCACTGCATTAGAAGCTTACATCACTCAAGTTACATGCCTGTTTTAGGCATGGTCCATCATAATTTTGTTTAATTTTCATGCTTATGAATAACGTCATGTTATAAAACACACCAGGAACGGATTCTAAATGCCCCAAACTCAAAGTTCAGAACCTCTTTGATTTAGAGTTTGGGATAGTTATTTCATAAAAAAAAACCCAGCAGAAAATGGTGTAATTCAAGTTACAGTATTACACCGTGGACAAAATGAAACTCTGCTACCGGTACTTGGAATGTAATGAAAAGTGTTTCCAACAGTCATGTCCATAACAGAAGTATTTTACCTGTATTTTTTTCTCATTTCTTTTTTTCTCAGTGTTATCAGTCAAAGCCTGGAATTTACTTTGAAAAGGTGCTATGCACAACATACAAGGCACATCAGCTATATGCTTGTTGTTACCCAGTTACCTCGTTATTGTTTATAATTTGACATTGTTGAATAAAAAAACGTTTAAACCAAGGCACAGGGCCGGATCTAGGGGGGGGGGGGGGGGTCCTGGTTTCCAGACCCCCCCCCCCCCCCCCCCCCTGCCCCAAGCATATACAAGGGTGAAAATTAAGAAAATGGCTCGATTTTTGCCTTAATAATCACCAAATTGTAAAATGTTCAGGGGGTTTTCTCCCCCTGGGTCATCAAAAGGCATTACCCCTTAACCCGAACCTATGCAGCTCCCTCCTGGACCCTGGGTTGAAACCCCCCCTTAGAATAACTTGTCCGGCCCTGAGGCAGGTAACATTTTTGACAGTTGATACCACACACATTTGATAGCTCAGACTTATTTTCTGTATTGTATATTATTTTCATAAAGTATTTGTTTTCTCATTAAAAATAACAGAGCAAACATTAGTTCAAAAACCAACTTCACTATGAGCAGGCGCACATTTACACAGCTGGCCATTTGGGTAGGGGTCGTCGGCCCGATAGATATTATATATGTCCCAGGCCCAACAGGTCCCAGGCCAATTAGGTCCCAAACCTAATACTAGGTCGCAGGCCCAACCGGTCCCAGACGCGCAACATCCCAAGCCCAATAGGTCCCATCCCGTTGCGTCCCAGGCCCATTAGGTCGCAAGCCCAATATGTCAAAATACATTTTAGCCCACTTGAGATTAGCGCTGCATGCATGCCTTTACAATATGTGCCTCTCTCTGTTTCTGACTTTTGCATGCACACGCTCATGTGTGTGTGTGTGTGTGTGTGTGTGTGTGAGAGAGAGAGAGAGAGAGAGAGAGAGAGAGGGAGAGAGTACGTGAAAAGTCGATAAGAGCAGTGAGAGTCCCGCTGCCTGGTATGAACCAAATTCATAACTAGGTTTTCCAAGTTCAACCCCACCCCCTTAAAAAGGATATATATATATATATATATATACACACACATATATATATATATGTGTGTGTGTGTGTGTGTGTGTTCTTCTTCTGTGGTGGTTGTCGCATGAAAAAAGGTAGCTCGTAAAAATAAGTAGCTCGCTACTATGAGTCTGTATTTGCGACAACCACAAATTTCACTTTTTCTGTACTTTAACCATTTACCTAACCCTAACCCTAACTCTAGAAAAAAGTGAAATTTGTGGTTCATGCTCAATGTCGCAAATACACACTGTCATAGGTAGCGAGCTACTTATTTTTACGAGCTACCTTTTTTCATGTGACCAAAGAAAAAGAAGCAGAAGAGAGAAAAAAACACCCCAAAAAACAGCAAAGACAAAAATCATATATCACCCATCTGACATAGTCTACTTGAATTTACACTCACAGAGTGTGCGTGTGCGTGTGCGTGTGCGTGTGCGCGTGCGTGTGCGCGCGCGTGTGTTTGTGTGTGTGTGCCACAGAACTAAAAAATAGAGTGTGCATATCGTTAGTGTGTGCTCCTTTTGGGTCCTTTTGGGTAAATCGACGCGCCGGGAAAGAAACCCAAGGGAGCTCACTCCTAAGACAGATGCACCACAAAAAATAGAAAAACTAGGCTACTGTTTCATCTCAACTTCAGACTATGAGTTATTCAAACGATACGTCAACTGGGGTCACAATCGATTAATTTGTTCAGTCCAAGGATCGCTTTCTCATCCAGTGTTTGGATTACAGAGATTAAAGCATCCAAGTAATCTTGATCACGATGATGATGGGAATGAATGGTTGTGATTCACAATGTGAAGAGAAACTGAAACTTCAAACTAGACGAAAGTGAAAGTGTCAAACATGTACATGTATTGATGTAAGAGAACTAAGACTAAGTGTAGACTAGCAGGCCTACTAGACTGTGTTTAGGCCAGTAAGCGTATAAAGTCTATAATATATATTTTCAACTGAGATAATCAGGAAATTTTGGAGGAAATGAAGATGAAAATGGTGTTTTACGTCCTCTTGGTCTGAATCAGACACATATGGGACATTTGTAAATACAAATATGGTGGGAACAATACTGGAGGCAATGCCCAGAGGCAGTACGAAACCAGTAAAGTCCCGATTTTTAAAATTAATACAGATAGCTGTAGCGGTGACCACGCCTTGGTTAAACCTCATCGGCAATGGCACCGCTACAAGTATTTGTTGCATTAAAGAGTATTTTGGAGGAAATGTTTGCCACTGACACTTTACATATCTTTCTGTAATTTAAAATTTTAACTTTTTGAGAAAAAAACCACCCCCAAAACAAAAACAAATACTGGCAAACTATCATTGTGTCAGCTTCAGATACTCATGAGGGAAATAGTGTAATGGCTTCGCAATGTTCTAATAATACAAATTATGAAACAGTACTCATAATTCAGTGATATCCCGAGGCCCTGATCATAGGCCTTTGTATTAATAGTGAAAATATCCTACTGTTCTCCCCTGTCAGGACAAATGTTTGATTAAATTTTAAACTCAGGCACGCTTTGTCTTATTGGTTTATCTGTTTCTGCAAGAGCCAGGATATTGTCCTATTTATTTCTTTTATCTCAGGACAGTTTGTCGTATCACTCTCCGATCATCGGTACATCACTGATAATTTCAAACGAAAGTGTTTGAAAGATGGCTCCCTTAATGCACATAATAACGATAGCTGTGGTAGGCTCACTTGTAGCTTTTGGGTGGAGATTCTACCACTCCTCCTCACGTTTGCCGCCTGTGGTGGAAGGGTTCTTTCTCCCAGAGTATCGCCCTGTGGCTGAGCTCTTTAGGTGAGAACTATTAGTATTTGTATAGCATTTATATAATTGCTGTCCAGAGAGAGAGAGAACAATGAACAGTGACACTTTATAGTTTCTTTTTCAAGGATAAAGATTTTAGGCGAGGCCTATTAAGTATTATCCTGGAGGTAGAGAGAGAGAGAGTTTTTGAGGGGGTGTAGGGAGAGAGGTGGGTGTTAGTGTGTTGTGTTATATGCAGTGCATAGAAATGTTTGTAGTAAAAATTGTACGAATTGTGAGTGAAAAGTGCATTGAGTTGCTTAGCAAGATTATGCGCTATATAAGCATTATTAATTATTATTATTATTATTAGTGGACATGTATGTGGCTGGCCCTTAAGTTTAACTAAGCTGCAGAAATGATTCCCCAATACTGTAGAAAATCTTTCATGGTACAGTTTCACAATGACTATGTGACTAAAGTCAAACAGCGCACATCACTTACAGACGACTGGTAGAGGATGGACGTGAGCGAGGCGCGTCGCTGGCCATTTATCACCGCGGAGCACCTCTGGTGGACATGTGGGGTGGCTATGCTGACCCTGACAGCCGTCGACCTTGGCGTAATGACACGCTGACCTTGACCTTTGACTGTGCCAAGGGCGCGACAGCTTTGGTTGTGGCCATACTGGTGGACAGGTGAGAGTGGTACTAGTCGTGAAAGGAAGTGTGTGTGTGTGTGTGACTGCATGTGTACGTGACTGACTCTCCCTCTCTCTCTTTCTTTCTTTCTCTCTCTCTCTCTCTCTCTCTCTCTCTCTCTCTCTCTCTCTCTCTCTCTCTCTCTCTCTCTCTCTCTCTCTCTCTCTCTCTCTCTCTCTCTCTCTCTCTCTCACACACACACACACACACTAGTCAGTGTGAATTCACTCATTATATAAATATATAGCCATTCAATTTTATCTATTTGTCTGTCTGTCTGTTTCTTGTTCGTTCATTCTCTCGCCTCAGTCTTTCTTTCTGTTATCTTTCCTTCTATCTTTGTAGAGTTATTAATATTATGTCAGTACACCCAAGGAACATCAATTTACATTTTTGAGTTGATTTGGACCGCTACTCACTGACTAGGATGCATGAATTTGGATTGTATTTTACGGACTATAATATAAAAGGCGCTACTTTTTTTCCCCCAGAATGAGACCCCTGCGCCTATATTTATATGACTAATAATTTATCAAGAAAGTATTAGAGCAAAATGTGATTATTGTGTAGAATTACAGGGGCGCGCCTTATAATCAAGTGCGCGTTATAGTAAAACAAATACGGTAGTTAGTTTATTATTATCCCTTTGTTGCCACTTGCTGAAAAAGTTATGAACAGATGACACTATGTGGACAATTAAGTTATCTTTAAATGTTTGAGTTCATTCATTCATGATTCCACGATTTTGAGAGAGACGAAGAGAATGGTTTTATCTATGCTTTCTGATCATTGATGCAAGACTGATTTGACAAGGCATTCATCATTTCATGCTTAGCCACTCGTATTCCATGGAAGAACTGCAGTGATGTCCCGAGCCATAGGCCATTGACTTATTAAAATTGAAAATGTCATTGTGTTCTCCCCTGTCAGGAAAAATGTCTGATGACATTTTTAGCACTGGCACGCTTTGTCTTATTGATTCTGTAAGTGCCAGGACATTGTCCTATTGATTTCTCTTATCTTAGGACAGTTTGTCCTATCACTTATCGATCCTCGGTACATCTCTGGGACTGGTCTAAGATTTGTCGTCAAATGTAACGTGTGTGTCATCAGCATGGAATTAGCCCACAGTGGAGTACTTGTGTAGGGGGTAAACAGGTCTGCACGGTGTCTAAGCTAAGCTATAGCTTAGCCAGAATGTGCACAGTGTCATGACATGTACTTTCTATTTCTTTCTTCTCCCCAGAGGTGTGCTGGACTACAAGGCGAAGGTGTCCCGGTACTGGCCTGAGTTTGCTGAGGAGGGCAAGGACAGCATCACTGTGGAAATGCTGATGAGCCACCAGGTACATGTATGCATTTTTATCAATAACTAGCATCCCTGCTCGCTCCGCTCCGCACCTGCATACACACACACATTCTATCTCTCACTCACATTCTCTCTCTCTCTCTCTCTCTCTCTCTCTCTCTCTCTCTCTCTCTCTCTCTCTCTCGCCTCTCACCCTCTTTTTCATTTATGATGCAAGGGAAGTAAGCAGTGAAAAACCAGTCCAGCCAGTCATTCCGTAATTACTACCCTTTCTTCTTCTGACCGGTTTTTAAGGTCAAGCTCCAAGGTCAAGGTCGCCACGGTTACAAATTTTCTATGGTGCCCTCCCTGCACCATAATACACCACCACACAAAATTTGAAGCGATTCTGTTAAGTGGTTCATGAGTTACAGGGTGGACAGACAGACAGACAGACACACACACACACACACACACACACACACACGCATGCACAGACGCACACACACACACAAACACACACACACACACACAACAGACACACACCGCAAAATTTTTATTAGATAGGTATAGATTGAAGCAGCTGTGGTAATTTGAACGTTAGTCTGGCTGCTATTTGTATAGATTTATTTTTGCAGGCATCAGAATTGTCAGAGGATTTGCATTATTTCAGAGGATTGAAAATTTCTGGCAGAGAATTTGTCTGTGGCGACAGAGGTTCCAGGGTTTGCCTTTGTTTCTGAGAGCAATCTTCATGTCAGATAGCTTCCTATATATCTGAATGAATTATGCCTTTTTCCTTTTTGGACACATTTAGATCTGATTTCATTGTTGTTCCTCTACTCTGTATGGCTTTTTTAAAATTTTAACCCTTTTACCACGGTTTTCAGAGGATTGGAGCCTAGACAGTTCTGATGCCTGCAAGTTTTTGGTCACAGAGAGAGTCTTTGTGTAAACTCTGGTGGCTCTCAGCTGGATAGCACGTCGCCACAGCGCCATTTGTGTGTATGTGTGTGTGTGTAAGGGTGTCAGTGTTATGGACTCGGGGAAACCTATTTATCCATTTTGATTTGTTACATATCAGGCAGCATTATCGACTGTAGTTTAAAAAAAAACTTTTATGCATAAAGCACACAGGTCAGACTTGCTTTAAGTCTCTATCGAACTATTCATCATTCAGTTCGATTTTCCCGTCAAACTGGAAAGAAAACGCAAGACCCAGACTCGAACCCGAGACACTCCTGCATTGAATTGGCAGATGAACATCTTAATTACTCTGCCACCTTCCTTCCTGCTTTGGTTCATCACTGTGTTAATGCAGATTTTTAGAGGGTGAGCTTCCTAATTTGTGCTAAACAAAAGTTTTGATGGTCGTGAAATTTGGGATTGAAGGTTTTGACATGAGCCAAAGTAGGGGGGGGACTACTCAACAAAAGTTTTGATGGTTGTGCAAATTTTGGGTTGGAGGTTTTGATGTTCAACAATTTTTTAGGAAGGTTTTTGGTTTTCGCAATCTTACATTTCAGGTTTTGGGGTTTTCAAAGAATTCTACTTTCAGTTTTAGTTTTTTTGATCTCCTCCCACTAGCACCCCTGTGTGAGTGCTATGCATGCATGCATAGTTTTCTACACAGTACATGGCTGTATTTACCAGTACAGTGGAACCTCCCTTATAAGACAAGACCTCCCCCATTATATTAAGACTCCTTCCCACTTAAGACATTAAGTCTCTGAGACATTGCCCTTTTTTGCAAGTATTAAAATTACCTCCCTTATACAACCCCCTCCCACTGAAGACCTTATTTTGGATGATTTTTCAAGGTCTTAACCCTTTCACCGCCAACGTTGCATTTTTGCACCACAATGATTTAAAACCCATGTCACTAAAAGGCATCAAATCAGGGTCTGTTATCCAAATACCCTATTCTCTTAATTTTGGGAGGTAAGGATAGGCCTTACATTAAATATGTCACAGAGGAATCCCCACTATTATAGACATTTTTTTTTGTGTCTACCCAGGTAAGTTTAATGGAATTTTTTTGCTGAAACGGCTGGCGGTGAAAGGGTTAAAGGGGAGGTTCCACTGTACTTATTATGTTGTGCAGTGCATCAGTTGCTGCGACCACCCACAACATTGGAATGTCCATACCCAGGTGTTGCTGATGTTTATGTTCTTTTAGATATCACTTGAGCTCTTTTCAAATCTGGGACTTTATTGGCCACTGCAACGAACACCTTTTGCAAGAGTGAATGTCCTTGGTGGGTGGGGGAAGTTGGTTGAGTACTGACCAAAGGCAAGCGCATAACTCTCGCCAATAACCCTATTTGAGGCCACTTAATGGCTGCCTTTTGCGAGAGAATGCCCTTTTGGATACTGATCAACAAGGGCTTAACTCGTGCCGTCAAGGGCGCTAATAACCCTACTTGCAGTGGCCACTAAGCATCTACTACAGCCATTAAGCTCATGACCTTTCATCTTTTCTGTACAATTATGCAGGCTGGTCTGGTGACCCTCGGAGGTCAGAGCCTCTCTTTGATGCACTACAAACACGATTGGCCGAGGGTCGAAAAGATGTTGGCTGCGGCAGTGCCTGACTACCCTCCTGGTATGAGAACCGGTGATAAAGAACTCTAAGGCCGGGTTCACATTAGACGCGTAAGTTCCGTACGGAAAACCCTAAATAAGTGGAAGAAAGAAGGATAAAAGTTTACGCATATAGGGGAAAATCGGACACGTGCGCAAATCTTTTCCCTTCTTTGTCTCACTTATTTATGGATTGCGCACGGGTTTCCGCATGGAATATCCGCTCATGTGTGTACATGGCCTTAGATTTTGTTATAAATAGTTTCTTTGTTTATTAATAGTCACATTGTAAGGGGCAGGGATCTCAATATCATCTTGTAATCAGTGAAATACAGGCTGGGCGAAGATTTGTTTATGCTAATCATTGGCCATATTTTGCCCAGGGTACATCCTCACTCTCTCTGCCAAGGGACTTATGGACAGGTGGTGAAGGGGAAGGTCCCCAAAGGCCAATTAATCCCTTTGGCTGCAGTACTTTGAGCCAGTGCCATTGCCTGATATTGGTGTGTGTAGGTGAGAGGGTGGTGTACCATGCAGTGACCCCCTCCATGTACGTGGATGCCCTGGTGAGGCGAGTGGATGTCTAAAGGCCAGTTAATCCCTTTGGCTGCAGCACTATGCCTGATATTGGTGTGTGTAGGTGAGAGGGTGATATACCATGCAGTGACCCCCTCCATGTACGTGGATGCCCTGGTGAGGCGAGTGGATGTCTAAAGGCCAGTTAATCCCTTTGGCTGCAGCACTATGCCTGATATTGGTGTGTGTAGGTGAGAGGGTGATATACCATGCAGTGACCCCCTCCATGTACGTGGATGCCCTGGTGAGGTGAGTGGATGTCTAAAGGCCAGTTAATCCCTTTGGCTGCAGCACTATGCCTTCATGTTGGTGTGTGTAGGTGAGATGGTGGTGTACCATGCAGTGACCCTCATCACATACATGGATGCTCTAGTGAGGCGAGTGGATCCCTTATGGCCAGTTAATCCCTTTGGCTGCAGCACTATGCCTTCATGTTGGTGTGTGTAGGTGGTGGGGTGATGTACCATGTGGCAACCCTCGCCATGTACATGGATGTTCTAGTGAGGCGAGTGGATCCCTTATGGCCAGTTAATCCCTTATGGCCAGTTAATCCCTTTGGCTGCAGCACTATGCCTTCATGTTGGTGTGTGTAGGTGGTGGGGTGATGTACCATGTGGCAACCCTCGCCATGTACATGGATGCTCTAGTGAGGCGAGTGGATCCCTTATGGCCAGTTAATCCCTTTGGCTGCAGCACTATGCCTTCATGTTGGTGTGTGTAGGTGGTGGGGTGATGTACCATGTGGCAACCCTCGCCATGTACATGGATGCTCTAGTGAGGCGAGTGGATCCCTTATGGCCAACTAATCCCTTTGGCTGCAGCACTATGCCTTCCTGTTGGTGTGTGTAGGTGAGAGGATGATGTACCATGCGATGACCCTCGCCATGTACGTGGATGCTCTAGTGAGGCGAGTGGATCCCTTATCTATTGTCAACTAATCCCTTTGGCTGCAGCACTATGCCTTCCTGTTGGTGTGTGTAGGTGAGAGGATGATGTACCATGCGATGACCCTTGCCATGTACGTGGATGCCCTAGTGAGGCGAGTGGACGCCCAGCACCGCAGCCTGGCCCAGTTCTTTGAGGAGGAGATAGCTGAACCCTTTGGTGAGCACTCAGCAGGCCTGCCGTTGTTGGGGGGTGGGGGGGTGGGTGGATGTATGTGTGTGTGGAGGTGAGGTGGTGGAGGTGTACTCTCAGTAAGTTTTGCGAGTGGCACAGAACGAAAGATGAGGTGGAAAGTCGGGCTTTGCTGTTGTTGCATTTTGTTTTCTTTTGTTCATTTGCTTTTTTGTTTGTGGCTCAAGCCACAAACCTATAGCTCACTTTGTCGGTCGGTCGGTCGGTCGGTCTGTCGGTCTGTCATTACAAAATTGTCGCACATTTTGACAAAATTGTCACACTTCAAATCGAGGCTACACTTCTGGCCGCTCTTTAAAATTATGTATTTTAAAAGCGTACAAAATAATAAACATATGTAATACAGACACTACAATAGACACGACGAGTATGCGGTGCTTCTTTTGATGAGTATAAGTAGGATACATAGTTTTAAATGTTTTCCAAAAGATATAAAAAGTTACGAAATGGTGCAGAGATAACATTCTGGTTTACAGATTAAAATTATTGAAAATCCAGGGGAGGTAACTCATGATTGGAGTGGTAAAAATAGACCGCATGCCACAAACTATTGCGATTTCGCGCTTGTTTAATGTAAAATCTATGCCTGATAAAAAGAATTGAAACTCGTTGCCGATACATGTCAGAGATAGACTTGCATTTTGTCACATGTCAGGGATAAATTTCTATGTCACATACAGGAAATGACTTGTATTTTTCTTTGATATTCAATTGTAAATAGAACACTTTATGCAAAGCTTCATTGTCGTGTGTCAGGAATAGATTTCCATATTACCATGAATAAAAACAATTGATTTTTTTTTATGTGTGTGACTGATTTTCTAATTCTATGTAAATAGAACACTCTTTATTCTGTCCTTCATTGTCACGTGTCAGGAATAGAACACTCTTTATTCTGTCCTTCATTGTCACGTGTCAGGAATAGAACACTCTTTATTCTGTCCTTCATTGTCACGTGTCAGGAATAGAACACTCTTTATTCTGTCCTTCATTGTCACGTGTCAGGAATAGAACACTCTTTATTCTGTCCTTCATTGTCACGTGTCAGGAATAGAACACTCTTTATTCTGTCCTTCATTGTCACGTGTCAGGAATAGAACACTCTTTATTCTGTCCTTCATTGTCACGTGTCAGGAATAGAACACTCTTTATTCTGTCCTTCATTGTCACGTGTCAGGAATAGAACACTCTTTATTCTGTCCTTCATTGTCACGTGTCAGGAATAGAACACTCTTTATTCTGTCCTTCATTGTCACGTGTCAGGAATAGAACACTCTTTATTCTGTCCTTCATTGTCACGTGTCAGGAATAGAACACTCTTTATTCTGTCCTTCATTGTCACGTGTCAGGAATAGAACACTCTTTATTCTGTCCTTCATTGTCACGTGTCAGGAATAGAACACTCTTTATTCTGTCCTTCATTGTCACGTGTCAGGAATAGAACACTCTTTATTCTGTCCTTCATTGTCACGTGTCAGGAATAGAACACTCTTTATTCTGTCCTTCATTGTCACGTGTCAGGAATAGAACACTCTTTATTCTGTCCTTCATTGTCACGTGTCAGGAATAGAACACTCTTTATTCTGTCCTTCATTGTCACGTGTCAGGAATAGAACACTCTTGATTCTGTCCTTCATTGTCACGTGTCAGGAATAGAACACTCTTTATTCTGTCCTTCATTGTCACGTGTCAGGAATAGAACACTCTTTATTCTGTCCTTCATTGTCAGGTGTCAGGAATAGAACACTCTTTATTCTGACCTTCATTGTCACGTGTCAGGAATAGAACACTCTTTATTCTGTCCTTCATTGTCACGTGTCAGGAATAGAACACTCTTTATTCTGTCCTTCATTGTCACGTGTCAGGAATAGAACACTCTTGATTCTGTCCTTCATTGTCACGTGTCAGGAATAGAACACTCTTGATTCTGTCCTTCATTGTCACGTGTCAGGAATAGAACACTCTTTATTCTGTCCTTCATTGTCACGTGTCAGGAATAGAACACTCTTTATTCTGTCCTTCATTGTCACGTGTCAGGAATAGAACACTCTTTATTCTGTCCTTCATTGTCACGTGTCAGGAATAGAACACTCTTGATTCTGTCCTTCATTGTCACGTGTCAGGAATAGAACACTCTTTATTCTGTCCTTCATTGTCACGTGTCAGGAATAGAACACTCTTTATTCTGTCCTTCATTGTCAGGTGTCAGGAATAGAACACTCTTTATTCTGACCTTCATTGTCACGTGTCAGGAATAGAACACTCTTTATTCTGTCCTTCATTGTCACGTGTCAGGAATAGAACACTCTTTATTCTGTCCTTCATTGTCACGTGTCAGGAATAGAACACTCTTGATTCTGTCCTTCATTGTCACGTGTCAGGAATAGAACACTCTTGATTCTGTCCTTCATTGTCACGTGTCAGGAATAGAACACTCTTTATTCTGTCCTTCATTGTCACGTGTCAGGAATAGAACACTCTTTATTCTGTCCTTCATTGTCACGTGTCAGGAATAGAACACTCTTTATTCTGTCCTTCATTGTCACGTGTCAGGAATAGAACACTCTTTATTCTGTCCTTCATTGTCACATGTCAGGAATAGATTTTCATAATACTACCATGAATAAAAAAAAAAAAAAAAAAAATGTTTTCTTTATATGTTCTGTTTGTGAGTTTCAATGTAAACAGGATACTCTATTTTTCTTCTTCTTCTGCGTTCCCAGGCCATATGGCCATAATGGGAGAGTTATGTATGTGTCCGGTTTTCAGTGTTCACTGGTTTCCCCGCTGCATTCAGCTGACACATTCTGATTTAGGAGGAATCTTTATACATGGTAAGATTTAACGTGGTGACAGCCCTGACATGGCCTTTGTTGTCGACGGGGCTATAATTTTAATCTTAATCTTAATCTATTCCAATTTTCATCGTTGTTTGTCAGGGATAAATTTCCACCTTGGTCTGCCGTTGGAGCAGTACCACCGAGCGGCTCGCCTGCAGTTCCCCTCAGTGTTGGAGTCCTTGGTCCTGTGGTTCAAACCCTCCTACGTTGCCCAGTGGTGGAGGCAGTTCACTGATGCCTCACACGCTGTGTCTGCCAAAGCCTATCAGGTTCTGGATGTCCTCTCTTCTTCTTCTGTAAGTGGGGAGGTTTTGTGTGTGTGTGTGTGTGTGTGTGTGGTGAGAGAGAGAGAGACAGAGAGGACACTCGTGCGTATACAACATTACAAAGGAAGTTGCTGTGGTGAATTAGAGTGCGCAATGTTGATATGATTGGCTAATAATTCATGCTTATGGTTGCTAATTTTGTGTTTTCTTGTCTCTATTCTTTGTTTTTAATTTTTATGTTGTACCCATAGCTGCCAACCATTCCGAATTTCACGGAATTTTTCCATTTTCCAGCCGTGATTCCGCATTTCCGATAAGGACAATAAAATTCTGGATTCCAAAATTACGAGGGAAAAAAAGAAAACAATGTAAAATCCATGTGGGAGTCAACATGTGTGCCATTTCCACGGCCATTCCAAATGGCAATCCAACATTCATTGTCCCGTAAACCATAATCTGCGCATGTGCGGTAAGCTGCTCTGCTGATCAAAACATGGCATCGTACAAAACCGCAAATTTAGGCTCTACGTCGAGCTTACCGAAGTTTGTCCCTCGGTATGCAGAACAATTTCCCATCAATGATGTATCCCACGAAGAGGATAGTTACCCTTTCTGCACTGTGTGTCGACACAACTTAGAAATTTCTTACGGGGATCTAAAACAACGTTGCTGTTCACGAGAAGCTTGTACCATGAAACTGAAAGCAGAAGGTTTCACTTGTGAAAACGCTCGTGATGATGTAGTCATGATAGCGCTAAAACGGCACAATCAGAGGAGAGGTAAGCGTGCCGGTTTATTGATCTTGGGTAAGACAATGTTTCCTTGTCAGGAGATTAACCCTTTCAACGCCAGCCATTTTTCAGTCAAAACTTTCCATAAACCATACCTGGGTAGAGAAAAGATTATGTCCGCAATATTGCGGAATTCCTCTGTGACATGCATAACATAGGGCCTGTCCTTACCTTTTAAAATTAAGAACATAAGGTCACTGGATACCAGACCCTCATTTGATGCATGTTAGTGACATGGGTGTCAAATCATTGGGGTGCCAAGAGGCGACAGTGGCGATGAAAGGGGTAAAATTAAGAGTTTGGTTCTTTATATAAAAACAATTCTTCAGCTGACCACAGCTCTCTCAGAAGGGGTTCACTGACCCCCCTCCCGAATCCACCCCACCCCCGAATCCACCCCCCTATTTTAGGTTTTTGCTTCTGGAAAGTTGGCAGCTATGTGTACCTCTGTTCTTTTTATCTTTGTTGTTTCTTGGTCAATTATGGCCCTAGAAGATTAATGATTGTATAGATTTTCCCTGAGTTTGAAATATTGGAGTCTTGTCTTTTCAGAACGTGAAGCTAAACGATCCTCATTATGCGGAAGTGGGCTTGGGCTCTCTCATGGGGTTTGGATCCGCCGGCTCATTGGCTAAACTGTACGACATTCTGGCCAATCAGGGAGCAGCAGGAAGCAAGATTCTGCTGTCCGAAAGGCTCGTTGACTTGCTGAGCGTTCCTGTCAATGGTTCGACTCCTGAAGAGTCAGACTCTCAGGACTTTGGGTTTTCACAAGGATTTCAGCTGAGTCAAAACGTGCTGGTGAGTATGAGCATGGCCTTGATGTTTTAGTGTGTCTGTGCGTCAGTTCATTAATGTGAAATGAATGGGGGAAAAAGAGAAAAAAAGAAGAGTGTTTAGAACCCTTCTTGTGGTTTCTTTAGAATGCATATGAAGGTAAGAATCATCCTGAATATTGTTATACATTTTTGTTGTGTTGTCAAATAAAAGAAACACCCTGTGCAGTCCATTATAAAGTGTTTTTGCTCATACTGGCAAAAAAATTGAGAATTTTGCATTTAGCTTTGAGGGATTTTAGAAGAAAACAACAAAGTATATGCATAATAAAAGTGCTGTGAATGATAACGCCCAGTTGTTTGATCAGAAGAGCATACTGAGTGAAAGCCCAGTACTGACTTATTACTTATGAGAAACAGTGGTAAACTGAAAACAACAAAAAGGTACTGGCGTTCTGGCTCACTGTGCTTTGCCTGCTTAGTGCATCACTCACTTCCTTTCTCCCCCCCCCCCCCCCCCACCGATCCAGGAATTATTTTTAACACAAAACCCACAATGACCCAAGGGTAAAAAATTATCTCCCTTGGCTTCAGTAACTGGGAGTACAGTTTATATGGCTCTGCCATCTTGTTTTTGTGTAATGTGGGATAACCAAATCTCCATTCTGACCCCCCCCCCCTCTCCTTCCCTCCCCACGTTCCAGGGTCAAGTGATGTTTGGTCACAGTGGATCCGGTGGTCAGCAGTCATGGGCTGACCCCACCAATGGTGTGGGCATCTCCTACGTCACCAACTTTCTCCACCAGGGCAGTGACCATCTGATTGACCACCGCAGCCCTCCGCCTGACCACTACCTGCAGCTAGAGGCCGTGTTTTATCACTGCTTCATGAGGCACAAGGCCAACCAAGGCTGATTCTTGAGTGTGTGTGTGTTTGTGTGTGTGTGTGTGTGTGTGTGTGTGTGTGAAGGGGAAGGACACATGACCACTACCTGCAGCTACAGGCCCTGTTTTATCACTGCTTCATGAGGCACAAGGCCAAGGCTGATTCTTGAGTGTGTGTGTGTGTGTGAAGGGGAAGGACACCTGACCACTACCTGCAGCTACAGGCCCTGTTTTATCACTGCTTCATGAGGCACAAGGCCAAGGCTGATTCTTGTGTGTGTGTGTGTGTGTGTGTGTGTGAAGGGGAAGGACACCTGGCCACTACATGCAGCTACAGGCTGTGTTTTATCACTGCTTCATGAGGTACAAGGCCAAGGCTGATTCTGGAAGGGGGTGGGGGAGGGAGGGAGGTGTACATTAGAACAGTTCAGTGTTCAGTGAGAGAGAGAAAGAGCACAGAGAGAGAGAGAGTATGATTCATGTCCCTCCACTGCTGTGTTCAATCACTGCTTTATGAGGCACAAGGCCATGGCTGATTCTTGAGACAGAGAGAGAGAGAGAGAGAGAGAGAAGTTGGGGGTGGGGTGGTGGTGCTCCTTATCACTATTTAGGGTTTGAGGCTGTTTTATTGCCACAGCTTAATGAGGCACAAGGCTGAGGCTGCTGCTGCATCTTGAATGTGTGTGTGTGTTGGAGTGTGGTTGGAGGGTGGGGGGATGCTGGATAATGTGTGGGGTGGGATGTGTGTGTGTGTGTGTGGACATTTTCTTGTGCAAATCCTTTTTCATTTATGGTTTACCCAAAGCAATTTTTGTATGCATTTAGATGTGTGTTGTTTGAAGGGAGAGAAAGAGTGAGAGAGTGTGCATGTGAAGAAAACGAATATGCATGTGTAACAGCTCTGTGTGTGTGTGTGCGTGTGCGTGCGCATGCACGCATATGCATGTGTGTTTGATTGTAAAACAGCAAAAGTTGGTGTGTAAGGCTATGATCAGCAATTGTTTTTTTTTTATGGAATGAGCTTGATATTTTATATTTCAAAATATTTACATAGTTTGTTTAAAAATTATACATATCAAGGTGTGCCTACATTTGCATGTATGTACACATGCTTGTGTATGTGTTTTGCAATAATAGCAGGAGTTTTGAATTCTTGTTTGTTTATACTATATATTATTCATATCAAGATGTGCTTTACATATTAGGGGGAGAGTTTTAGACTAATAATGTAATTTTTTTAATATATATTATACATATCAAGGTGTGCCACATTTGCATGTATGTACACAGGTTTGTATTTGTGTATAATTTGCAGAATTTGGGAGATACTTTTTTTTGTTTGAATGTCACGGATAGCCAGCATTTACATGCATGTATGCTTACTTGTATTCATGTACATTTTGCAACATGGTGAGAGAGGTTGAGAGAGAGAGAGAGAGAGAGAGAGAGAAAATAAAAATGGATGATCATGTATTTTATGTTCAACAGAAGTAGACATACCTATGATCTTTAGCAATTTGTTTCAGACAAGACAAAATAAAATCAGCAACACCGTGTTAAAAGATCGATATTTTGATTATCAATTTGTTTATTGGATTTTGTTTGTACTTTAAAATCTGTCATTTTGAATGTGATATGTGTGGATAAACTTTGCGATCAATAAGAGCACAATTATGCTTCTGAATGGAGCTGGGTGCAGGTGGATTTCTGTCTAAACTTATTATTCTCCAGTATAATGTGACTTTGTAAAAGTTAAATAGAAATTAGTGTATCTGAAAAATGAATTTGATTCACTAAAAAAATTCATTGATATTTCTGGCAAGAATGTTAACAAATGATTACAAAATTGGTGTAAGTGTGCATATGTGACCTTTTTTTGTCCTATGGTTTAGTTTATACAGTGGCATTAGCTGCTCATTTTGAATCTCAATTCGCGCCTATACTCCTGTTTCAGTGTTTGTCCGGTTACAGTCCTCATAACAGTAAGTTTGGGGAGCAATCAATGTCATGTTATCAAGGGACAACTGTCCAGAGGAGACACTGCTCTGCAGCTGTCCCACTGTCGTTATAAGGAGCTCAGTACAACCTCCTTTGATTTGACATTATGGAGGATGCCACCTACAAAGGCCATTTCTGATAGCAACAATGGATCTTTTATTTACCCGAGTTAGTTAATATGCGTGAAATCAGTTCTTTTGCATGCAAAAGTGTACACACACACACACACACACACACACACACACACTTTTGCAAGCAAACACACAGAGACCCAATGCAAGAGATTTTAATGAAAGTTTTCAGGATGATGCATATGTGTGAAATCGGTTCTTTTGCATGCTTGATGTAAGTGAGCATGCGTGCGCACACACATTTGCAAGCGCTCACACACACACACGCGCACGCACGCACACACACACTGAAGAATTGCCAATGCAAGAGATTTTAATGTACAGTTTTCAGGATGATGCATACGTGTGAAAACAGTTCTTTTGCATGCTTGATGTGAGTGAGCATGTACACGCACACAGTACACACACACACACACACACATGCAAGCAAACATGCGCACGCACACAGACTCAGACTACTCAGAGAGCGAATTGCCAGTGCAAGAGATTTTAATGAACAGTTTTCAGGATGATGCGTAGACATGCACCTGGAACAAACACAAACACTAGGCTGAGACAACAGAAGTCAGCAACTCAAGTGCTACAAAATAATTTTAATTTAATTACACTGCTTACATGACAAAATCCCTATTGTTTTAATACTCTATTCCTCAGCTTTGTACATTCACACCGGTCTTTTTGTGGGACTACAGAACTTTGGAAATCTAATGGGGACCCTCCCACCCCTCCCCCCACAAAATGCGGATTAACAAATTATTTTTTATAACGAAGTAATTTCCAAAGATTTTGGCAACTCATTGGTCCCACAACTCCACATCACCACAGCTTTAACCTTTTGGTCCCACACTCTTACTCAATACTTAATTTTTGGTCCCACCATTAAGTAGGGGGCCTATCACTACAACGTTTGGTCCCACACAGTTTTTGGTACTGACATTTACTCTAGGGCCAATCATACACATTACTATAGGGATACTTCCCTTTTGGTACGATGTTACGTACATTTGAAGGCAAACATTTTGCAAGATAATCTACTATTTTAGAGGATGACACACGCTGTTCGACGATGTGTCCGTTGTTAAACTAACTCAAGAGTAGAGAACTGTGAGAAGTCGAAAGAATCTCAAAGGGATTGCTCAATCATTTTTTTACCCATATAGATTCAGAAGCATGTCCAATAAAATTTCTTTCTCAAACGAAATTATAAATAGAAAGCCAATGGAAAACATACGCGCACACACACATACACACACACTCTCTCTCTCACTCTCTCCACGCACGCACACATTCCAGGAATTTTATTGGATTACGAGAATGAGCGATCCGCCGTCTCCCTTTACGATCTTATGGAGTCCGTTATTTTTGTGTTATTTTGACAAGGGGAACAGCGTGTGTCATCCTCTAAATTAAAAGGACATTTCACAAAACATTCGCCTTCAAATTTTCAGAACATCGTACCAAAAGGGAAGTATGACTGCGTATTCGCTGTACACTACTTATAGTTTTCTAAGCTTGGAAATGGAGAGGTGCTAACATCGAGCTGTGCAACCAAAGCTGTAAAATCACTTGATGTAATGATTGAAAAGCTGTGATAACACCGGTGCGTATTACTTTTTCATATGGATACAGACTAAAGGAAACATGCTAAAAGGTAAGAGGTTGAAAGACACAAAAAAAGATTTAAAAAAATGAGTGACTTTGAATGTCTCATACACACAGAAACACACGCGCGCGCGCTCGCAAAACCAAAGAAAAAAAAGCGTTATTCGCATTTCACCAAAGAAATAAGCCTACAGCTCTAAACAAATTCAGCAGAAGGAAAACAAACCAAAAAATACCCCACCAAAACAAACAAGACGGAGAGACGGGAGAGAGAAGAGGGTCAACCAAGCTTCATTTATTAGTTTGGTGAAAGCCACCGAGTTAACAACTGATAAAACCGTTTCATTCACAATCTAAGTCGCTAAACAGTTTTCTTAGGCACACGTTGCCAGCGTCGGATATCAATCACTGAACTCATTCAGTCATTCACAAAGCAAGGTACGAACACCAGATAGACTCCCCCCCCCCCCCCCCCCCCCCCACACACACACTCTCCCTTTTTCAACCTACCCCACATCTCCTTCTCCCTCTCTCTGTATCGAATGAAAGCGATAATATAATTCTCAGAGTTTGTAAATTTGTGTATAAAGGATATCCTGTCAGGAAAGATGCTCTGCAAGGACTTAAGTAATGTGTTCTTTGCCATTATGTCTGTGAACTCCATCTGTATGGGCCTGTGGACTAACAAATTAAACTCTCTCTCTCTCTCTCTCTCTGTGATCATATTGTTTGTTTAGCTATATAAATATATTGAGTATGCTGTGAAATTAAGAAATTCCACAAGCAATTTGTAATTGTTTAAAATCTTTGTTCATAGGCCTATTTCATTTCCATTATGTTCAGTAATTTCTTGTCATTAATTTACGTTTGTGCACGCTGCAATGTCAAATGATTATCTCGTTGATTGGGGCTGTTGGCCTATGTCAATTACCCCCCCCCCCCCTCTCTCTCTCTCTCTCTGAACACGTTTTAAAAAGATCAAGGTCAATGTACTATAGGATTGCTCTTCTTCTGAGCAATTGGGGGGAAAATACACCAAGTTGTTTGCGCGCATGCACGCACACACTTATGTAAATCGTCAAATGCCCGACGCACTTGCTCAGACAAGACTTATTACAAGTTCTCAGCTCCACAAATGAACAAAAAAGCAACGCACATACGACTGCACACGAATTCATAACGACAATTAAATGTTATTATACTTGTAGACATCGGCATAGGCGTACACACACACACACACACACACACATTCGTGCGCGCGCGCGCACACACACACACACGGAACTGTAAGAAAGAGAACTGATTGAAAGTACTTTTTTCCCCCTGAAACCCAAATAGTCGAACTAAGGTTTATTCCGACTTTAGTCTTATGTTCGACTAATGTCTTTCTTTTCTGTCTCCTTATGCTATTTTCTTAATCGGCACCCAGTCGATATTGGTAGAAACAAATTCTGACATAAAGTAGCACCGGAAAAAAACCTTTCTAGAAGAGCACGAAGTAGAAAAAAGGGAAGAAAGTCTTTCTAGACATTGGAAACCCCCCAAGGGAAATATTAACGATAGGCCTACACAACATACGCGCGCGCACGCACACACACACGCACAAGCACGCACACACACACACACACTGTGACCTTGAAAAGAGTACAAGCAAGAGGGTCAGAGAGAAAATGGAGTTTTACGTCCTCTTGGTCTGAATCAGACACATATGGGACATTTGTAAATACAAATATGGTGGGAACAATACTGGAGTCAATGCCCGGAGGCAGTACGAAACCAGTGTAGTCCCGATTTAAAAAAAAAAAATACAGATAGCTGTAGCGGTGACCACGCCTCGGTTAAACCTCATCGGCTATGGCACCGCCACAAGTAAAGGTAGTATTAAAACAAGAGGGTCAATTTTGATCAACCACATTTGTTTATTATATTTTTGAAGTTTTGGGGTGGTGTTCTGTTAGTCATTCCAGCTTTACTTGAAGCACATACAGCCCAGTCATTTGCAGACATACAGCCGAATGAAGCTAATGCTCGCATATTATTTATCACATAGAACGATCAACGAAAATGAAAGATTTGATTAAAAACTAGAAATCCATTGTGACAATGAACCCCGGCCAGAGTTATGTCTCCCCCCCCCCCCCCCCCCCCCCCCCCACCACTTCCTACTCCCACAAAATGCATAAAAACCATTTTGCATACTATTACGCATAACGAACACACTAACCATTGCATTAGCAAACCTCAGTACCTGCCCGTGTAGCTCTTCTACCCCCATCCTCCACTCTCCCTTAGCTTACACTACTCCAACTTCCCCTGTCTTGTCAAAGGGGCAAAACTCTGGATTACTTTTGTTAAATACCCGGAGCTGCTTCCCTTTGACCATTTGACAACATTTGAATGTTAGTTCTTGAACCAAAAAACTCACTTTCAATGTCAAGGTGAGCACAGTTACAATGTTTTTAAAGAACCGTCCCTGCACCAAGATGCACCACCACACAACATTTGAAGCGATTCTGTTATTGGTTCATGATATACAGGCCGGAAATGAAATATAATTATATCCCAAAGAAGGAAATTTTGGTTTTCAATGTCAACATGCAAAGTCAAGGTCAGCACTGTCATGAATATCGAAAGGAACCCTCCTTTTCAAGATGTCTACCCCTCTGGATAATTTGATCAGAATCCGTCCAGTAGTTTTTAAGATAATCGATACACAGACAGACAGACAGACCAAAAACAATACCCGTCCTCTGGCCGGGTAAATAAACACATTGACAACGGTCTCAATATACGTTAGCATTTTCCGCTCTTTCCCCATGGCAACACAGTGATATGCCAGTCATAAAATCACTTGTACATCACTGTGTTGCCATGGGGAAAGAGTGAAAAACGTTATCGTGTATTGAGACCATAACATGTATGAAGATGAAAGGCAGATCCAAAAGACGCTGATCATATGATTATCAGCGTAGAGAGTCTCACACATCGCCAACACGACAAAGTAGGAAAATGTGTAGGCCTATACATGACGGAGACAAAGAGTCGTTAGGGTTAAGGGCCAACCATACGTCTACTAAAATCGTACGACTGTACGATACGATTCGATCACGTGGTCTCCAAGAACAAATGTGATTCGCGCATCGAGATCACGTGATCGAATCGTATCGTACAGTCGTGATATTTCAGTGGACGTGTGGCTAGCCCATTAGGGTTAGGGTTAGTTAAAGGGATGTTCTGAACAACGGACAACTTAGTCAATGTATGTGTTCCGAACATTTAAAAGTACATGCGTGCATACACGCAAACGTCGTTACTCGTTCCTTGCCCAAAGATCATATTGCACCATATAAAACAAACATAAACAGAGAAGAGGAAAATGGAACGCAGGGAAACCGATAAAAGATTAAAAAAAATAGAGATGGAGATTTAAAAACAATTCAACTGGGGAGTGAGGGATGAAGGTCCACAGGAATAGGGATCTGTAAAGTAGTTTTAAGTAATAATGTTCCTTATCAGAATTGAAACTTCAGGACTGCTAAAAAAAACCCAACTCTCTCCCTAGCCTAGCCCTGAAGTAATAATATGGTATTATCGGCAAGCATTATTAATTATTATCAGCATCGTTATTATCTTCCTCAAACTACGAAAGAGCAAGATTTTTTGCGTCTCTTAAAGACCCCCCACGCCACGTGTCACGTTCCCTCTTTTGCTTGGAAGATTTCTTAAAATTTCTTACCAGCTATAAGAGGGAAAACACGTGAAAACCGTGATTTTGACACTTGACGTGGTGGGTCTTTAACAAAGCCTGCAAAGACGTCTACTCACACACATAGGGCCCCCACACACATAACTTATCCAATTTAATGTGCTGAATTGATATTTCATTCGGTTACACATTATTTTCATAAGAGAACATACCAAATCAACGTGTATCTCATGGTACAATGTGCAGCTTTGTGTCAGAAAACTAAACTTCACTCAGCTTCTTTCTTTTAGAGAGCGGATCTTTTTTTTCTTCTGGTAGGGGAAGACGGGGTAAAAAGCGCATGGGCGGGTAAGAAGCCCACCCCAATTATCTCATGAAATAAAGAACATTTCAGTCAAATTTGCCCATGAGACGAATGCTAGACATTAACGCTCGTCTCATGGGCAAAATGAGACTGAAATTTGCTTCATTTCATGATAATTGGGGTGGGCTTCTTACCCGCCCATGCGCTTTTTACCCCGTCTTCCCCTACCGTTTTTTAAAATCCCAGTCTAACCAACCATTGGCCACTTGACCTTGGAATAAACCACAATGGTTCTGACAAAACAAGACTAATAACAGCAACATCGCAATCACCAACAATTACAACGGCAGCAAACTGAAGCATGTCGCGTGCACATCTGTCGCTCGTGCACATCTGTCGCTCGTGCAAATCTGTCGCTCGCTACTATGAGAGTGTGTATTTGCGACATTCACAAATTTCACTTTTCCCGTACTTGAACCATTTACCTAACCCTAACCGTAACCCTAACCGTAACCCTATCCCTAACCCACGGAAAAAGTGAAATTTGTGGTTCATGCTGAATGTCGCAAAATGCCGCAAATGCAGACTGTCATAGGTAGCGAGCTGCAGATTTGCACGAGCGACAGATTTGCTACAAAGCATGCTAAACAATTGGGCAAGCAAACATTTTTACCTCCTCACGTTATTGATCACACTTTCCCCCACCATCATTTATATAATTTCAAAAGTGTTACGACTCTCTGCAAAAAGAAAACCTCACTTAGGGGTGAAGACTTTTGCTCTTCAATCAGATTTACCACCATCGCCTAAGCCAGCAAAATGTTGCAAATATCATTCAAGCAAGTCTTGAAACAACAACAGAAGAGTGAAAGCATGTAGAGTCACAACGTTCTGAATTTTATAGAGTCGTTTCCTTGACCGTCGCATTGATGACCTTTATTTAGTGGAAGGGTCAACTTCTGCATTCTCTGTATGTTGGAATTTCTCGATTGTTTAAAAACCCAAATATCGCCACTGTCGCCTCTTGACACCACAATGATTTGACACCCATGTCACTAAAAGGCATCAATTAATGAGGGTCTGGTATCCAGTGACATTATGTTCTTAATTTTGGGAGGTAAAGATAGGCCCTATTTTATGCATGTCACAGAGGAATCCCCAATATTGCAGATGGAATCTTTTCTCTACCCGGGTAAGTTTAATGGTAAATTTTGGCTGAGGAATGGCTAGCGTTGAAAGGGATAAATTAAAACTTCCCCATACCTAAATCCCCTTTTGCCCTATTTTATGCATGTCACAGAGGAATCCCCAATATTGCAGATGGAATCTTTTCTCTACCCGGGTAAGTTTAATGGTAAATTTTGGCTGAGGAATGGCTAGCGTTGAAAGGGATAAATTAAAACATTTCAGGGTAAAGTGCTAAGCGCTTCAACTTAAAGTTGGAACTGTTTTTCAACAAAATGAACGCGTAGTCTAAAGCTTGAATAATTTTTAACCTTAAGCATTTCTCGTCAGCTGAGAAGGTTGGGCCCTTTTAAACACTATCCATTTCAGCTCAAAGTTTCATAGATTAAAAAGAAAACTAAACTATTCTGCTTTATGTTTGGTTCTTTGTAAGTCTAACGCTACGACACTTCTGCTGAAATAGTCCAGTCACCCACGCTCATCACCTTCACCTCGAGGGTGCTGAAGCACTGCACATAAAAACCCTCACTTCCTTCTTTTTTTTAATTATTTTTGTGGGGCCCGGGTGTCCCTGGTTGACCCGGGGACGCTTAACGCTCGTGCATGACTCAAACACATACTTCCATTCTGCATGCATCATGTGGGGCCCGGGTGTCCCTGGTTGACCCGGGGACGCTTAACGCTCGTGCATGACTCAAACACATACTTCCATTCTGCATGCATCATGTGGGGCCCGGGTGTCCCTGGCTGAACCGGGTATGCTTAACGGTCGTGCATGACTCAAACACATACTTCCATTCTGCATGCATCATGTGGGGCCCGGGTGTCCCTGGCTGAACCGGGCATACTTAATGGCCGTGCATGGTTCAAATACATACCTTTTCCTCGGGCATCATGTGGGGCCCGGGTATCCTTGGCTGAGCCGGGATACTTAACGGTTGTGCGTGACTCTCTCCTCTTCCTATATTGTAATGAAACCTTAATAAACACTACCCCCAGCCACCCCAAACCTACAAAATATCCAAACATTTCCTCTCATTTAAAAAAACCCTTTTAAATATATTTATAAACAGTAAAATGCTTAGACTATCTCTCAAACCCTACGTCATCCCATGCTGCACATCTCCGTCTTTGAACCCATGTATATGATGAACAAAACCCCGAATTGTTGCTAGTAATAATTCGGAAATGTATTGACTTCCCTTTATCAAACACAATCATGGGCCCCTGTATATGTCAAAATGTCAACCCCTCTGTGTATATGTTAGTAATTGCTGATAAATGGCAGGTGGACATTATTGGAAGAAGAAGTATGAATCTTGTTAACACTAAGCACTTCAGCTGAAAGTTAAAAGTCTTTTTATCACTAGGCATAATAAACACTTCAGCTGACAGTTGCACTCGTTTCTACGCTTCAGCTGAAAGAGGGATTATTTTCAATACTAAGTAGCTACTTTAGCTTTAGCTTACAGTTAGAATCTTTCCCCCCCCAACTCAATTAATACTTCAGCTGGTTAACACTGCCCTGTTGGTTGGTGGCGGAGGGGGGCAAAGAGGCAGTGACCAGTTGTTGAGCTGGGTTTAGGAGCGGGGCAGAGTGTGTGTGTGTGTAGGGGGGGGGGGGGTTCAAAGAGGCAGTGACCCAGTTGTTGTGCTGGGTTTAGGAGTGGGGCAGAGTGTGTGTGTGGGGTGTTTTTTTTTTTGGGGGGGGGGGGGGGTTGTTGTTCAAAGAGGCAGTGACCAGTTGTGATGGGTTCAGGAGCGGGGCAGTGGTAAAGAAGGGGGGGGGGGGGGAGAGGCAGTGACAAGTTGACCAGTCGACGTGCTGGGTTTAGGAGCAGGCCAGAGTGGTGAATGAGGAGGGGGTCAAAGAGGCAGTGACCAGTTGTGTTGGGTTTAGGATCAGGGCAGAGTGGTGAATGAGGAGTACGGGGTCAAAGAGGCAGTGACCAGTTGACCAGTTGTGTTGGGTTTAGGATCAGGGCAGAGTGGTGAATGAGGAGTACGGGGTCAAAGAGGCAGTGACCAGTTGACCAGTTGTGTTGGGTTTAGGATCAGGGCAGAGTGGTGAATGAGGAGTACGGGGTCAAAGAGGCAGTGACCAGTTGACCAGTTGTGTTGGGTTTAGGAGCGGGGCAGAGTGGTAAATGAGGAGTACGGGGTCAAAGAGGCAGTGACCAGTTGACCAGTTGTGCTGGGTTTAGGAGCGGGGCAGAGTGGCAACCACTGGGGACCGTTTGTCCACCATGCACTGACAGCCGGTGCGCACCATGTGCTGGGCTATGCGCCAGTCATCCAGCAGCAGGGACTGACCGTCGGTCAACCGCACCCGCATGCAGCGGCCAGGGTGCCGCCTCAGCACCGAGATGGGCAGCAGCGACTCCTGACACTGGCCCTGGGCTGAAACACGAGCAAAGCAGTCAGTTACCGCCTAGAAGAAAGATGTCGGGAAGGAATAAAATGACTAGACGTAGGCCTACAATCGAATCCCGCTTAATTATCGGGCACTAAATATAATAAACACGTGCCAAAAAGTGAAGCACCACCTCTTTGAAATCCACAACAAAAACTCATGAAACGAAAGTGAATTCAAAGAATGATTTCATTCTTTCTCAGTTACATTAAAACAAGTCTCGGTTATGTGCTGAATAAAAAAAACTACCCAAAATGTCAAATCAAAGTAACCAATTTCGATCTGCAAAGATGATGACTGATTTTCACCATTTCACTTCTTCTGAAAAAGTTTGACTTTGGAAGCCCACAGAGAACACAATAGACATGTGTTGCTGATTCGTTCACCGAAGAAAAGTAAAACAATCTCTTCTCTTTCAGTTTTGCACGGATTGTCACTTATGTTCCGTAATGTGTTGTTAGTAGCGAACGAAACTTCCCCATACCTAAATCCCCTTTTGGCGCCATTTAAGATTTTACATGCTGCAAATAGGCGTTTATTGCTCCAAATCGTTCTATCCTTCTGGTACGGCAGTTGTGAGCTAAACCACCTTGTTTGGAGTGGTTATTTGACCAGGATGGATCTCTGAGCCACTTTGAGACCTGTAGATCGTGCTGGATACTCTTTACAGACAATAATGCTCGCGTTTTTTAATGCTAGCTCTATGCACACACAAACACACACACACACACACACACACACACACACACAACAACACAACACACACACTGGTTACAATGGTACGAGATAAAAGTTAAATGTTGCGCCCATGGAATCATTTATTTGAACGCCCAATTTAATCTCTCCATACGACCTTCCCCATTTCAACTGTTACTGTCATGTTAGCCCCTGCATTCTAATCCTACAACAGAACCTCCTATTGCAGGCATTGACCCCCCCCCCCCCTCAATACCCCTCTCTCCTCCCCCAACCCTTGCTCCCCCTCCCCCTCCTCCTTATAGCCTTCCTTCCCCCAATGTCCACGTGCCCAACACCTGAAAGGGATGAGCCCAATCAGCTGGCTAACTTTATCACGACTGACAATGATTTGGTTCATTTAAATGTTGTAGGGGCTGCTCTGCAATGGCTAACCAACCCCATAGCCCTCCATAATCCACCGCGGATTAACAAGCGGGTAGTTGCCATAGCTGAAAGTCCGAGGGATGACAGTAGAAGCGCCCTTGGCTTTGATCCACCCCCTTAAGTCGGCCTGGGTACTCACACTACAACGGGCGGCTGCCTGTTTGCGCTCCATGATAAATTAGGGACAGCATGAATTTCTACACAAGGATAATACTTTTTGCATGCTTTCAGCGCTTTTTGACACCTTTTCATGTACGCTACCGCATCCACTTATCAAACCCCTTTGGAATGTCTGGGTCGGGTGTAACGTAGGTAAGGTATGGGGAATGTAGGCCCACTATCGTGATTAATCTCTCCCTGTTTTGTTTTTGCCGAGAACAAGGAGACCCTCTTAATATTTTTCAACTGAAGAACGAAAAAGAAAGAAAGTGTGTGTGTGTGGGGGGTGGGGGGGGTGGTAGGGGGGTGGGGTGGGGTGGCGGAGAGGAAATAAGAAAGAAGGAAGGAAAACTAAAGTAAAAGTTTTTTGAATGTACTTCTTTTTTATATTTATAGGCCTACATGTGAAGTTTTGAGAGGTCGTCGAGGTTTGGAAAAGTGTGTGTGTGTGTGTGTGTGTGTGCGTGCGTGCGTGTTGTGTGCGTGCGTGTGTGTGCGCGCGTGCGTGCGCGTGCGTGCGTGCGTGCGTGCGTGCGTGCGTGCGCGTGTGTGTGTGTGTGTGTGCGTGTGCGTACGTGCATGTGTGGGTGAGAGAGAGAGAGAGAGAGAGAGAGAGAGAGAGAGAGAGAGAGAGAGAGAGAGAGAGAGAGAGAGAGAGAGAGAGAGAGAGAGAGAGAGAGAGAGAGAGAGAGAGAGAGAATCAATGCAACCCTATTTAAAACATTTTCTTTATCTTTATTTTGCTTTAAAAATACACAATGGGAAAAAACAGGAGAGAAAGACAGATCAGGACAGAGAAACAGGCGCGACTGATGAGCAGACAGGCCGGATGAAGAAGAGAGAACATTCCAAGAAAGGGGAGAGCAACCGGGGCCCCTTATGTTCCATGCCATAGCCCTTACCGATTATGTAAAAGTTGAAACGTACCAAAGTTTGAACCCCGGAGAAGACACTTCCCAAAATAAAGAGTAAGACTTGTGATTCGTTTACATACATAACCCACTGTTAAAACTTAACTTAAATGCTATCTACGGCATCAATTCGCCTAGCCTCGTTGCATGCGTATAAGTGGATTCTCTGTCCATCGTTTCATGTGTATGTTTTTAGGATTACTACAAATTCTAAGGTTTTATGAAGGGGAATTCAATGCAGTCTGGGTTTTTTCTGCAAAATGTCTTGGAGAGCTTCAGAAAATGAGTTTTCACGGTCACCTGTTTTCAGAATAATATAAGCTCTTATTCAGAAAAGTCCGATTTTGAGGTGCAAACTAACACTTTCGCTACAAATTTCCATTGTAAAAATTGTCTGTTTATCGAAAATGGTTCTTTTCCCCTTAACATTTAAACACAAAACTCGACAATTTTATCTTGAATTTTTGAGTCCACACGTGAATCAATTATTTTTAAATTGAAGAACTAAAACATTAAAATTGCAAAATTGTTCTTCCACGCCAGGAAGAGATTTTCCTTGGAAAATGGGTTACCCAGATAACTTATTTTCTGGAGCATTCAAAAGCATCTTGAAAAAAAGACAATACTATTGTAACTTTTCTTGCATTGGATATTCTTCATAAACTGAAATATATCAAAGTGGTGGGTTGATTACAATATTTTGGAAGTAACTTTAAGCGTTGCAGTTTTTCTTCGTTACCCTGTTTTATTCTTACATCCAGTCAATTTACGACGAAAAATGAAGGATTGAACTATGTAAAATAATGGGAACGAAGGCGACAGGGACTGCTGAATGGCATGTATGACGTTAGTTGGGCGATGTCAGGATTTAGAAGAGATTACCCAGGCTTAAGCAGTGACATTCAATGGCCCTAAACAACTTCACACCACTGAATTAGAGAGAGAGAGAGAGAGAGAGAGAGAGAGAGAGAGAGAGAGAGAGAGAGAGAGAGAGAGGAGAGAGAGAGAGAGAGAGAGAGAGAGAGAGAGAGAGAGAGAGAGAGAGAGAGAGAGAGAGAGAGAGAGAGAGAGAGAGAGAGAGAGAGAGAGAGAGAGAGAGAGAGAGAGAGAGCATGCGACACGGGCTGTACCTGAATTTTATCCCTTTTCTCCACCCTCAATTCTTGGGTCAACAAGTTCTTAATCTCAACAGGACACACCAGCTTCAAGTAACGTACCCTCTTACAACACTTGGCGTGATTCTGTGCAGTGGTTCAGTGGTGATAGTACGGACGGAAAAAGAAAGAAACAGACCTAATGGCGAACAAACACACGCAATCGCCAATAGTCCTTTGTACAGAAAGGGGACTGAAGACTAGTGAAACGGATGTCTTTCAAACCGACGTTCTTCTTCAAAAGAAGAGTAAAACAACCACCAAAAACAAACCACAAAGACAGGACAGAAAGACAGACGACGGACCAAACTGACAGACGAATGACAGAAAAAGCAAACGCAAATGACAGACGGAAGAGAGAAAAAGAGAGGAGGAGGAAGAGGAAGAGAATAGAAAGGAGACAAAATAAAAGACAAAAGAAAGAAAGAGAGGAAGGATGGGTGGAAGGAAAACAGAAAAGAAAGAAAAACAACAGGAAAACAGAAAAGAAAGAAAAACAACAATAACAATAAGACAGATAAACGGAAGCCATTTATACCAAAAAAAAGTACGACCCACACACGAATGAAAGTTCGTTTAACGTCCTCCAGCCTGAAACAGGCACGCATGGGACATTAGTAGATAGTAGATATAAAGATGGTGGGGAACGATCCTGGAGGCAATGCCCGGAGGCAGTTCAACACCAGGAAAGTCCCGAATTTGTAACAACAGAGAGGCAAAAGCCCCTTAAGCTGACGACCCACTCACGTCCTAGAGCCCCTCCAATGTCGAGACACGGGGCGGATGCCGGGTAGCAGAGCACCTCCTGCAGGTAGCTGGGGAACACGTCAGGGCCCAGGTGCCGCACCCTCTGGCACTGGCTGCACAGGCGGGTCCTCGGGCTCTGAACCCCCGACCCCCCCTGGCTCCCCGTCAACTGGCAGTAGCCTCCGCCGTTCCCAGACAAGAGGCTTCCCTCTGCAGCGAGCATAAACCAAACCAACGAAAACCAGAAATGGATTGAAAATTGAAAGATGATGTTGGGTTTGCTCCCCTTTTAGCTCTTACTCATGCAGGTTGAAGTTTATTTTTTACGTCCTCTTCGTCTTTTGACACGTGGAACACTCATGCAGGGCTAGGCGGGGGTGTCATAAGCAACTTTGGTGGAGGGGAGCTAATTAACGGAGAGTTTCCTCCCTTTGTTCAGTTCTATTTGAACCCAATGCACACTTCAAAAAGAGAAAGCATCCCATTTCAACATTTCACGTGCCGTTTCAAAAGGTATCTCAGCAAATGCATCATAATCATCGTCATCATCATCAGCACCACGATTTCGAGCGAGATATGTGGTAGTAACGCTCGTGACATTAAAGGGCTAGCCACACCCATACGAATCGTATCTGAATGCGATGCGATTTTGACGAGATGAGTCATGAATGACGTGGAATACTTCCGTCTAAAAATAATTCTGCTATTTTCGCTCAATATACTGAAGTAGACCCAATACACGAATTTCGCGTGATTCAGGACTCACCGCGTCAAATTCGCATCGCATTCAGATACGATTCGTATGTGTGTGGCTGGCCCTTAAGACTTATACAATTTTTTTAAATTAAGGGGTAATGGTCGTTACATCGACATTTTAACTCGTTCATAAAACGAGTAACGATAATTACATTCACATTTTTCTCAGAAAATAGAAGTACGATAAATTATGATCTGTCATCATGATCAATCATCGTCACCATCATCATGTTGAGCACTATACGTGTATCTATAACAGGTCGTGACAAAGAGATATATTTTTTGTACACTACCAAAATAAGAAAATAAATCCAAATACTTCGCCCCCCCAAAATGCGCAATTTGCCCTTTGGCTTCTCATCGGCCAGTGATGATGTCACAAAGGCGAAGTCTTTGGATTTCATTTACGCGCAAATGACAGGGATGAGCAGAAAATTAAGGTTGTATTCATTAGCCCTTTCACCGCCAGCCATATTTCAGCCAAAAATGTCCATTAAATTTACCTGGGTAGAGAATAAAATCCATTTGCAGTATTGGGGCTTCTTCTGTGACACATCTAAAATAAGGTCTATCCTTACTTCCCAAAACTAAGACAATTAAATAGGGTATTTGGATAATAGACCCCAATTTGATGCCTTTTAGTGACATAGGTGTTAAGTCACTGTGGCCCTAAAATGCGACTTTGGCGGTGAAAGGGCTTTAGTTATGTGTGAACATTGTTATCTCATTAAATGTTATCCGCACGGTGTTGCACGTGCATCACATTTGAACACTTCACTCAAATTTCATGTACTGCCTTAAATGGTCTCCCGTTGGTGCATTTGTAATGCTCTGCATTATGTTTTATATATTGCGGAAACGTTCAGAGCTTTGGGCTACAGTATCACCTCATTACAACGTTCATAAATGGTAGTTTAAAACCCTTTCATCGCCACTTGGCACCACAATGATTTGACACCCATGTCACTTCAAGGCATCAAATGAGGGTCTGGTATCCAGTGACCTTATGTTCTTAATTTCGGGAGTTTACTTTAGGAGAGGCCTTATGTTATGCATGTCACAGAGGAATCCCCAATATTGCAGACAGAATCTGTTCTCTAGTCAGGTAAGTTTCATGGAAAGCTTTGGCTGAAAAATGGCTAGCATTGAAAGGGATTTATTAAAGGGTCTCTCGTTGGTGCATTTTGTAATGCTGTGCATGATATTTTATATATTGCGGAAACGTTCAGAGCGTTGGGCTACAATATCACTTCATTACAACGTTCATAAATGGCAGTTTAAAACCCTTTCATCGCCACTGTCGCCTCTTGGCACCACAATGATTAAACACCCATGTCACTAAAAGGCATCAAATGAGGGTCTGGTATCCAGTGACCTTATGTTCTTAATTTCGGGAGTTTACTTTAGGAGAGGCCTTATTTTATGCATGTCACAGAGGAATCCCCAATATTGCAGACAGAATCTGTTCTCTAGTCCAGGTAAGTTTCATGGAAAGCTTTGGCTGAAAAATGGCTAGCATTGAAAGGGATTTATTAAAGGGTCTCTCGTTGGTGCATTTTGTAATGCTGTGCATGATATTTTATATATTGCGGAAACGTTCAGAGCGTTGGGCTACAATATCACTTCATTACAACGTTCATAAATGGCAGTTTAAAACCCTTTCATCGCCACTGTCGCCTCTTGGCACCACAATAATTTAACACCCATGTCACTAAAAGGCATCAAATGAGGGTCTGGTATCCAGTGACCTTATGTTCTTAATTTTGGGAGTTTACTTTAGGAGAGGCCTTATGTTATGCATGTCACAGAGGAATCCCCAATATTGCAGACAGAATCTGTTCTCTAGTCAGGTAAGTTTCATGGAAAGCTTTGGCTGAAAAATGGCTAGCATTGAAAGGGATTTATTAAAGGGTCTCTCGTTGGTGCATTTTGTAATGCTGTGCATGATATTTTATATATTGCGGAAACGTTCAGAGCGTTGGGCTACAATATCACTTCATTACAACGTTCATAAATGGCAGTTTAAAACCCTTTCATCGCCACTGTCGCCTCTTGGCACCACAATAATTAACACCCATGTCACTAAAAGGCATCAAATGAGGGTCTGGTATCCAGTGACCTTATGTTCTTAATTTCGGGAGTTAAGGAGAGGCCTTATGTTATGCATGTCACAGAGGAATCCCCAATATTGCAGACAGAATCTGTTCTCTAGTCAGGTAAGTTTCATGGAAAGCTTTGGCTGAAAAATGGCTAGCATTGAAAGGGATTTATTAAAGGGTCTCTCGTTGGTGCATGTTGTAATGCTGTGCATGATATTTTATATATTGCGGAAACGTTCAGAGCGTTGGGCTACAATATCACTTCATTACAACGTTCATAAATGGCAGTTTAAAACCCTTTCATCGCCACTGTCGCCTCTTGGCACCACAATAATTAACACCCATGTCACTAAAAGGCATCAAATGAGGGTCTGGTATCCAGTGACCTTATGTTCTTAATTTCGGGAGTTTACTTTAGGAGAGGCCTTATGTTATGCATGTCACAGAGGAATCCCCAATATTGCAGACAGAATCTGTTCTCTAGTCAGGTAAGTTTCATGGAAAGCTTTGGCTGAAAAATGGCTAGCATTGAAAGGGATTTATTAAAGGGTCTCTCGTTGGTGCATTTTGTAATGCTGTGCATGATATTTTATATATTGCGGAAACGTTCAGAGCGTTGGGCTACAATATCACTTCATTACAACGTTCATAAATGGCAGTTTAAAACCCTTTCATCGCCACTGTCGCCTCTTGGCACCACAATAATTAAACACACCCATGTCACTAAAAGGCATCAAATGAGGGTCTGGTATCCAGTGACCTTATGTTCTTAATTTCGGGAGTTTACTTTAGGAGAGGCCTTATGTTATGCATGTCACAGAGGAATCCCCAATATTGCAGACAGAATCTGTTCTCTAGTCAGGTAAGTTTCATGGAAAGCTTTGGCTGAAAAATGGCTAGCGTTGAAAAAATGAAAGGATACTCGTATAGCATGATCATTATCATCACGATCATTATCATCGTCATTATCATCATTCTTATTTTGAGTAGGCCTGACATCCAGGTGTTTACACTATTCATAAAGGGGTGTGCTCCTGACATCTCCTCTCTCTCTTGATGGCAAGATAAAAAGAAGCATTATTATGTTGCTTTTTAATAAGCAAGATTCGTTCGTTCGTTCTCGCTAGGCCTACCATACTACAACCAATAAAAATTACATTTTTGTATTCTACAGCAATATTGCTGAATTATTTACAATTGTTAGTGCAAAGTCACAACAGGTCACTGCAATAGACGATTTTCGTATTTATTTTTACGGGAGAGCACTTCGTGAACATTAGAGTTGCTTACCTCCGTTACTCGCTCAAATACCATAGAAACAATGCAACAATGGCGTGAAGCTTGAAACCGCAGGATGCGAGTCAGCGACTTACAAATATTTTTTTTAAAGAAAAATTAGGAGTGGCCAGTGGCCACAAACTGATAAAACTTGCAAAATGTGACGTAAAACTATAAATGACATCAAAGTTAGAATGACGCACGGTGTTCTAAGTGCTGTATGTCTGCTCAAACACACGTGGCGAGAAAGCTGGGGATTTACCTGATGGTAGAGTAACTTCCTCTGTTTGACCGATTGAATGTCGACTTATGGCGATTATTTGACCGCCAGGGGGCAGTCAAACCACTAGGGGCTTATCACGCTATATTCTCAGTTGGGCGTAGGGGAAGACGGGGTAAAAAGCGGATGGGCGGGTAAGAAGCCCACCCCAATTATCTCATGAAATGAAGCAAATTTCAGCCTCATTTTGCCCATGAGATGAGCGTTAATGTCTAGCATTCGTCTCATGGGCAAATTTGACTGAAATTTTCTTTATTTCATGAGATAATTGGGGTGGGCTTCTTACCCGCCCATGCGCTTTTTTTACCCCGTCTTCCCCTAGTGAGCTGAGAGAGAGAGAGGGTTGGACTCCTCCCTATCTCTCTCTCTCTCTTTATCCCCAACTAAGAATATAGAGAGGATTAGCCCCACTCGAGCGTTATGCCACCTGGCGGGCAAAAGAGCCAGCTAAGTCGCTCATTAGGCAAGATCACTCCCACACACCATGAAATTACTCCCCCTTAATTATTTCCGAACAATTCCTATTCACCCTTGAGAAAATGGGGTAGTGGAGGAGCCTGGAGGGGCGCAGGGGGTGGGGTGGGTGCATGGACAACTGAATATTGCTCACCGTATGACTGATGATTCTCAGGATCGAATGACCGTTTGTTCCGCTGCTGTGTCAAATTGTAAGTCAAATACTCTGCAGGAATCATTTGCTGCACGAACTCTGAAGGCAAAGCCTTCCAAAAGTCGTCTGCTTTTTGTCCGCTTCCGTTTTGAGAACGACGCACATAATTCGTGGATGACTGTGATTGGTGTAGATTATCTGCGTAATGTTTATCCAGCATTTCTTCCAGTTGCATAGTTGTGAACTTGAAATGTATGTGTTCGTCCTGTCAAAACAACAAATAATGTATGAAACGAAAACAACAACACAAAACCCCCCAATAATAAATATATATGAAGCCAAGAAAAGCATGAGAAAACGGACTATTTCTGTCTCTGTCTCTCTCACTCTCTCTCTCCTCTCTTGCCATTCATTCATTCATTCATTCATTCAATCATTCATTTGTGCCTGCATTATTCATTTTCATGCATTCGTTTTCTTTTTCTCTTGTATCCATCATTTCTTCAATTCGTGACTAGTTCGTTAAACCGTTCCTTCGTTTGGTAGTATGTCTATCACTTCCTTTATTTATCTAAACCTATAGGGGAAGACGGGGTAAAAAGCGCATGGGCGGGTAAGAAGCCCACCCCAATTATCTCATGAAATAAAGAAATTGTCAGTCAAATTTGCCCATGAGACGAATGCTAGACATTAACGCTCGTCTCATGGACAAAATGAGACTGAAATTTGCTTCATTTCATGAGATAATTGGGGTGGGCTTCTTACCCGCCCATGCGCTTTTTACCCCGTCTTCCCCTATGTTTTCGGGCCTAATGATACATTTGATCATTATTTTCTCATTTCCTCACAGGAGGATTTGTAAACACACACACGCACACGCACAAATTACGATTCACACACACACACACACACACACACACACACACACACACACACACACACACACACACACACACTATAATGGAAAACTAAATACTTGGAAACTAACTGTCTTTGTAGTGATAACTTATCAATTCATCACTTACTATTAGAATGCCCAGTATTGCTCTCTAAATATCGAATGATCAATATGGACTTTTTTCGTAAGTATGATAATACCAAGGATATTTTAAATGACGCAGAAATTGACATTACTGTAATTGCAAAAGCAATGCTGTCCTCAACTATTGGAAGACTACTGTAGAGGTTTTCTTTACTTTTTTTTAATATGTCTAAAATCACGATCTATGTGAAAAGACATTAAATTAAAGATTCATTCATTCACACACACACACACACACACACACACACACACACACACACACACACACGCACGCACGCGCACGCGTGCACGCACGCACGCACGCACATTCACACACAAATACACACACACACACACACACACACACACACACACACACACACACACACACACACACACACACGGACACACACTTCAACAACAACATACATTATTTATGCGGAGCTAAAATATTGACATAAATCAAATCGAAGCGCATACACACGTTGAACATCCACAACGCATTCAAACAGAGACATTATAAAAAGACGAACAAGAAGATAACAGACACACGCGTATGAGAAATAGACCTAAAGGGAAGAAAGAGGAGGCAAAGATAGAATGATATTCAATGACAGGGAAACAGGTGGATTTTGAGGTTTGATTTGAAAGCAGAGAAGGTCGGTCTCTGACGGAGGGAGAGAGGAAGTTTGTTCCAGGAGGTTGGTCCTGAAACAGCTAGAGAGCGCCGACAGACCGTTGAAAGCTTATACCTAGGACTCTGGAGAGATAAAGGGTCAGAAACATTACTGAACATAATGTGCGAGCTGGCGTATAAATTGAAATATTGTCGCAGAGGTACGATGGAGCAGCTGGATGGATATATTTATAGCAAAGAGCGTTAGTTTATACTCAATTCTGTCTGCAACAGGTAGCCATACCAGTGCAAAGAACGGAGAAGAGGGCTAACATGACCAAACACTCTCTCTCTCTCTCTCTCTCTCTCTCTCTCTCTCTCTCTCTCTCTCTCTCTCTCTCTCTCTCTCTCTCTCTCTCTCTCTCTCTCTCTCTCTCTCTCTCTCTCTCTCTCTCTCTCTCTCTCTCTCTCTCTCTCTCTCTCTCTCTCTCCCTCTCTCTCAAACTCACCACCTCAGGAATGCCCACAGGCATCAGGTTGCGGAACTTGGTGACCGCCTCCTGTAAAGTGGGGGCGGTGAAGGGGGAAGAAGGTGACCCCCCAAGGTGCTGCAACACCCAGGACAGATGACGGACATAATCCTCCTCGTCGTTCTCCTCTTCCTCCTCTTGCCGCTGCTGCTGTTGATGTGCGGCCGGGGGATAGGAACGACGACGACGACGACCCACAGCGACATCGCAATCCACGTCATGCTGAACGCTGACGTACTGCAGGCACATCACGTTGGTGGCCGGAGTGGGATCCCTCTTCGACACGAAGTCGCCATCACCACCAGCACCACCCAGAAGTGGCGCGCGTGGAGTAGGCTCCGGGAAACCTTCCCCTGATGGAGTTGTGGAGGTGGTCCTCCACGGACGAGTGGCCGGGGCGATGGTGGGGGTCAGAGCTAGGGTCTGAGGCCCCGGGGTCGGTGCCAGCGTGTTGGCTCTGCGGAACAGAGAGTTCCACGCTGCTAGGGTGTGGTGCTGCAGGTGGGGAGGGGGGGAGTGGCGCGGAGAAGGGTGGGTGCTGACGACTTCTTTTCGGTGTTGGAGCGGCGTAGGGTTGAAGTAGTAAGAGTTGTCATCGTAGCGCGCCCTGGCAGCCGCGTGGTAAAGGGCGGTAATTAGGAGATTTGTTGTCGTAGAAGTCGTGGGCATCGGTCTTCTACTACCCGAGGACACCCGAGGGTTTGCGGAAAGGGGATGTAGAGGAATGTAAGGGCGAGTAACCGTGTACCAAGCTGCTCTCTGACTGCCTAGCCTCACCTGGCGGGGAGTTGCCACAGGTTTGGGTGTCGGGTATCCGGTCCCAGCCACCAGTCTCCTCGCTTCATAAGACTCTAAGCTCTCGTCACGTTCGTTATATTGGAACCGAAATGCACGTGTGCTGGGGTTTGCTTCTTCCTTGCTTGGGACAGAATTTATCTCAAGGTCTTCAACGACCGTGTCTGAATGAGATCCAACCCTTATATGCCTGTCTGGTTCTGCTGGGGTTGTATGACTTTGAGGTGAAAAAAGCCCCCGTTCTGTTTGGTGAACATAACTGAAATTGGGGGAGGATCTGCTTAACATTTTTTGGTGTGTCTGGATATGGATATCCCCTTGTTGCTTTTGATGATCGGAAATCCACTGTATCAAAAACTTTCGGAATAGTTTCGGGCGTGTGGCGGTCAGTAGTTTAGGAATCGCAGGATTGTTGCTGCTATAATCTTTATCATAACTCGCTACCGTCGTATCTAAATCACCGAGTCCTGACAACGTATTGGCCATAGGACCAAAGTATGGTCTTTCTGCCGTTGATGAATGAATACTCTGATAACTGGGTCCAATATGGCGGCCTTCAAGGTCTTCCACATCAGCTGTTGCCGTGAAGTTCCCGGATGCTGCTGGTTTTCCTACCCCGGACACTGGCGGTGCTTTCTCTGTGACAGTGAATGGCGTATATGTGAGAAGGATGGCAGAGAATACACGCAAACAGGCAACGCTGTCATTCTTCTTTGTTTGTTGGCTTGTATGATTACATTTCCATGTTATATTATCTAATGCTTCTTTCTACGTGCACACGCACGCACTCACAGAGACAGACATACATACATATATACAGAAACACACACAAGTAATACGTAATGCGTTTAAAAAAAAGGAGGATTAGGATTAGTGAAAACTGAAAACCGGACACATACGTATCTCACCCGTTATGGCCATATGGCCTGAGAAAGCAGAAAAAGAATAAGAAGAAAAGGATAGTGTGCATGTTGCACATAGAATATCAATTTAATGTCTCAGATCAATAACCCCTTGGTTCAAAACACGTGTTGAGCATATTTCCACTGTCTTTGGTTGCGGTTCATACAAATAGAAACTTCACTGATTGATGCATCATGCGAAGTGCCACCCAGTCTCTCAATACATCTTCGTGCGATAAGGAACAATGCCAAGGCAATACAGTAACTACGACGAGCATTGGGAATTCCCTTCTACAAGGGAAATGAGTTTTGATAAACGACACAGCACGACTATATGTTTCTCTTATCAGAAAATGGTTACTGTATCTGTTCTCTATCTTTTCCATGCTCCATAAGTGTGCATGCGATCGAACAAAATCATTCTTTCGTTTGTGTAATCGTGTCTGCAATACTAATAGCAAGTCCACGACGTATAACACTAGCCTGTCTGCAATTGGCAAGTCACGTTTCTTAGGGTGTAGCTTGACAAACACATCAGTCATTTAAAGCTGCTACCACGTAAGCAACACTGTCGCCTAAAAAGTAACTCACGAAATCATGATCGACAAAAATAAAATGTAATCCTCTCTCCTTCAATGACCAGTGCGATCATCATCATCCTCACCATCATCATCATCATCATCATCATCGTCGTCGTCGTCGTCGTCATCGTTATCATCATCATCATCATCATCATCATCATCATCGTCGTCGTTGTCGTCGTCATCGTTATCATCATCATCATCATTCATCATTTGTCGTCGTCATTATCAAACAAAAAATTTTTTTTATTTTAAAGGTACACCCTGAACCAATCAATTGGGGATGGGGTGGGTGGGTGGGTGGGATTGCAAACATGTACCCTCCCTGGCTTGTTTATTTAGCGTATGTCAACAGTGAACGGTTGTTGTTTCGTGATGCTCAAACACTCCACGAAATGTAAACAAAATCTAATCCTTGTAACTTTCTGAGCAGAAAAACAAACAAACCGACCCCCCCCCCCCCCCCCCCGATATTTGAATGGTAATCCAGATTTACCGTCTACAGAATCAAATCATTAGTTACACCCTTCTTTTGTGTAAAATGAACGAAAGTAAGACAAAGGCAGACGCACAGACAAGTCATCAACGCCACAGTAACCTTTGCTGGAGGTAATTAGAACACTACTTATCTCCCCATGATTTTGAAAGAGTTTCTTCTTTGAAGGCATTCTGATATCAAACTTTCAGTATGGCTTGTACCCACGTGTCGTCATATCCGGCCACAAGGAGCGCTCCATAGTATGGGAGACCGCCATCTTAGTCAGTAACTTTGTTTGAAAACTGCCCGATCGATGCTGTTTACACACAAATATGACTAAGATGGCGACACTTCCGTTGGAAGGGTCGAGATGCGCACACAGGTGGGCGGGAGCCATAATGAAGTTAAAAAATAAACTGTTTCTTCAAACCGACAATTATGTTGTGGACATGATACTTCGCATTCATTCATCATACTTCCATGCACTTAATATATTTCATAAAGGGAGACCCGCTCACTACAAATTAACAAAAGTGCAATAACCTACCATTTTGTCTACTTATGAACATAAACATGTGCGGTGAACGCACACAAACAAAATGGTAAAATGTCGAACGTTGAAGGCTTCGATAGAAAACGGACGAAACAGCATGGTGAGACAATCTGAAACCGAATTCAGAGAAAGGACGAAATGAGAGGGATTGAAATGACAAAACGGCATTGAGAGGCAGGATAAAAAGGCACTGTTCTCACATTTTTAAAAGACAAGGGGAGGGGCAAGGGAAACAAATTCCCCATGCAAAAAAAAGAACAAAAAATAGAAGAAAAGACGGAAGATCTCTACCACCCCAACCATACCACCAGAATCTTGACAGATCGATCGATTGAGAGAGGAGAGAGAGAGAGAGAGAGAGAGAGAGAGAGAGAGAGAGAACATTTGAACAAATTGTTTAATGATTAGGCCTTTGGCCCATATCACTGGAGGTGAGATAAAAAAAAAAAACAGGAAAAATTGTAGTTGTCATAAATAAGAATGGCATAATACACAAAGACATGAATAACGAAAGAACTCAGATCAACAATAACTAGTTACGTCATCACCGATAACCGTCTCAACTGCAAGGATTTATGGACATAAGTGGCAACAATTATTGACGATTACACTGTTCTCATTTGCAAAGAGAAGAGATAATCTAAGAGAGAGAGAGAGAGAGAGAGAGAGAGAGAGAGAGAGAGAGAGAGAGAGAGAGAGAGAGAGAGAGAGAGAGAGAGAGAGAGAGAGAGAGAGAGAGAGAGAGAGAGAGAGAGAGAGAGAGAGAGAGAGAGAGAGAGACGCTTCAAACGCTTCAAAATGTTTTAATTAACATTGGCATAATAATACACAAAGAGAGAGAGAGAGAGAGAGAGAGAGAGAGAGAGAGAGAGAGAGAGAGAGAGAGAGAGAGAGAGAGAGAGAGAGAGAGAGAGAGAGAGAGAGAGAGAGAGAGAGAGAGAGAGAGAGAGAGAGAGAGAGAGAGAGAGAGAGAGAGAGAGAGAGAGAGAGAGAGAACAAAATTTCAACTCTTTTTTTATATTTTGCAAAGGCCTCTGACTTTTCTGTTATGAAGTCAATTCACCAGACAGAGAGAGAGAGGGGGGGGGGGAGAGAGAGAGAGAGAGAGAGAGAGAGAGAGAGAGAGAGAGAGAGAGAGAGAGAGAGAGAGAGAGAGAGAGAGAGATCGATCACGAAGCACACAAACAGAGGACATTCCAAACAGAGCCAAATGGCTAGGCCTACCTGGCAGGTTCTCAGCGGGAAACAGAGGCGGGTGCACAGTAGTGAAGAGAAGCAGCACCGTGAGGCCTCCGTGGAGAATGGTCCTCATCCTGAACCCCTCTGTGGCGGGGACCACGCTCTGGGTGGATCACAGGTCAACCGGGGGTATAGCTAGCAAGTCAGCCCTTGGGCTACACACACACACACACACACACACACAGATACGTAAAGAAATCGTTAACGAAATTTTAAAAGAAATACACGATACAACGCAGAGACTTCATGTAGGCTACGTCTGAATGCAACAATCAAAATCATATGCATGGCATCAGGTAGTCGTACACTAGGTCTATTTGCAAAATTCACATTTCTGTACATCGAGTTCTTAGCATTTTGAAGTTGATACGCTGATGTTGTATTTCTGCTACTGTTTGCTGTTTCTGTTGACGATTTGTCTGTGTCTCAATGTTGGTTTATAGTATTAGCTGCATGCTTAGAATCAAGGACAGAATGGAAGACTAACTAGGCCCAGCCTAAATTCTTATTCTTGTAAAATAAAGTTTCTGAAGTCTGAAGTCAGAAGGGGATTGAGATATGTGATCAATATTTTAGACTGTCGTTAGAGGTGAAAAAACACACACCACAACACACAAGTTTGATAATTGTCACAATACATGTTGCTTTGTTTTGCTATTTCCCCATGGCAACACAGTGATATGCAAGTCATATTTATTACCAGCGTATCACTGTGTTGTCATGGGGAAAGACCGAAAAATAACAACGTGTATCTTTGCCATAACCAAATTGTAGGCCTACTGATCAGTTGGACCAATGAACGGGCACTGAATGTTTTCAAAGCGATACCTTAATATGTCACAGAGTTTCATCCACATACGTTCACTTTTTTTTCTTTTCTTCCATAATTAAAAAAAATATTTGAAACTGTAGGCCTATACGATTAAATGACAGGAGTAGATTGATAGACAGGTAGACAAACAAAGATAAAAGGCAAATAAACACTCCTGGACATGTAGTCATGAGTGCGGCTAAGACAACTAACCCGGGATGGAAAATGTAAATTAGGTAAAGGTAAAAAAAATCAGTCTAAGCCGCCAATCGGACTGGTAGTTTAGATTAATTTGCATTTTCCATACAGGATTAGTTGTCTTAACCGCACTCATAAAGTTCTACAGGCCCTGGCGGATGGAGGAAACGTAAACCCTCACCCTTCAATATCACACCAAAGAAGATAATGGTTTTCAGCTAGCTATGCATTCAGAACAGTTTATTTGGTCTTCAAAAACCCTGTTGACTGACTCGTTGCTTGGTCGCACTGTACGTAGTTACTACACAGACAAAATCAATAGCAACGAGTGGCATAACCAGTATCCGCGCACGTGCCTTAGTTATAGACAGACGATTGGGTAATCCCAATTTGTCTCACCCCACGGTCTGCATGCGGCGCACGCGCTTTGCAGAAAGACGATTGGATTATAAGAATAGCTATCAATCACAGCCAGTGTTTCCCCGGCCGGGAAGACCCCGCCGTCTTCAGGAATACCGTCCATAAGGCCGTGTACACACATAAGCGGACATTCCATGCGGAAACCCGTGCGCAATCCATAAATAGGGGAAGACGGGGTAAAAGACATGACGGGTTGGGGAAGACGGGGTAAAAAGCCCCACGGTCTGGGTATGAAGCCCACGCGCTTTGCAATTATCTCATGGAATATAAGAAAATTTCAGTCACAGCCATGTTTCCCATGAGACGGGAAGCTAGACATTTCAGGCTCGTCTCATGGGCAAAATGACACTGAAATTTGCGGATTATATTCATGAGATAATTGGTGGTGGGCTTCTTACCCGCCCATGACGCTTTTTAAAAAGCCTTCTTCCCCTAAGAAGCCCATGCCAATTATTTCATGAAATAAAGCAAATTTCAGTCACATTTTGCCCATGAGACGAGTGTTAATGTTTAGCATTCGTCTCATGGGCAAATGTGACTGAAAGCACTCGTCTCTTGGGCAAAATGTGACTGAAATTGGCTTTATTTCATGAGATAATTGGCATGGGCTTCTTACCCGCCCATGGGCCTTTTACCCCGTCTTCCCCTAAGTGAAACAAAGAAGGGAAAATATTTGCGCACGTGTCCGAATTTCCCCTATATGCGTAAGCTTTTATCCTTCTTTCTTCCACTTATTTAGGGTTTTCCGTACGGAACTTAGGGGAAGACGGGGTAAAAAGCGCATGGGCGGGTAAGAAGCCCACCGCAATTATCTCATGAAATGAAGCAAATTTCAGTCTCATTTTGCCCATGAGACGAGTGTTAATGTCTAGCATTCGTCTCATGGGCAAATTTGACTGAAATTTTCTTTATTTCATGAGATAATTGGGGTGGGCTTCTTACCCGCCCATGCGCTTTTTACCCCGTCTTCCCCTACGCGTCTAGTGTGAACCCGGCCTAAGAGTCCCATTTCTTGCAGCCAGTGTTCGTTCGCACGCGTCTTGCAGAAAGACAATTGGATAACAAGTGCAAAGTCCCCTCGCAGCATCGCCGAGGTACTCCGAAATCGGAATGTGTTGGCTGTACACATACATAAAAACGCATCAAAACAGCACGTAACTACATAAAAAGGCATCAAAACAGCACGTAGGGGAAGACGGGGTAAAAAGCGCATGGGCGGGTAAGAAGCCCACCCCAATTATCTCATGAAATAAAGAAAATTTCAGTCAAATTTGCCCATGAGACGAATGCTAAACATTAACGCTCGTCTCATGGGCAAAATGAGACTGAAATTTGCTTCATTTCAAGAGATAATTGGGGTGGGCTTCTTACCCGCCCATGCGCATTTTACCCCGTCTTCCCCTAACTGAATAGTTTTTTTTATATATAGTCTTGGGGTTCGGACCCGTGATTTGAGCGCGCGCGATCATGCGCACACGCGCGCACAGAAAAATTCATGACAACTGTGTTATAGACAATTCATCAAGAAATGTTGTGAAAAAAACTGCATTGAAATACATGCAAAACTTCGCGAGATATTAGCGATTATGTGTTTCGGGGTTTGAACCCCGTAACTAGCGCGACCTTGACCTTAATGTAAAACTAAATACATCAGTGGATAGCTTGCATCTTGGCAAACTAGTATACCAAATTTGATGATGATAGACTGAATAGTTTTTGAGAAAAACGGACGAATAGCCGGACGGACGGAGGCACGTCGGACGGACGGACACCGGACGGACGGACGGACACCGGACGGACGGACGGACACCGGACGGACGGACGGACCACACATAAACAATAGCTCCCCGAACCTTCGGCTCGGGGACTAATAAACAAAATCTCCCACGTCTTCTGTTTCCATTCCTTGCCCTGATTATCTCCCCACGATGTTTACAACGGGTTGCTGGTTCTTACTGCCGCTTGGGTGGGGCTGGGGGTGGGATAAGGGTTTGGGGTGGGAGTGGGAAGAGTGCAAGGGAGAGAGAGAGAGAGAGAGAGAGAGGGGGGGGGGGTGGCGGAAGAGAAAGGGAAGAGGAAAGGAGGCCGCAGGAGTATCCCTTTACCTTATTGATTCAAGGCTTTTATCATTGGTTGAGAAGCTCGAAGTAGGGGGGGGGGGGGGGGGGGGGGGGGGGGGGGCAGTTTCTAACATACAGTTTGGACATCTGTAGGGCTCCACCTTACCAGAAATGTATGATATAGATATGTATCCTTCTGTCCGTTATCACGTGATTTATTAACGCACCCCTTACCCTGAATTAGGACACAAACGCCTTTAAAAAAAATAAAAATCGAAGTAAGCAAGGAAATGCTTTTCTTTGAAAATTTTTCACCCAACCATATCGAACAATTGCTTAAATCTGTTTTCTAGATTGAGTTCTTCACTATTGTATTGGAATACAGGGTATGCGTGCACGCGCATAAGCACTGTGCGCATATATTGTTGTTATGTTTTATTATGTTAATTTACTCCACATGAACAATTTTTAAAGCTTTCAAAAATAATCGTTTGAATTAGTGTTCACCAATTAAACGTGTTATTGCTGATAATGATATTATGAGGAAAGGCATAGAATAATTAGACATAGACAGCATGAACAAACCATTTGTGAACAAAACCGAATGAGAATATTGTGTCCCATTTAAGAATTAGGCTACCTAGTACCTACATAAAAACAGCATGTCCCCACTGCATGGGTACATGCAGCAATGAATATGAAATTAAATAGTTTATAAGTTATTTAAATATAACAGAGAAATAGCCAAACAATAGAATTTCCATTTTGTTTTAAGTCTCAAGAGACCAGGATGATCAGATACTGGAAAGATCGCGTAAGCAAGTTTTTTTTTAGAATGTTTCCATTTTTAGCAAATCGCCTGTACGCGATCGATGAAGACAATTGTCAAAATATCTTTCTTCTTGAACAGGATGTCTCGAATCTGTTGAACCATTGGATAAGTAGTTTCTTCTCTCAGTTACCTATGGCAACCAGAAAAACAACATGGCAGACAGGCAGGTCAAGATCAGAAAGAAATTGTGTTGATATGGCACAGATCTGTTTAGAAAGAAATACGAACAGTTATTATTTGATTTTGTAATGTTGATGTACAGTTGGTGTGTTGCAAGTCAAATTTGTTTATATCGAAATTCCTGATAGGTCGATTTCCCCCCACAAAATGATTACACAGTATACACTATCATAAGGAACGAACGGAAATTGATTTTGTATGACGCTGCCTATATAAATGGATGTAACAGAGTTAATAGTATGTTGAATGTTTAAATGACAGCAATGTCCTTATATGTCAAAGTTTCCCCTGGGGGATACCAGGGGATCTTTCAAAACAAACAGTTCCCCCGCGTTCTGGAAATTACTATCATTTACTATTTTCTGCCTTGTTGGCTTATTCTCCTGCCTTTCCCCGATCACAGCTTCCAAATAACAACAAACTTCCACGTATTTGTTTTACTTTGAGTTCCTCCGAAATCAGAACGTGTCGCCTGAATCAGTGCAGTGGGGGAGATCACTGGGGAAAAAAGCATAAGAGAGAAAGAAAAAATAGAGAGAAGAATCTGTTGCGTGTACGCGCGCACCTATGTGTGGGCGTGTGCGCGCGCGCATGTCAGTGCGTGTCTGTATTAGGGGGAAGTGGGTATATGCGCTCTACGTTTGTGTGAAGGATAGTGAAGGCTGCTTCTAGAAACGAAATGAAAGAATGCCAACTCAATACAGTTGACCTCCGAGAGGTACAGGACAAAATATTTAACCCTTTCGTTGCTGAAATCGCATTACTGCACCACAATGATTTCACACCCATATGTCACTAAAATTATGGCAGTGGTGGATGCCTTGTGTCTCCATACGGGGAGCTGGACGACCCTGCCCCCTCCACGAGTCTCTCCCCATGGGGATACCGGGGAGTCTTTCGTAAAAATAGTTCCCCCACTTTCTAGAAATTCTGTGCTTGTAACTTCGTTTAATCTGCCACTCTCTTTGACTCTGCCTTTTCCCTTTGCTTTCTATCATCTACTATCTTTCTGACTTATTGGCCGATTCTCCTGCCTTTTAAACAATATCTTCCAAATAGTTTTTTCTCCTTTGAGCTCCTCTGAAATCAGAATGTGTCGGCTGTACGCAGCGGGGAGACCAGTGAAAACTGAAAACCGGACATATACGTACCTTTCCCATTATGGCCATATGGCCTGGGAACACAGAAGAAGAAGAAGGAGAAGAAGAAGAAGAAGAAGAAGAAGAAGAAGAAGAAGAAGAAGAAGAAGAACTCAAAATGTCTTTGGAAGCTTTGTAGTTTTCAGTCCACCAGGTCTCACCAAAGTTGTATCAATATGGAATTTTTACAATTTTGATTTTGTTTTCGTCAGAAATATAGTAACATTTTGTTTTAATCGCTACCTGCTCTCTTTTTCTTGGGATTGTGCTGTATTAAAAAAAAAAGAAATAGAACGAAATATTCTCATTTGGTTTTGTTCTAATAATTTGTTTATGCTCTTAATGTGTCAGTCAAAGCTGTGTTATAAAATTAAAGTACTCTTTTACGGTTACTTTAGTCACCATTTCAGCATTACCTTTTTTCCCCAGAGCAAATAAATCACTTGTCCCAGCTGATTTATGTTGATGTTTTCAACTTTGGAACAATAAGCTTAATGGTAGTTTCATTTCTGCAAAAATTAAGGAAGTGTTTATAACTGCCGACTTACACGGATCTTCACCTCTCATACCAACAATGCAAAAAGTAAAACACAATACTAGCCACACTACACAAGGCTAAAGAGTCAAGTGTTGTTTGTATCAAACTTTCTATTTCATGCAATGGATCATTTACAGATCATTTTGCATGGAATATGCATTGGTACGATTCGCCATCTCCTGTCTATAGATACTACTAAAATACTAGTCTGAGCTTTTTGTTCTCTCTAAACAGATTATGTCTCGCGTTGAACGCGTATTGACATAACAACCAATTCAAGGCCCCTCCCCCTCTCCATTAACCACACCTGATATCCCTTCATTGGCTTCCATCAAAGCACGTATTGACTACAAAATTCACCACTCTATGTCATTCTTATTTCTCTGGAAATGCCCCTATACATTCCCATGCTTTCTGTCTATACTCCATCAAGGCAATTGCGGTCATCTTCAGATTAAAATTCTCTGTGTTCCTAGTACAAACAAAAATGTTTGGTGAGCGCTCCTTTTCCTTTTCGGCCCCATCAGAGGAACTCCTTACCACGCGAAACCGCCATGGTCCTTGCAATGTTTCAAATCAGCTCTCAAGACCCACCTGTTCAAGCTACATCACAACCTTTAGGCCACAACTTCTGGACTCTTCTCACACACACACCCCCTCCCCCCATATTAGTTTCACTGAGCTGGAGGAAGTTGGTGCACTTCACGTCAGCTGGCGCCCCCCGATGACTCCTCGCGGAGAGAAATGGAGAGGAGGAGAGAGAGAGAGCTGAGAGGAGAGAGAGAGTGGTGGAGAGAGACTGTGGCGCCCCGATGTGTGTGTGTTGACTTTGTTCAACTGATTGTATTTTGTATTGTGTTTTTTGGGTGGGGGAGGAGGTGGTGATGGTAACGGTGTGTGTGTGTGTGTGTGTGTGTGGGTGTGTGTGTGTTGGTGGAGATGTTCACTGTGGCGCCCCGGTGTGTCCTCGCGGTATGCCTATTGGCATGTGCGTGAGAGATTATTTGGAGGAAGTTGTTGAATTTGTTGCTTCTTAATTTTTTTGTTGTTGTTAAGCGCATAGAGCTTCACATTGGTGGCGGAATGCGCTATATAAATGATTCGCGGAGTTATTATTATTATTATTTCCAGCCCCTTGAGCAAACGTTGAGCGCATTGCTGACAGGAAGTTGGTTGAACGCGCAGACTTCAAGGCCCCTGTGGCGCCCACTGTTATGACAATTATCCTCCATTATACGAAAGAGTTCTGACAGCATCACAGAATGGACAGCAAAATCATTGGCAGAAACCCAGAGGCTCACGACCAACAGAGCTGGAGGAAGTTGGTGGAGACTTCACTGTGGCGCCCCGATGACTCCTCACGGAGTTAAGGGAAGGAGGAGGCGGAGGAGCTGGAGGAAGTTGGTGAAGACGTCACTGTGGCGCCCCGATGACTCCTCACGGAGTTAAGGGAAGGAGGAGGAGGAGGAGCTGGAGGAAGTTGGTGAAGACTTCACTGTGGCGCCCCGATGACTCCTCACGGAGTTAAGGGAAGGAGGAGGAGGAGGAGCTGGAGGAAGTTGGTGGAGACTTCACTGTGGCGCCCCGATGACTCCTCACGGAGTTAAGGGAAGGAGGAGGAGGAGGAGCTGGAGGAAGTTGGTGAAGACTTCACTGTGGCGCCCCGATGACTCCTCACGGAGTTAAGGGAAGGAGGAGGAGGAGGACCTGAAGGTGAAGACTTCACTGTGGCGCCCCGATGACTCCTCACGGAGTTAAGGGAAGGAAGAGGAGGAAAAAGAAAGGGTCACTCCATGAACTGCCAATAATTCTTGGTTTTGATTTTGATCGGTAACGATGACGGAAGTCCAATTCAGGACGTTAACACCAGCGGGAAAAAAAACTTTGGAGAGAGCAACTGTTTAACCCTTTTACCGCCAATGTCACATTTTAGCACCATACTGATTTAACATCCATGCTACTAAAAGGCATAGAAGTTGGATCAGCTATCCAATATCCTTATGTTGTTAATTTTGGGAGAGGAAAGGATTTATTTGATGCATGTCATTGGGGGATTCACAGTATTGCAGATGCCAACTTTTCTTTACGTAGGTAAGCTTGAGAGAAAATTTTGGATGAAAAATGGCTGGCGGCGAAAGGGTTAAAAAAAAACTCCTGCCAATATATACCTCCGCCGACCAAGTTAGGCCTATGCTTTTCTGTTTGTATATTTATCTGTCGTTGAAAAGAAAACAACAGATTTGAAGCATAAGGATAGCATAGCCCAAAACAAGTCTCCTATCAACTTTGAATATGCTTTGCATTGTCTTGGAGACACAGGAATGCTAACATTTTATCTGTATCTGCCCTAGGAAAGAAAAAAAACAACAAAAAAAGAAGAAGAAAAAAGAAAGAAAGGAAAGATTGCATGAGTGAGCAAGCTAGCGGAGAGTAGGCCTAGATGAATGATTGGGTGTGGTTGGTGTGAGAGTTACATATTTGTTTAAATGTAAAGTTTCTGTCTCATGTTTTTGATTAATATTTTAATTTTAACTTTTGATGTACTTTATCTGATTTTACACGGTGGAAGACCATTTTCCAATGAACAATGCCAATGGACAACAAAGAAACTTATGACTTATGACTTATGACTTATGACTTATGACATATGACTTATGACTTATGACTATTATAGTTTTCATATTCTCTACTCGGTTGCATACATCTCTAAAAGTAGATGACGTTTTTGTTCACGTTGCGGTTGCTCTGTTTGTGTGTCTGCCTGTCTTGCTTATATACAAAGAACTCCATTCAATAAAGTTATGGACAGATTCAAAAATCTAAAAACATGGGGAATCAGGGTGTCACTGAAAGGACGTTCTGCTAAGTACTGGAATTAATGAAGGTCATCATTTTGTTAAAGATTCAAACATATTTTTCATTTACTACTATGTGCATAATCTGATGAAATTGCTGTATCATTTTTATAGATTACATACTAATTAGAATGGCTAATTGTGTAAAATAGCCACACCTTGGATTGAAACCATATCACAACAATGCATTTAGGCCAATGCACCCTTTGCACCTATGTACATTCTACCAGAGTGTAGAGTGGTACAGAGGTAACGCGTTCGCCTCGTGTACAGTAAGCCCGAGTTCGAACCTGGATACAGGGGATTTTCCCTCTCACGCTGCACTAGACCTTACGGTCTGAACGTGGAGTCTTTCGGATGAGACGATAAACCGAGGTCCCTTGTGCCCATGCACTTAGCACATGTTTAACCCAGTGGCAACGAAAAAGTTGTCATTTGGTCAAAATTTACCCCCCTCCCTTTCTTCCTCATCAATGACACGAAAAGCGCATGTCAATTAAAAAACAACAACCCCAAAATATCTTCTTCTAGCAATGACGAAACAAATGAATACTGTTACTTACACAGTTGCAGTGCAATATACAAATATGATAAAAACATCACCCCTTGGCATTTCCCCCAAAGAGATTAAGAAACACATAGCTAAAGCTATGGTAGTTTACATAAATAAATTATCAAGAAGAAAGTTTCATATTATATCCGCGACAAAAGAGTAAAAAAAAGAAAAGAAGCAAATATTGCACATTTTCACATTTGGGCGTACACAACCCAGTGGTAACGCATCCTATTCAAAAGTCTTGT
>CM065683.1:32483780-32486280 GCA_017654935.2 Phymorhynchus buccinoides
TGTACCTCTCTGTATGTTTCTCTCTCTCTCTGTTTGTCTGTCTGTCTGTCTGTCTGTCCCCCCCCCTCTCTCTCTCTCTCTCTCTCTCTCTCTCTCTCTCTCTCTCTCTCTCTCTCTCTCTCTCTCTCTCTCTCTCTCTCTCTCTCTCTCTCTCTCTCTCTCTCTCTCTCTCTTTTTCTTCTTCATGGATAATTCTTCGATGATTATTTTTTGCATGCTTCTTCACTATTTTTGTGTTGAATATATTGATTTTCTTGCATGTTTGTTTGAGGGCAAGATGTAAAAAAGCCCATTGTGTGCTTACTCTTTTTCCCTCAATAATTTGTTTTCGTTCGTTCGTTCGTTCTCTCTCTCTCTCTCTCCCTCTCTCTCCCTCCCTCTCTCTCTCTCTCTCTCTCTCTCTCTCTCTCTCTCTCTCTCTCTCTCTCTCTCTCTCTCTCTCTCTCTCTCTCTCTCTCTCTCTCTCTCTCTCTCTCTCTCGTCTGTGTTTTCTTTTTTTTCTTCTTCTTCTTCTTCCCTTTAGGCAGCCAATGTCACCGCGTTGAAGATTGTGCTGCTTTTTGTTGGATGTTACGAAGATTAAAGAAAGTCATGGAAGTCATAGAAGGTACGAATGGTAATGAACGGAAAATGAAACTAGAACAAGATGTTCGCTATCATTGTATGGACAACAACAACATCAACAACAAAAATGTTTACAGTTACGTTCATATGTTTGAAGAAAGCAAGTCCATCGTTCGGGTACAATTATTTTATTTTTGTTTATATATACTGCTAAAATAAAAAATAAACGTATACTTGTTGCTGTTCAAGGCAGTCACACACCCTACTGGTTTGACAACCTCCACACGCAATTATATCAATTGACTGAATGATGTGAGGATGAAGATGAAATCTCCATACATTCAGCTATATCCATGTGATATGTCACAACAGCAACAACAATATCATGGTATGGTTTTCTGTTAATTCTTTTTGTTTTTTAAATGAAGACGATATTTTCGAGTAGGCCTACAAGTTATGCATTTCTTTGTTTGAACATTAGGCGGAGGTTGGCACTATGTCAGTACTGTCGATGGGTCCATACTGCTAAGTCCCAGTCCCTCTAAGTCCCAGACCCGCTATGTCCCACTCCATCTAAGTGGTTGCATGATATGTCTATGACCACGAGGTCGTGTCTATGTGATTTTTAAGTCAAAGTGACCACTGGTCATTGTCACTGACCACTGGTCATCCACATTGTGCAAGGCGCAGCAGTACTCACGACACACAAATAAGCTGTTAAATAGTGAAAAAGTGGAATTTACTTCAAAGTGACCACTGGTCAGTAGCAGTGACCACTGGTTAGTAGCAGTGACCACTGATCATCTGCATTATACAAATGCATAAAATAATCATCTGGTGACAGGAAATTAGAATCAAAATGTGATGCTTAAATCAAAGTGACCACTGGTCATCTACACTGTGCAAGGTACCAAAATGATCAGAACAGTCATGTCACATCGACACGTGAACATAGACACGTGAACATAGACATAACATATCCACTTAGAGGGAGTGGTACATAGCGGGCCTGGGACTTAGAGCGCCTGGGATTTTACGGGCAGTTCCCCTGTCAATTCATCAATACACGTCGTTTTCCCCAAGGCAGGTGTGTCTCTCTTGTCTCCAGCGTATTCAAAACACAGCTGCTCGTCTTGTCCTTAGGAAGAAAACGTTCGATCATCTTAGCCCTCTTCTCCGTTCTTTGCACTGGCTTCCTGTCGCAGACAGAATTGAGAATAAATTAAACACCCTTTGCTATAAATCTATCCATAAAGCTGGTACGATGGAGATCTTACCTCTGCGACAATATTTCCATCTATACGCCAGCTCGCACTTTACGTTCAGTTTCTGACCCTCTTTCTCTCCAGATCCCTAGGTATAAGCTTTCAACTGTTGGTCGGCGCTCATTTTGTGTCTCAGGACCGACCTCCTGGAACAAACTTCCTCTTTCCCTCCGTCTGCTAACCTCAAAACCCACCTGTTCCCCCGTCATTGAAGCTCCCCTCTCTTTCTCGTCTCTCTTGCCATTAAATCTGTTTCTGCTGTATTCCATTTATGTCATCCGTGTGTGTTCGCTTCGTATTGCGTTTTTGTTTGAATGCGCTATGAATGCTAACGGGTGTGCGCGCTTTCATTTGATTTATATCGACGAAAATAGGGTTTTACGCCCTCTTCGGCCTTTCGGCCATGTGGGGCATTTGTGAATATAAAGATGGTGGGAACAATACTGGAGGCAATACCCGGAGGCAGTGCTTAACCAGTAAAGTCCCGATCTTTTTTTAAAAATACAGATATGTGCAGCAGTAACCACGCATCGGATAAACCTCATCGGCTATTGCACTGCCACAATGTAAATGTATTGATTTCTATCAAGATTCAGCGCCGTATAAATACTGTATGTTGTTGTTGTTGTTGATGGCTCGTCTCACATGTTACGGTCTGTGTACACGTTAAC
>CM065683.1:32496280-32503780 GCA_017654935.2 Phymorhynchus buccinoides
GATATTGCCATCGTGTTGTATCAGTTATTTTCGGTAACTTTGTTAATTTGTTTTGTTTGTTTGTTCACAGGATGGGTTCGTCTTCCTCTTTGCCAAGATAAGAGGGGGAAGAGGAGGATACGAACAAGTGTGAAATTCATCATAAAACCATGCGTCTGCGTTAACCCTTTTGTCACCTCAGTAGCCTGTCTGTTTTTATGAGATTTTCTTGTTAGATTTTTGGTAATTTCTTGGTCATAATGCAACTAACAATGCATTAGAAAAGCAGCCATATTTGAGGATTCAGTCCAATTGATATTTTGCTTTTGCAAATAAGGTCATTGATATTTTGCTTTTACCAATAAGGTCATTGAGAGTTTGTTTTTACAAATAAGGTCATTGAGATTTTTTGTTACAAATAAGGTCATTGAGAATTTGCTTTTACAAATAAGGTCATTGAGATTTTGTTTTTACAAATAAGGTCATTGAGAAATTGCTTTTACAAATAAGGTCATTGAGAATTTATTTTTACAAATAAGGTCATTGAGATTTTGCTTTTACAAATAAGGTCATTGAGAGTTTGCTTTTACAAATAAGGTCATTGAGAGTTTGCTTTTACAAATAAGGTTGTCAAGACCTTATCCTGATTATTAAAAAAAAAATCGGGACTTTCCTTGTATTGCAGTACCTCCAGGATCATCCCACTAACTTTATACATTGAGAGTTTGCTTTTACAAATAAGGTTGTCAAGACCTTATCTTGATTATTAAAAAAAAACTTCGGGACTTTCCTGGTATTGCAGTACCTCCAGGATCGTCCCTCTAACTTTATATTTATTAATGTTCCATAATTATGTACCTGTGACTTGATAACATTGTATTTTTCTAAATAGTTCGTTTTTCTTGGAAGAGTGTCATGTTTCCAGTAGTTTTCTTGTACAACAGCTTGAGAGAGAGAGAGAGAGAGAGAGAGAGAGAGAGAGAGAGAGAGAGAGAGAGAGAGAGGGAGAGAGAGAGAGAGAGAGAGAGAGAGAGAGAGGAGAGAGAGAGAGAGAGAGAGAGAGAGAGAGAGAGAGAGAGAGAGAGAGAGAGAGAGAGATGCGTATAATTATGTTCATATGCAAGTTAATCTCTCTGTATGAACATAATTATATGCATACCTCAGGAGACAGAGAGAGAGAGAGAGAGGAGAGAGAGAGAGAGAGAGAGAGAGTAGAGAGAGAGAGAGAGAGAGGATAGATAGATAGATCTGATGAGACATAGATTATATGCATAGATCAGAGAGAGAGAGAGAGAGAGAGAGAGAGAGAGAGAGAGAGAGAGAGAGAGAGAGAGAGAGAGAGAGAGAGAGAGAGAGAGAGAGAGAGAGAGAGAGAGAGAGAGAGAGAGAGAGAGAGAGAGAGAGAGAGAGAGAGAGAGAGAGAGAGAGAGAGAGAGAGAGAGAGAGAGAGAGAGAGAGAGAGAGAGAGAGAGAGAGAGAGAGAGAGTCAGTCAAATTTATGGTTATACTATAACTTATAGCAACAATAAAATGTTAAAAGTTACAACTGAAAATATTTTTGAGACCGTATGAATGTTGTCCAGACACATAGAGGAAATATGCAAGCGGAAAACACGCGCGCATGCACACACACACACACACACACACACACACACACACACACACACACACACACACACACACACACACAGAGTGACGATTCACACACGCACGCGCGCGCACACACACACGAGCGAGCACACGCACACACTCAGAGAGAGCTCACACACCTCTCTCACATACTCTCTCCTTCTCAAAACGCTCTCACTTCTCTCTCTCTCTCTCTCTCGATCTCTCATCTCTCCCTCTGCTCTCTCTCCAAACTCACAGTAATCCATGTCAACACATGCACACACTCAACTCATCTCTCTCTCTCCATCTCTCTCTCTCTCTCTCTCTCTTCTCTCTCTCTCTCTCTCTCTCTCATCCCACTCTCCTCTCTCTCTCCTCTCTCTCTCTTTCCTTCTCTCTCTCTCTCTCTCTCTCGATCTCTCTCTCTCTCTCTCTCTCTCTCTCTCTCTCTCTCTCTCTCTCTCTCTCTCTCTCTCTCTCTCTCTCTCTCTCTCTCTCTCTCTCTCTCTCTCTCTCTCTCTCTCTCTCTCTCTCTCTCTCTCTCTCTCTCTCTCTCTCTCTCTCTCTCTCTCTCTCTCTCTCTCTCTCTCTCTCTCTCTCTCTCTCTAGTCGGAGGGAAAATGCAGACCAGACAAATAAGGAATCCTATTACTTACTGCACGGGTCGAGAGTAAGTACTTTGGTATAGTTGACGAGCGCTGTACCGTTTGTTTCATTGAAAATGAGAATTTGGGTATGTAACTTCAAAAGTTTTTTTGGGGTAAAAATTGCAAAAGCTATATCCATCTTCTTCTTTTGACTACAATCGCAATACATTGTGATCTCTCCATTACTTTACATACGGGCTTCAAAACATTTAAGTGGGCTTCCCTGAAATGTTTGTAGCAATTTGTGATCTTGGGTATACTGGATGTTATTGTGTATCTCTGTAGTTTTTCAGTATTTCCTACTCCAGTCTGCATTATGTGATTATGTAGAAGAGGCCGCATAGAGTTTTTAAATCAGGTTTTGATGTGGTGAATAGCTTGAACATTCGGAAAGCATTACGTTTTGGCCATCAAACCAGTAATTTGTGTCAAATATTGTGTTTGCGGCTGTTGTTCTACAGTAAAATCCAGATGTTTAGGTTGTAATTAGGCCAAAGATATTCTAAAAGGGTAAGATGGATTACTTAAGAGCTCGGCGAACCGGGCTGATAGAGTTATCGTTAGTGGGGACAGTACACTTTTCACAGTGCAGGCTATCCAAAAACTCAGACTGGAATTTGAACGGATAATTCAACTGGCCTATCGCCGTGTAAAATGTGTCCTGTTTAAAAGGGACATAACCAGTGTTTCTGTCCTCACTACTCATATAGGGAAAAGAGACCGGATGCTTATCTTCCCCTAAACAGTCTTTGATTAGGCTAAGTGTGTTGTGTTGTAATGAGGCGGTATTTTATAATTCATGCATATTTTTATTTGATCAAAACTGTCTATTAATGTGAAGACAGGAGTGATTTCCCTTGCCGATACTGCACAGTTTTATATCATGGGCAACTTTTGGGCTGTTGGTACATTAGTTTGCATAGCTGTTTTGCCGAGATCTCAACATATTCTACTCAGAGCTTCACCTGACAAAATCACATTTCTACTGGGGTGCATTCTTGTAGGCTACACACTAACAGATACACTTTATGCTTTAGCTCATTACCTAGCCGTGCTGACGTGATTTTGTCAAATTGTACGTATTTAGTGCCATCAAATCCCTCTCCAAATGATATATTTAAACAGCACAGATTGTCTCCTGTCTACCAATTAAAAAAAAAGTAACAACAAATCTGTATTAGTCCACAACAAATCAATGAATTAACCCAGTCATCCATGGTTACTTTGTCTCAAATTTCGGCTCACTAGTACTTTCATTTGCATTCAAACTGTTTATAATAATGATAATATATGCGATATGTTCAAATGTTTTTAATAAAGTATTTGATTGCAATTGTCTGCATTTTTTTCTGCTCAATAATGACATTGCTTCGGTTTTTAATGTGCTTTCAACATGGCTGCCTAAACAAGTCAAGGGGAGCAACTCTGAGTGTCTTTTGGGCTGATTTGATAAACTAACATTATTTCCCTCAGATGACTATTTTATAGTTATAATTTAAAGAGCCAGTTATTTAAAAACATTTTTTAAGTTACATACCCAAATTGTCATTTTCAATGAAACAAACTGTACCTGCATTTCAGTATCAGACCTGTTTACTCTGCTCTTTTCGAATATTCTACTCAATTTGGACCTCTACTACTCTTCAAAATCGAAAATAATGCTCTTGAATTCTTGATTACTGCTCATTTTCAGTGAACATTGTTTAATCGTTTAATGAATAAAACTACACATTTTGCACCCAAACTACTCATTTCAGCTATCCGGACTACTCAAGACTTGTGTAGGGGGTAAACAGGTCTGCAGTATACTGTACTTTGTCAGTAATAACAGACAAAAAAGTGTCTTTCTCAGAAATATTTTATAACAAATGAAAAAAAACCACGTAACCAGAATGTTTACATTTTCATATAAGAACTAAATTTTGTAATTCCCAAAGCTTTTATTTCCAAGCGTTTGTCAATCCGCAATAAGTATTAGGTACATGTATTAGGTACTTTATAGTCACAGAGGAGTCTCTGTGAAATTCGGGTTGCTCCCACCTGAAGAGCGCGTCGCAGCCAGAGGCGTGCCACCCAATTTGTTTTTCTTTTGCATGCGATTTTTGTGTGTGACTGATGAGGAAGGAAAGAGGAGGGGGGGGTGGGGGGGGTGGGGGGGGGGGGGGTATATTTTTACCAATTGACAATTTGTTCGTTGTCACTGGGTTTAACGTATACTAAGTGCGTGAGCACACATGACCTCAGTTTATCGTCTCATCCGAAAGGCCTAGTGCAAAGTGAGAGGAAAAATTCCCTGTACCCAGGTTCGAACTCGGGTTTACTTGACACGAGGCGAACGCGCTACCACTGTGCCACTCTACACTCTACTACTATTGTAAGGACTTCTAAGATATGATGCCAAGTCTCATACTATCTCAACGCGACTTCAGGCCCAGGAATAGTGTTGTCCATGTTAAGTGGGCCCCATTATGTAGAATGAGTGAATAACACATAAACACACACACACACTCACGCGCGCGCGCGCACACGCACGTACGCACGCACGCGCACGCACACACGCACACGCACACACACACACACACACACACACACACACACACACACACAACACACACACACACACACACACACACACACACACACACACACACACACACACACACACACACACACACACACACACACACACACACTTCCCGCCTCATCCAAATTGACACAGCAACCATAGTTGTAGTGGTGTGGAGGGGGAATACTGACCGCTGACACTGTTAACAAGAGATCAACAGAAGAAAAAAGGCTTCTTCTTCTTCTTCTTGTTTTCTTGAATTGAGATTTAAAAGAAGAAAGAGTAGGCTAATTTCGGAGGTGTTCAGGGAGGGAGTTCCAGATGGCTGGTGCTCTGAAATTGAAGGCTTTCTCATCATTTTTCCCCCCATCATCTTTATATATTTATTTTTCCATCTTGCACACTCTTCTCTCTCTCTCTCTCTCTCTCTCTCTCTCTCTCTCTCTCTCTCTCTCTCTCTCTCTCTCTCTCTCTCTCTCTCTCTCTCTCTCTCTCTCTCTCTCTCTCTCTCTCTCTCTCTCTCTCTCTCTCTCTCTCTCTCTCTCTCTCTCTCTCCATCCGTTGTTGTCGTTGTTGCCGCTGCCGTCGTTCCCGTCCTCCGTCGCCGCTGTTGTTCTCTCCTCCAGCCTCCTTTGTTTCTTCTTCATCTTCACCTTGTCTCCTTTTCCTTTTTCTTCGTTCCTGGCTTTCCCTTTTCCCCTCCTCCTTCTGTCCCTCCCTCTCTCCTCCTCCTCTTCCCCTTTTCTTCTTCTTTCTTTTCATTTTCTATCTTTCTTTCCTGTCAGAAAGCGAGAGCTTTGATAGGTACAGAGAGAAGAAGAGAGAAACATACTACATTAATTTTGTAAGCTTGATGTCTTGTCATGATGTTCCAAGTATATGAAAACTAGATTGGTTCGTTTGTATTAAGCATTAACATTTTGAAATGAGTATGTCTATGTTATTATAATATATAAGTATATTATTTTTTAACCCACTGCACCTTTAAAAATCCGTGGTCTTTTTTCTGACGTCACAACATTATTATGATGTAAGAAATAGTTCGCATAGACTTACTTTGATGACATTCTTCTTCTTCCTCTTCTTCCATACCAGAAAGCTTATATCTCTGATGCATCGGGACAAATGGTTTCAGTCAGGCTTGTGGGGAGCATGTTCCACTCTCTGACCGTTCGTGGGAAGAAAGAGTGGTAGAGGACTGGGTGGGCTGTTCTTTCTTGATGAAATCTCTGGGCTCCTCTCGTTCGTTCTTTAGTTTTACGTCTGTTCACCCGCAAGTGATATTAGACATCCCCCAAAAATGTGTGTGTGAAATGAATTAAGCCTACAGCAGATAGCTATTGAAGTGAGAGTGTGTGTGAGTGCGTGGATGGTAGTGTTATTTATGTGTTTTCCCTACACATCTATTCATACAAAACTAACTGAGTGCATGTAAAAATTATATTAGCAGATATATAAGATGGGAGGGAGGGGAGGGGGGGGGGGGGCCATACAGTAACATTTCAAACTGACTTAATATGTAACATGAAGAGCTAAGCAAGTGTGTCTAAGTTTCTAAATGGCTAACAACAAAAATATAATAACATAAATTAAACCAACAATTAATTAGTAACTCAAAGAAAAATACCAACAGGACTTATGTGCAGGATTTCTGAAAAAACAGATTAAAGTTGTTTAAGATTTTTTCAATTGTTAAGGTGTTTGATGGTTCAGCAATTCACCAACAGTTTTGCTGATTTGTTCTTTAATTCTAGGACATTATAGGAGCAAAGGATTTATAGATATTTGATTTCCACATATACACTTAACGTCCTTAGAAAATTTTGTTTTAAAAGCATTTAAACGAAGTTTAAACATCAAAGATATGATTTGTCTTGAACTTGCATCTTTGAGCTGTTTTAAAATTAAGTAGGAATTCATTGTACTTGAGCCTTTTATACAATAGCGTGAATATTGACTGTCTGAAGTCATTAACATGCTGTCAAAATTATCTTTGGATAATTTTTCAATATGTTTATAATATTCATGCAGATCTAAATTCACATTAAGTTGAATCGTTCCCTCGGAATTACGCGCTGCACTTCTAGCTGCTCGATCAACCAATTCATTTGAGTATATTCCACAATGGGAGGGAACCCAATAAAAAGTTACACTAATGTCTTTACTCGATAATTGATTAATTAAATGTTTGATATCTAATATCATTTCAAGGCGTATGTTAATAATTTGACCTTTGATAGCTTGTAATGCTGATTTCGAATCTACACAGTAATATTTTAGAAGCATTTATAGGTAATTCTGCAGTATTTTAATTAAGAACGAGAGAATTGTTAGCTATTTTAATGGCATTACAATAGCTAAAAATAAAATTAAAATAGCTAACAATTCTCTCGTTCTTGGGTCGCTGGGGCGCATATACTGGCTTGCGTTCAAATCAACCAGGCTGCTGTTAATTGTGTGCAGTAGGCACAGGTGGTTGATCTTCCTCCGCGTTTCGAGACTGTCCCACTGCAGCTCCCCTAGCATTCTGTCAACACAGCCAGGTGTCTTGTCTCCGTAGTTGTTGAAGAAGAACCTGACTGCCCTGCGCTGTACCATTTCTAGCTGGCGTACATCCTTCTGAAGATGAGGATCCCAGGCTGCTGAGGCGAACTCGGGTTTGCTGTGCAAGAGGCGAACGCGTTACCTCTGTGCCAC
>CM065683.1:32513780-32518780 GCA_017654935.2 Phymorhynchus buccinoides
GAGCAGGATGGTATGCAAATGAAGTGAAACGTCACGACCTGATCGAGTCACATGAGGTAGTCACATAGTCTGTCGCCGGCTTTAGAGAATACTATTGCATTTGTAAGAATTCTCCTTCTTCTTTTTCTTCCCCTTTTTAGGGTCCGATTTGGCTGACATTTTCAGAAAAGTTGCAGGACCATGTTGGTATTAGAAATTTGAAATATTAAAAGATGTTGCCGATTTTTCGGCAAAATGTGACCGAAAAACCGCGAAACCGGCAACATTTCAAACTTGAATATATCAAAAACGGCTGATTGTAATTTGTTCATATTTGCAGTATTTAGTTAAAAAAAAAATTGTTTTCAACACGTCCAGTATAACAACGAACCGGAAGTACCAACCGGAAGTGCTCCAGCAAGAACATGCTGCTTTCATTTGGATCACGGAATAGCCAAAACCGGAATTGACGTCAATAAACCGATTGGACAAATTTTAAATCTTGAATAACTTGATAAAGGCTGCACGGATTGTGTTCATATTTTCAGTATTTTAAAAAAAGTAGCATGGCAATACTTTCGCTATGAAATTAAACCGGAAGTATCAACCGGACGTATGTCCGAAACTTGCCGATTTTCGCCAAATTTCAAATTTAATTACTCAAAAAGCCTTCGACAAAATGCAATGATATTTTACGTTTCTAATAACAAGCTTGTTGAGTGAGAGAATAAGAAAGAATTCGTAAAGAATAGGAAGTATGAGGGAAAGAGAGAGAGAGAGAGAGAGAGAGAGAGAGAGAGAGAGAGAGAGAGAGAGAGAGAGAGAGAGAGAGAGAGAGAGAGAGAGAGAGAGAGAGAGAGAGAGAGAGAGAGAGAGAGAGAGAGAGAGAGAGTGAGAGAGAGAGAGAGAAGAAGGAGGAGGAGGAGGAGGAGGTGGATGAGAATAATAATAATAAGAGGAATCAGAAAACAAGACCCCTCTCCTCAATTATTGCCACATGTGACATTATGCTTGTCCTGCCTGCGACAGGATCCCGTGGAGCAGATATGGAAGATCAACCAGTTTCTGGGCCTCAACAGGAGCAGGCAACTCTGTGAGGGCATCGCCGAGGCGTGCCAATTCTCCAAGATGAAAACAGCCAAGGAGGCCCAGAAGCCTGAACTGTTTGGAAATCATTTGTGGAAGCCTGGGTCTGCTGGGTTCTACAGGAAAGGTAATATTCAGAAGGTTAGGCAAAGCACAATTGAGGCTTTATAGGTGAAGACGGGGTAAAAAGCCCATGGGCGGGTAAGAAGCCCATGCCAATTATCTCATAAAATAAAGCAAATTTCAGTCAAATTTGCCCATGAGACGAATGCTAAACAATAACACTCGTCTCATGGGGAACATTTGACTGAAATTTGCTTTATTTCATGAGATAATTGGCATGGGCTTCTTACCCGCCCATGCATGGGCTTTTTACCCCGTCTTACCCTACTACTTCTTGGCAACATGAAAGGGCAATAATTTCAGGACTGACTTGGCCATGCTACCTAGAGTCGAGTCAGGGGCAGACAATTTGCTGTGGTTATTGGCCACTGCAACGACCACTATTTGCAAGAGTGAATGTCCTTGGTAGATGCTTGAGTACTGACCAAACAAGGGAGTAATTCTCGCCAATAACCCTATTTGAGACCACTATAAATGGCTGCCTTTTGCAAGAGTGAATGCCCTTTTGGATACTGACCAACAAGGGATTAACTCTCATTGTCAAGGGCGTTAATAACCCTAGCTGCAGTGGCCAATACGGTACTACTTCATGACAGGCAAGGACGATAATATTATGCAGGTGGCGCACGCGTGCCAGTGCACGGGACAGGGGCAGAGAATTATCAGCATAAAGCCTCATTTTCTGAAGGGGTTAAATGTTTTCCCTTTGCACACATGTTGTTTACATTGCATTAAGTGGGAAAAGTGTGGGAAACATTATCTACAAGTTGCAGGGAATTTATTATTTTTGACAAAATCATTTACCATAGCCGGAGTTAGTCTTGTTTTTCTTGACCTCACTGTTATGTCGTAATCCATGTTATACATTCTAGAAGCCCCATAGATTCAGCGTTCATTGCATGTTATTATCTTTTGACTTTGCATCCTTTTTTGTTTTGAGAATATGATTTTCTGTGAATTACCCATGATAATTTTGCAGAAACAATCAAACGAATACTTCATCATTAAAACGTTTTTTTGTTTTTTTGGTGTTTTTTTGTAATACTGAGTTTCACAATTCTCATTTCCCCGCCAAACAGGGTCTGGGAGGAGTAATGTTTTGGCAATGGATGTGGTGTGCACAGGCGAGGTGGGGGACTGGAAGAACTGGTTCACTGTGGCACAGAGCCAGCAACTGGACGATGTCTTCAACCAACGCATGACACAGAGTACACTACCCTTCTTCTTCCAGTGACGTCACACACCAAGCTGCAGTGTATTTAGGGGAATTATAGAAGTCCAGACGAACCTTAGCTATGCCTTGCTTTGGAATATCTATTAGGTTTTTATGTTGACCTAACATGATTTTAGGATGCTGAGTCCAAATCCATTGGAGGCCAGGTTGTAAATACATTTTGAGTAATTACATAATATTCAAAATGGCCACCATGGGCAATTAGAGAACTGTACAGTATATAAAAAAAACCCCAGTGGAATCAACACTAATTGCAAATATTTTATATCTAATGCTTTTCTTGGGTAAGTTGCTGAAATTCTTCAAACTGACTGAATTTAAGTATTTATTAGTTCCCTGCCACTCTGCAATGAAGGACTATTACTATCATTCGTGTCCTTCACCATCTGTCTGTGCAATGATCTTAGGCCTAGTGAGCATTAGATCCGCAATCCGCAATTTCCGTATGGAAGCACCATACACTTATATAAGAAATATGCGGATGGGATTGTGCATGGGTTTCTGCGTGTGATGGGCACACTCTTTCATATTTCTTACTTACATATTTTTTGGCGGAGTGCGCATTGGTTTCCGCACGGAACTTGCATGTATATGTGTGCACAGCCTCATAAACTATTCCATAAAATCTCTTCAAATTTTGAGTGGCAGTATTTTACATGAAGCCAATGTGCCCCATCAAACAAGGCATGCCTTGTTGACCTTGACCTTGAGTTTTCACCTTGAGCCATAGCCTTTAAACTGTCGCAATTGCAGTCCTAAAATGAGGTATGTGTGTTCTTAGCTTAGGGTTATACAGAATATTGAATTACAGATGCCTTTGACCTTGACTTTTCATCTAATTACTTGACCTTTGACCTTGAATATGTACTCCTATCATATGACCCATAATATTTATTGTTTTACTACTACCATTGCTGTAGTGTTGTACTATTATGATGTCAGGTTTTCGTTGGATGATGATTTGTGAGTTGATTTCGTTTTCTGCATGTTGAGAGTGCGATTTATGTGCTATAATTGTTGATAGCGTAAGGTATGAAAATGTAATACAGTGGGTTAACTGGTTGATGTATGTCATGAAATATTAGACTAGTTACAATGGCTATTATCTTTAATAGTGAAATGTACTACGTTTGTAGGTGCTGTAGTGGCATGGTGAGCATTATGGGTTAACTGATATGTGCCGTAGTGATATGCTGTACAATGTTGATAGGTTTGTGTGCACTGATATCAAGTGTTAATTAGTATTGCTTGTCTAGTGCGCATTGTTATGATAAGCTGTGCTTTGCTGTTTGGCTTGTGTGTGTGTGTGTGTGTGTGTGTGTGTGTGTGTGTGTGTGTGTGTGTGTGTGTGTGTGTGTGTGTGTGTGTGTGTGTGTGTGTGTGTGTGTGTGTGTGTGTGTGTGTGTGTGTGTGTGTGTGTGTGTGTGTGTGTGTGTGTGTGTGTGTGTGTGTGTCTGCGCGCACACGCGCGCGCGCGTGTGTGTGTGTGTGAAACCTGCAGTGGCATAGATTGATTTAACAGATGTGTGATGTGGTGATAACTTGTGCTATGTTGATTTGCGTGTGTATTGTAACAGCACTGTATTGATATTTTGTAAATTCGACTGGCTGAAGTGTTTAAGAGCAATACTTAAGTGCTGTACTTGCTTGAATGATGCATGTTGTTTCAGTTGATAAGCCTAGAAGTAGTGTACGTTCTCTATTTGATTGAATCATGCATATGGTGGTGTACTTAGTGGTGTATTTTGACCGGCTGGTGTTACTGGTAATAAACTAATGACATGCGCTGGATGCTGCGCTTGTGTTGTGGTAAAAATGTTATTGTATTTTTGTTAGGTTATGATAGACAGCTCATCCTGCCCCTTCTTTGATTTGTTGAATATACTTTGCCCCCCCCCCCCCCCCCCTCTCTTTTGTACTACTAATTGTTTAATCTTATTGCTATTTGGGAGAAAGATGGCAGAGTGGTTAAGACGTTCGCCTGCCAAATGTAATGCGTGACTGCAGCGTGAATGACCCAGGTATCGAATCCCGGCCTCGCCCTTTCTTTCTAGTTTGACAGGAACATCGAACTGAACGTCGAGTCCTTCGGATGGGGACTTAAAGCTAGTCTGACCCGTGCGCTTTACGCACGTAACAATCCCACGGCAGTTGAAAGTCGGTAAGAGCAGGGAGAAATCCCGCTGCCTGGTATGGCCAAATTGATAGCTAGGTTTTCCAAGTGTGCACCCCCCCCCCACTCCTCACCCTGTGCAACCCCCCCCCCCCCTCAAAAAAAAAGGGTAGGCGCTTCACTTGCGGCGACGCACTCTCCGGGGGAGAGCGGCCCGAATTTCACAGAGATAAGTCTCTGTATCTAGAATATACCAAATACCAAAATACGAAATATTTACGAATTTACTTGTTTGTTTCTCTGTTTTCTGAGGCGATAGCTGCTTATACTGTCTTTCTTTGGTGTGTTGAGTTTGTGCTTGTGTGCTTAGAAGCAGAGTACTGAAAGATGCATGTTGTTGGCTGGTGCGGTTAGAGGCGGTGTACTGAAGCCTACTGTGGATGATTGAGTGATGCATGCTGATGA
>CM065683.1:32526280-32528780 GCA_017654935.2 Phymorhynchus buccinoides
ACACCGTGGGTATCTCTAAACACCGAAACTGATTCAAGAATCTAGACGCACATCATTATTAGGAACCCAAATATTGCATGGCGTGCCATGACTGACACGCGTTAAAGCTTATTAGTATTGATTGATCAAGTCTCTTTGCACATTCAAGAACGTCACAATGTCATGATTAATATGGTCAGTCACAATGTCATTATAAATATGGTCAGTCACAATGTCATTATAAATATGGTCAGTCACAACATCATTATAAATATGGGCAATCACAGTGTCATTATAAATATGGTCAGTCACAATGTCATTATAAATATGGACAGTCACAATGTCATTATAAATATGGGTAATCACAATGCCATTATAAATATGGGCAATCACAATGTCATTATAAATATGGTCAGTCACAATGTCATTATAAATATGGTCAGTCACAATGTCATTATAAATATGGTCAGTCACAATGTCATTATAAATATGGTCAGTCACAATGTCATTATAAATATGGTCAGTCACAATGTCATTATAAATATGGTCAGTCACAATGTCATTATAAATATGGTCAGTCACAATGTCATGATAAATATGTCCAGTCACAATGTCATGATAAATATGTCCAGTCACAATGTCATTATAAATATGCGCAATCACATTGGCATGATGATACATATGCAAGTCACAATGATGATAAATATGTCCAGTCACAATGTCATGATAAATAGGTCCAGTCACAATGATGATAAATATGTCCAGTCACAATGTCATTATAGAGATGAGCAATCACATTGGCATGATGATACAGGCAAGAGAGAGACAGAGAGAGAGACTGAGAGAGTAGGCATCGAGAGAGAGAGGGAGGGGGAGAGAGAGAGAGAGAGAGAGAGAGAGAGAGAGAGAGAGAGAGAGAGAGAGAGAGAGAGAGAGAGAGAGAGAGAGAGAGAGCAGAGAGAGAGAGAGAGAGAGAGAGAGAGAGAGAGAGCAGAGAGAGAGGAGAGAGGGGAGAGAGAGAGAGAGAGAGAGAGAGAGAGAGAGAGAGAGAGAGAGAGAGAGAGAGAGAGAGAGAGAGAGAGAGAGAGAGAGAGAGAGAGAGAGAGAGAGAGAGAGAGAGAGAGAGAGAGAGAGAGAGAGAGAGAGAGAGAGAGAGAGAGAGAGAGAGAGAGAGAGAGAGAGAACTTGAAAACTTGAAAACTTGAAAACTTAAACTTTATTTTCCAAGGATATAGATTTTAGGCAACGCCTATTCTTCCAATCTGTCCTTGAGAGAGAGAGAGAGAGAGAGAGAGAGAGAGAGAGAGAGAGAGAGAGAGAGAGAGAGAGAGAGAGAGAGAGAGAGAGAGAGAGAGAGAGAGAGAGAGAGAGAGAGAGAGAGAGAGAGAGAGAGAGAGAGAGAGAGAGAGAGAGAGAGAGAGAGAGAGAGAGAGAGAGAGAGAGAGAGAGAGAGAGAGAGAGAGAGAGAGAGAGAGAGAGAGAGAGAGAGAGAGAAGAGAGAGAGAGAGAGAGAGAGAGAGAGAGAGAGAGAGAGAGAGAGAGAGAGAGAGAGAGAGTACCCTATATCTCAAATCTCATCCTGCCATTATGTGGCAAAAGTGATGAAGCAGTTTTACCCACATTCAAGAGATCTGGGCTACAACGACAATCAAGAAGCTGAAATAAAAGTGATAATAAACTGCAAACTCAGCAATACTAACGGGCCACAACAAGGACATCCTGGTTTAGATTTAATTCAACTGTGTCATTCCAATCATGTGCTAAAGCACCGAGATAGGGCCTACATTAAGCTATCCGGAACTTTCCCCCCATATCAATGGTGTTATCGATTAAGGTCGGATAGGGGAAGACGGGGTAAAAAGCCCACGGGCGGGTAAGAAGCCCATGCCAATTATCTCATGAAATAAAGCAAATTTCGGTCACATTTTGCCCATGAGACGAGTGTTCATGTTTAGCATTCGTCTTATGGGCAAATTTGACTGAGTTTGTCTTTATTTCATGCGATTATTGGCATGGGCTTCTTACCCGCCCATGGGCTTTTTACCCCGTCTTCACCTATTGGGTTAATTCTGCGTTGGCCTACAATGATAAGTAGTTCATGCATTGTTGCCTATCGTGCCTGTATAATATATGCATGTCGTTGTTCAGCGTGGTATGTAGACCGAAAGGCCCTGGAAGAATGTCCGGGAGACAATGTGCAAATATCACAACTAGGCCTACGGACTACAAGACGCACCTGATTATAAGGCGCACCCCCCGAAATTTTACACAAAATTCAGATTTTACCAGTCACATTATAAGCCGAAACGTCTCAGTCTAAGAAAAAACTATCGCCTTATAGTCCGTAAAATACAGTGTATCAGATTTGGCACGTGTACGTGTGGGTTTTTTACTCAAATGATTTTTGTGATTGGTTAGCATTAGACTGAAATTGGGGCCCATAGTAAAGTAAGAGTGAGAGCGGTGTGATCAACGGCGACAGAAATGGAAGTTCATAACCCAATAGCTCAGTCTTTAACAA
>CM065683.1:32536280-32541280 GCA_017654935.2 Phymorhynchus buccinoides
TCTACGAAGCACTAACATTCTAAAGAACCCTCTAAAAGAATGTGCAGGGGGTCCCAGGGATGCACTAGAAAAATTCTTTTTAGCATTCGCAATGCCACTGGGACTCTCTATCCTGCCTCTAGGACCCTCTATGCTGTAAGTGAAGGAGTCCCTGGGACCCCTTGTTTTGCAGGATGATTGGGAGCCCTGATCCCCACAGGGGGATTCTTTCTACAAAATTGGCGTTTATCAGTTTCAGATTGTAAGACATGAGCCGGCGAAAGCGGTGGTGGTGGAGGGCCGATCTATGAGCAGCAGCAGCAGCAGCAGCAGCGGCGTTGGTCTTCCTGCACACTGGGGCGGAGGAGGGCTGGCAGCGAACGGCGCCATGGAGCCAGACCTGCCTTCCTACAAGCAGAAGACGGAGCAGATGGCGGCGCTCATTGTCCACTACCAGCACCAACTGGAGTCGCAGAAAGTGCGCAGGTACAATTGTTGTGGCATGACAGTGGAACTGTTATGATCTTGAAAAATCATCCCAAATAATGTTTTTAGTATTAGGTATTAGGTACTTTATAGTCACAGAGGCGTCTATGTGAAATTCGGGTTGCTCCCACCTGGAGAGTGCGTCGCTGCCAGAGGCGCCACCCAATTTTTATTTTTTATTATTTTTTGCATGCGATTTTCGTCACTGATGAGGGAGGGGGGGGGGGGTAAATTTTGACCAAATGACAACTTTTTCGTTGCCACTGGGTTTAGCGTATGCTAAGTGCATGGGCACATGGGACCTCGGTTTATCGTCTCATCCGAAAGACTACACGTTCAGACCGTTAAGGCCTAGTGCAGAATGAGAGGAAAAAATCCCCTGTACCCAGGTTCGTACCTGGGTACATAAGGTCTTAAGTGGGACTTGTAATAGGGCTCCAGGTAATTTTAATACTTACAAAAAAGGGGCAGTGTCTCAGAGAAGTGGGTCTTATGTGGGAGGGAGTCTAAGGCCGCGTACACACATAAGCGGAGATTCCGTGCGGAAATCCCATGGGCAATCCGTAAATAAATGGAAGAAAGAAAGGAATTTACGGATTAGGACAAATACGGACACGTGCACAAATCTTTTTTCCTTCTTTCTTTGACTTATTCGCGGGTTGCGCACGGGTTTCCGTATGGAATCTCCGCATATGCGTGTACACGGCCTTAGTAGGGAAGGGGAATACTATTAATAATAATAGGCATGTTTCACTTTACAATATTATTTCCAGCCTGCTCGTTTTGGGCTGCACTCCCACTTGGAGAGTGTGTCATTTCAGTGCAGTGACACCTGGGTTTTTTTTTTTTTTTTTTTTTTGTGGTTGGGGGTGGGATGGAATCAGGAAACCTAGAGCTGTATGAATTTGGTTCATGCCAGGCAGCAGGACTCTCCTTGCTTTTTTCAACTTTTCACTGTTTTTTATGCGAGTTAAGAGCATGGGTCAGACTTTCTTTAACCCTTTCACCGCTAGCCATATTTCAGCCAAACATTCCCATTAAATTGACCAGGGTAGAGGACAAAATCCATCTGCAGTATTGGGGATTCTTCTGTGACATATATAAAATAAGGTCTATCCTTACTCCCCAAAACTAAGACAAAATGGTCTTTGGATAATAGACCCCAATTTGATGCCTTTTAGTGACATAGGTGTTAAATCACATTGGTGCTAAAATGCGACTTTGGCAGTGAAAGGGTTAAGTCGCAATCCGAAGGACTCGGTTTTATTCAGTTCAATTTTGCCTGTCAAACTGGAAAGAAAGTCTGAGGCAGGAATTCGAACCCCAGTCTGTCACCCATTGAACTGGTGACAATGAGGCTTTATACCGAAAATTCTCTGCCCCTGTCTCATGACCTGAGATGCGAACGCCACCTACTTAAGATTATCGCCCTTGCCTGTCAGGAACTAGTAGTATATAGCCACAGAAAATTATCTGCTCCTGACTTGTCACCAGGGGGCATCAGTAGTTCGGGCCTAAAATTATCACCCTTTCGTGTGGGCAAGGAGTAGTATAAAACCTCATTAACTTAGCTTATTCTACCACCTTCCTTTCAGGGACGGTGTGGAAACGGTCTCCAGGCTGCTGGCGGAATGCCGACAGGAGAACGCCTCCCTGAAGCACCAGCAGGCCGTGCTGCAGACGATGGTGAACAATTTGCAGAACAAGCTGGCGTCAAGCGGCGTTGCATGGTCTGACGGGGATGATGATGAAGTGATCGTGCCGCTCGCGTCGAAGCAGACGCTGACTAATTTAGCCCTGGAGAACAAAAGGTTGAGGAATCTGCTGCAGCAGGGGACTACGACCGGTTCGCTGAGCTCCGAGTCCTGCCAGAAGACTGCGGAGGTAAGGGAGGAAATGGGGTATCCTTGTTATTTTACCGACTATAAGGCAATGCTTCTTTTTCAGACTGAGACACCTACACCTTATCAATATGATGCCATTACAAATATAGTAAGTAAGATTACTAAGAATATATCCTAAAAAAAATCAGAATTTTAATGTAGATTTTTGGGATGCACCTTATGATATTATGCGCCTTATAGCCTGTAAAATACAGCAACCTTCTAATGTGTGTGTATATATATGCTATTCATCTGAGTCCATAGATTCAACAGTGACCTCTTGTTGCTTTTTTTAAAGCTGGGCTGAAATTTATAGTGGAGGTGTCTTGCCCAGGAAACACTGTTCCCTACTCTTGACCATGGACAGTTGATGGGTCTCCAAAGGCCATCTAATCCCCAAGGCTGCAGCACTAAGATCCAGGGCAGTTCCCCCTGGTTTGAGCATCATAATCATTTAGAGAACAAAAGACGTAAGGTGTACATAATTTTCCACCGTTTAGCAAAGTCGTTTATCATACAGCCCTCACTCCCGTTTCATTGTTGGCCTAAGCTTTAGGGAGGCTAATGTTAACCAATGATAACAGATATTTTCATTTTCAGTAATAATGAATCGAGTCATTGTATTTCCAGAGGTATTATTATTATTATTATAACATTTAGCATGCCTAATCAATTTAATGCCCTAGGCGTTTACAATATAAAAATATAATATACACATATAACACCACATATAATACTCATGTACATACATATGTGAGTCACGTACATACACACGCAGACACACACTCACACAGATAATAATATGTGCTCACCAAGCGCAGACGTTCACTCTCAGACATGCACTTACCAAGTCATGAAGGAAGGGATTAGTAGTTATTTAGGAAACATAAGTTTTGAGATGGCGCTTGAATGTGGGCAGAGAGGATAAGTATCTGAGAGAGCGAGGTATGCATACAAGTGAACGAGTTTAAGGCATAACAACCGATCCCACGCATCGAGTCTCTCTAGTCAGAAACGTGCTGCCTTGCAGTGTCTTGCACAACAGGTAAACATAATGTAGTCCCGTTCTTATAGAACTGGGACTACAAAAAGAAGGGTTGAACCGTCTCTGTCGCGAGCAGCGCTTGAAATGATGGCGCGTGCCTCGATTGAAAGCTTTTATATGCCAGCTGTGGGTTTAATGTTTACTAAATCCTAAAACTCTTTCAATCTGATCTCTTGTCTGTCTTTATGCAATATCACCTCATTCTTTTGGTGTGGTGTGTGTGTATTCGTTCTTTTATTTAACGTCTACCCATCTTACAGTGATATTAGACAAGCATGTGTGTGTGTGTGTACGTTTGTGTGTGTGTGTGTGTGTGTGTGTGTGTGTGTATGCATATATGTGAATGTGTGTGTATAAATGTGTGCACCGTATGTGTAACAACACTTGCTCACTGTTTTCAATGCACATTAATCTTGGCATGCGCTTGACACCGCTTTAATTACCATAATTATAATGCAGGACACAGAAAGGGAAACACTGACCCAAAAGCAGAGCCTCACACAGCTGGAAGGGGAGAACCAGAGCCTGAAGAGGAAGCTCTCTGACCTGGAAGGCCTGTTCCGATCGTCCAGCAACGAGAAAGACCGACGCCTGATTCTGTGCCAGCAGGAAATACAGCGCCTCAGCCAACAGCATTCTGGGTCAGTGGTCTGGGATTTCTCAGTAGGTGTGGGTACTATCAGCCTTAGTTCATTAGACTTAGGCCGTGTGCACACATAAGCGGATATTCCATGCGGAAACCTGTGCGCAATCCATAAATAAGTGAAACAAAGAAGGGAAAAGATTTCCGCATGTGTCGGAATTTCCCCTATATGCGTAAACTTTTATCCTTCTTTCTTCCACTTATTTAGGGTTTTCCGTACGGAACTTACCTGTCTAATGTGAACCCGGCCTTATTCATTTTATTATAGTACTTTCTGGGTTTCTCCTGACGTTATTAGCCCTCTGCCTCCTCCTGAAACAGGGGTCGGGGTAGGGGTGGTGTTATTGTGTGAAAGCCAGAACATGCTATCAGCCTTATTCATTCCCTTTTGTGATACAGTAGAACCTCCCGTGTAAGACCTTCAAAAATCATCCAAAATGAGGTCTTATAAGGGAGGGGCCTCATAAGGGAGGCCATTTTAATACTTTCAAGGAAAGGCAATGTTTCAGAGAAGTGGGTCTTATGTGGGAGGGACTCTTATAAAGGGAGTTCTTATGAGGGAGGTTCCACTGTAGTACCATCTGATTTTAGCCTGACAATTGATTGAAGTCTGCTGGTGTGGAATTTCAACAGGACATTCATTTTTTGTTGTTGCTGTCCCATCTTCTGGGCTGTACAGTGGCGTTGCAGCTACACCCGGGTTTGTTCAAGTCGCAAAAACCGAGACCAGCAGTCCAAGGGGAGAGAATCTATGTTAGGCCATCAGGAGGCAACCAACCGAGGAGACACTGCACTTCTGCTGAGTCACTTTGGTGGAGGGACATTCATTTTGTCCTGACAGGGGAGAACACAATAGGACATTTCTAATTTTAACCCCTTCCCTGCCTGGCCCTATACTGGTCTACTACAAGGTGTGTGATGTCATTGATGATGTCATAGTCCTGGAATGATGGATTTTGTTTTA
>CM065683.1:32546280-32561280 GCA_017654935.2 Phymorhynchus buccinoides
AAATAAAAAGAAAGAATTAAATAAAAATAAACTGCACATATAAAGTAAACTTTCTAACCTCATCGGTCATCCTTTCCCTCTTTCAACCAGGCTGAAGCAACGATGGAACAGCTGAGAGAGGAGCTGGCAGCGAAAGACGCTCTGGTCTCTCGACTACAGCGCGAAGTATCCATGATGAGGCAATCCTCTCCTCCTCGGCCTAGCTATTCCTCCCCAGAGGCTGGTCAGGGGGGTCTGGTGGAACACTTGAAGGCCCAGATCCAGGTGTGTGTGCGCACGCGTATGTGTGTGTGACGGGGTTACTCTACCAGACCTGTTTACTCTACTCTTTTCGAGTGGTATTCTACTCAATTTGGACCTCTACTACTCTTCAAAATTGAAAAGAATGCTCTAATTACTCATTTTCAGTCAACATTTGATGGTTTAATGAAGAGGACTACTCATTTCACACCAAAACTACTCATTTCAGCTATCCAGACTACTCAAGACTTGTGTAGGGGGTAAGCAGGTCTGCTCTACTCTTTATGAGAAGCATGGTCCACAATTTGAACCTTTGCTACTCTTCCAAACTGATGAAAAATGCTCTTTCATTCTTGACTGATCCGCATTTTTAGTGAACGGCGTTTGATAGTTTTATTGAATAGCACTAGTACACATTTCACACCCAAACTACTCATTTCAGCTACCCAGACTGCTCATGATTTGTATAGGGGGTAACCAGGTCTGGTGTGTGTGTGCGTGTGCGTGTGTGTGTGTGTGTGTGTGTGTGAGAGAGAGAGAGAGAGAGGTGGGAGTGTATGCTATAATGTGATTTTATTGAAATTTGTTTTATGCCTGTTTTGATATCCGTTTCCTGATTCAAATCCAGAGATTTAAAATGTTCCATTGTATGAACCTTCCATCTGTGGTGTGTCATTGTGCACAGCAAAGACTGTATGATCTGATATGTGGACAAAGGAAGAGTACAGAATGAAATGGTTGATTGATTGACCTATTGTTTGACTGATTGGTCCAGGTGTGCACGGAGGACTTTGAGAAGGAGCGCCAGGACCGCTGCCACGCCCTGCAGAAAGTCTTGCAGCTCCAGGACCAGAACACTCGCCTTCGCAAACTGGTCCGTTTTAATGTTTTCCCAGTATGATGTTTATGATTATATTGAGTATATACTGCTTAATTATAGCACTTCAAAGCCAAAATGATGATCCTGTTGTTTGCTTTGCTAAGTACGTGAGTAATTGATTGCTCACTTTTGGATCCTATGTTGGTTTTAGTTTTCTCTCTTGATTTTGTAAAATACTGAAGGCCAATATGTAACATGTTGCCAGGTCTTGATTACCTGTACCGGTAATTAGTTTGATATTTCAAAACTACTGGATAGTTTTGCTCCTAATGAATTGATTGTAAACATGTAAACATTGGTTTTATCTTTTTTTCCAGAACGATCATCTTCAGACCCTGGTGAACCAAATGCAGATGTCTGCCGTTCAGCAACATGGTCACCATAAAGTGCAGGTACCTGTGTGTGTGTGTGCGTGAGTGCGTGCGTGCATGCGTGAGTGTGTGTGCATGCGTATGTGGGTTTTTTGTTTGTGTGTACGTGTGCAGTTTTAGTTAAAAAAAAAAAAAAAAGAAGGAAAATGGACAAAGCGTGAATCGGAACAATGCAACCAATAACAAATTATAAACATCTTGACTTTCCGGCTGTGTTACAAGTTTATAATTATCTTTGCCATTTGTCAAACAGCTAGTGCACAAAATGTGTTCTTTTTTTTATTGATTTGTTAAATAAGTCACTTGTTCCTGATAATGTTCTTGCCTTTATAGACTCAATTTCCAATGGCTTTGTATATCGCTTTAGATTGCTAATTACATGGACATGTTTCTGAAGACCGACCCCCCAAATCCCCATTCTTTTCATTTATTGCAGATTTATTTTTGTCTAGATGATGGGTTGAAGATAAGGGAGAGAGAAGGAGTTGGAGGTGGGGGAGGGGAAAAGAGAGTGGCTCCTCTTTAAAGGATGTTGCTTGCTAAATTGTCAGAGCACTGTTTGTCTCATTGCTCTTTGTGGTGTTTCTTTTTCGTAGTTGTTTCTTCTTTTTTTCACTCGCTGTTACTTAAAGTTTGAATTTTTTTTCTTCAAGATAGATTATTTCTATAATAATCTATAATAATATAATGTCAATTCAATATTGAAATTGTTACTGTTGTTTTGTTATTGTAATGCTGATGCTGTCACTTTAGTATACCCCTCTCATTATGAATTCTTTTTTCCTTTTGAAACACAGACTCCCAGCCTTCTCCTTCACCCCAACATATCAGTACCCAGCAATCAGCCAGCGCTGGTTGTCGACGGAGACCCCCCATCCCCAGAACACGGCGAGAACCGCCACCATCAAGAATTCTGTGACCCGGACCTTGACTACGATCCTGATTCCAGGCACATGCCTCGCGACCCTGACCTTGACTACGACCCCTATTCCAGTTACGTGCCTCATCTCTGTGGGCCAGGGCCTGTGTCCCTGCCGGCGCTGGGACCTGCCATGAACCTGCTATCCCGGGGTGTGTCCCAAACTGGGGGGCACTCCCTGTCCCATCCAGCGCCAGGCTCGGGAACCTGTGCCACCAAGAAGGAGATGTTCCTCACCTGCCCCAAGTGCAGCCAAGAGTTTTCTGAGGAGCGGCAAGGAGATCTTCTGGCACATGTGGACGTGTGCACAGAATAGCCGGTTGATTTTAACCTTTTTGTATTAAGACCCCCCCCCCCCCCCCCCCCCCGTGGGGATACTGGGGGGGGGTCTTTTGTACAAATAGTTCCCCCACCTTCTGGAAGTTCTGTGCTTGTAACTTCCTCTAGTCTAATTCTGTAATTCTCTTTGACTCTGCCTTTTCCCTTTGCTTACTGTCATCTGCTATCTTTCTATCTCCCTGGTCCATTCTCCTGCCTTTTTTTCTATGAATTCTTACAAAGATTTTTTCAGCCGAAGTCGGACATGCTGGGCCTACCTATTAGTTAGGCGCATAACAGCAGCATGATGCATCTGCGCTCATATGACAGGAAACTGTCTGAGCGAACGAAGAAGAAGAAGTATTTATATCTTTTTACAACTTAAAACTTGGAAGCTTTGGTTTGAGGGAATGAGGAAATCAAAGTGCCTGGAACAGTTGGCTGTTGTAACGGTACTTTTTGTACTGTACTTCAAAGTTTGTGTGTGAGGGATGAATTAGGAAGCGAAGGTGCTTCAGGGGTATATTTTGGTATTACTGTTTTGCCTGTATGTATTTATAAATGTAATTTTGTGTGTTTGCGTGCACAGGTTTGTTTTTTGTGTGCGTTTTCTTGCACCCACAACAGGATCCAAATGTTTTAAGATTACCGTAACTACAGTAAATACTGACATAGGTTCTCTTCGTTCTTATAGTGTTGTTTCCTTTTGTTGGCTCTAAATTCTTTATTATTGATAAAGTTTGTTTCATGTCATGTTAGAAGCTGTTGTTGTTTTTTGTTGTGTGTGTGTTGTCATTATTTAGTGTGTAACACTTGTTTTTGAAGTTGTGTCTATTATTGATTTTGGTAACTGAAAAAGTGTATATTTGGTGTGACTAATTACATGACATTTTTATTTATTATTATTTTTATTTTATTTTTTTATTTTGAAAATACTGAAAACTCTATCCTTGTTATGCATTTTTAATGTAGAGGATAAGGGAAAATGTACTGGAAGATATATCTTTTATGTGGGGGATATGGAAAAGTGTTCCATGAATTTGGGAATATGGAAAATGAATCTGGTGTGTGTGTGTCTGTGTGTGTGTGTGCGTGCGTGCGTGCGTGTGCATGTGTGTGTGCACGCATGTGTGTGTGTGTGTGTGTGTGTGCGTGCGTGCGTGTGTGTGTGCGTGCGTGTGTGTGTGTGTGCGTGTGCGTGTGCGTGTGTGTGTGTGTGTGTGTGTGTTATTGAATCTTGAATCTTAATATAACCTTTCATTTAAGAATACAGTGAAATTTATCTTTAAATTTGGGAAGCCTAGGTAAGGCTATCTAGATTCAGTGTATTACTTTTAATAAGATCCAGCGTATCAGTTCCTGTCCTTGTAGACAACAGTTTCTATTCCTGTAGCTCCGTTGTAACCCTTGTAGATTTTGTGCTTTTCTTTATAACAGCTCATTTTATTTTTATTTTTACCCCAAGCATTTTTACAATAAAAACAAACAAACCCATGTTGCCTTGAAAGGGCAGTACTCAAAACAAAATCGAATTTGCAATGTTGACACTATTTTAGGAGAATTGTATGAAATAATATCGTCACGCTCATAAGATAAGTGCCTAACTCATTTTACAGTGTTTGAGAAAAACGCAAAAAAAGTCTCAGTATTTTATTAAGAACTTACACATCTAATTTTTTTCTATAAAAATGCAATCTGCTGATCTCAATCGATTGACAGCATGAGTGATAAAAAAACACAACTAAATGATACATAACTAGTTTATCAATCAGCAAAGCAATGCATAACAACATTAAAATGTTGTTGCTTAGCTTCGCACGCTTGAGGCAAGTCATTGTCTATCATAAAGGAAGCTTAATTGAGTTGAGATAGCATGAGACTTAGCATCATGCTAACTTAGAAGCTCTTCCAAAAGTCCTATTAAATCATAGGACATTGGAAGAGCTTCTAAGTTAGCATCATGCTAAGTCTCATGCTATCTCAACGTGAATACAGGCCCTGGACTTGGCGTCGCCATCTTTGTACAAACGTACCCAAGTCAGAAAAGAGAACGGCATATTTGCAACGTATCTATGGTGATCACTTCCACTTTTCCTGGTGCTTCTGTACTTTCTATCATGATAGATACCAGTCAGCCGATGTCCTATGCACGCTTACTGCAAAATTGCCTAATTCTGAGTTAGGTATTTTTCTTATGAGCGTGACGATATGCAGAATCTGGAAATGCGAACATGGATGGCTATTCCGTGATGTTTTTACAATTTTTCTAACTTGTGACTTGTATTTTCATTCAAGTATTAGCGGTAACCTTATCCCAATTTTGTGCAGAATGCATAGACTTGTTAATGTCTTGCCATGGAGTCAAATTGTGATCATTACTGTATCTGTTTATGAGGCAGAGGTTTCAGTTTGTAATAGTCATCATGAAAGGTGTCTGTGTAATTAATTGAGTTATGCTAAGATTGAAGTAGTGATGTATAATAATGTGCCAGTACATTTTGATCTTCTTCTACCAATTCTTGTACACTTTGATCTGTTGTTGCTGTAATGGATGGAAGTTCAGTTTAACGTCGCGTATCGGCTTTCGCCATGTACGACGGGCTGAACAAACAAACCACGGTATAAGCAAAAAGTTTTGTTCCTGAATCACTGTCTTAGCCAAAAGGCCGAGAAGCGATCAGGATTTGACTTCTGCTGTAAGTGTGTTGTTTTCAATTTAGAAATATCTTGGGACAACATGAACACGACAACATTTAAGTGCAAATTCTTTTTTTAAATTTCTCTTTTTCCCTTTTGAAAAAAATTCTCATGGTATTTAGAATAGTTCATTCATTAATTGACTTCTTTCTTCTTTTGTTTTCTTTTTTCGTTTTTTTTTTTTTTTCCTCCTGCCTTTTGTTGTTGTTGTTCAATTGTTTGCTTGTTTTTGTCTTTCTAAAGTTTCTTTCTTACTCTCTGCCTTTTCTTTCTAACCTTCACTTCATCTCTTTTTTTTCTTTCTTCCCTTTTCTATTTGCGGCAGCAGTGCGGTTTGACATTCCCGCAGACCAGTTTCAGGCTGTGTTTTTTTGCTCCCTTCTTTTTCAAGAGAGGATGTTTTTTTCTTGCCCCAGAAATGGTGCGGAAAGGGCGCAGTTGCCTCCCTTACAGGGGGGCCTTGTGAAACCCTGGTTTGTTGTGGGAGTGAAAACCGCTCTGTTGGATTGCCTAATTGTGTGTATATATTTACCTTCTTCTTTTTCTTTGAGCAACCACCATCATCTTTTTTATGGTAATTTTACATTCATTTTTTTTTATCTGTTTTAAAATTGTCATCAGTTTGTGATTTTCCCTCCCATTTTTCTTTTTTGGTGTTTGGTTTCACCTTCCGATTTCCTTTTGCGTGTGTATTTTCTTTAAAATTTCTTTGATTTTTATGCATTTCAATCTTTATTTCTAAATTTTAGCACTGCTGTTTAGACCTTTTGCCGCCAGCCATTTTTCAGCCCAAAAAATACCATTTAGCTTAACTAGGTACATAATAAAAAAATATCTGCAATATTGGGAATTCTTCTGTGACATGTATAACATTAGGCCTATCCTTACCTCCCAAAATTAAGAAAATAGGGTATTTTTGGAAAACAGGCCCTGAGAGAGAGTGACATGGGTGTAAAACCATTGTGGTGCATAAATGCGACTTTGGCGGTGAAAGGGTTAAAAATATAAATAAATGAAACTCGATCCCCAATGTTATTTCTCTTTGTGTCTCCCTACAGTTTCTCCAGAGTCATTGTTTATTTTAGATTGTTCTTTGTTATTATTCTTGGGGAGACGCAAACCAATGGATGTCATTATTTTAATTAGTAAATGTTTGATGGCATGTCACCAGATTTGTTAAAGCGTTTGTTCGAGCATTTGTGGCTTGGAAGCAAGGGGAGTAATGATATTATTCTTACAATGATATTATTCTTACACACTGTTGAATTTGTGGCAGGTTGGCAGTCAGAATTATTTAAGCGTACTTGAAATTCTTTAAACTTTTGGTCACTTTTATTAGCTTTTTGTTGTTAGCCCCATATCCATTTCGTAAGGGGAGGCGGGAGGGGAATACTAATATTTTTATTTGGTGTAGGTAAAGAATAAATGGACTTTTAACTAAAAGTTAATAATTACGTATTCGATGTCCAGAAGTTTTCATTTTTTAAAAATTCAATTTTTATTTCATAATGCTTCAACCCCTGTTTGGAGCATGGAGGATGAATGGAAAGTATAAAAAGGAGGTACAGAAGGAAAGATTTGTGGTCCTAAGCTTACTATTAATTGCCAAAAGTATAATGAACCTAACCCAGACATGGAGCTTATATCAGTATTTGTACTTGTGTTCTTGAACATTATTCATCTGGATCTGTGCGTCGCAGCCACCACTTCTGATGATAAATTCATGTCAGACATGTTCTCGCTTCTTTCTATGTTATTGTTATTTACATTTAATTGCCTTTAATTCACACACAAGCATGCGCGTGCGCACACGCACGCACACGCACACACACACACACACACACACACACACACACACACACACACACACACACACACAAGCTTACCAAGCTTACTCTTTTATCGTCAATAAAGATCATTTTGACTTGACTTAACTTGACACACACATACACACGCACACAAACATGGAAACACACATAGACACGCAATCACACACTGACACACACACACACACACACTGACACACACACTGACACACACACACACACTGACACACACACACACACACACTGACACACACACACACACTGACACACACACACACACACACTGACACACACACACACACACACAGACACATACACACACACTGACACACACACACACACTGACACACACACACACACACACACTGACACACACATACTGACACACACACACTGACACACACACACACACACACATACTGACACACTGACACACACACATTCAAAGGAAAGGTACAGTTAAAACAAGAAAACCCCCAGAATGATTATGATCCCTTAAAATCTTAGTCTTTCAATGCAACCAATTGTATCCTTCTAGCCTATAAAAAAAAATGCGTATCCCAATTCTGTATCCTGGGCCTGTATTCACGTTGAGATAGCATGAGACTTAGCATCATGCTAACTTAGAAGCTCTTCCAAAAGTCCTAATAAATCCTATAGGACATTGGAAGAGCTTCTAAGTTAGCATCATGCTAAGAGTCTCATGCTATCTCAACGTGAATACAGGCCCAGGTCTACATGTGTGTTAGAATTCATAAACATGAAAATTAAATTAAATTTTATCATAATGTGTGTTAAACCCAATGTGAAGGGTTTGACATGTAAGTAAAATGTTAGGTGGAAAATGTATATTGTTCATGTATTGTGTAATCATATAGTCATGAAAAAAGTTGCATATTTGTGATGCAGATCGATTTAAAAATAAAATCAATGTATCATTTTATGCTGTTGTATAATAAAAGGTTGATCAGGTTTCATGCAGAATGGCTCAGTTAATAATAGAGCTGATAATTACTGTCTGTCAATGTTTGCCTGTCTGTTACGTCTGCCCCCCCCCCTCTCTCTCTCTCTCTCTCTCTCTCTGTCTCTCTCTCTCTCTCTCTGTGATAGATTGGAAGAATAGGCTATGCCTTAAATCTTTATTCCTTGCAAAATAAAGTTCTCTGTATCGCTCTGTCTACCTGAGGCATGCATATAATTGATAAATTTAAAAGTGTAACGTAATAAAATTAGAATTTATGCACTATTGTGCAACAACATGCACTCATGGGTTATCGCAATATTCTTCTTTTTAACCGAGTTTTTGTATGACCTTGATCTAAAAAAAAAAGAAAAGGAAAAAAGCCGAAAGGACCGCGCGCGAGATGCGTGGGCGGATAGGTCTGGCACCATTGGGTGACCTCCGTCTTGGACTTCATTCATTGGTCTCCTTTGTCCCGCGCATCTAATAGCGGGTGATATTTAATGCACTTTCGCGCTTATTTCCACCGCTTTTTGTAATACGAGTAACAAGAAGGACAAATTAGATAAGGTCATGAAATAAACATAAGATATGCGACCATGATTATACGCATCTCTCTCTCTCTCTCTCTCTCTCTCTCTCTCTCTCTCTCTCTCTCTCTCTCTCGGCGGTTTAGGTGGCTCAATAGTCTGCAGTGGCCAGTCCTCAACTGGAAGATAGTTGATTGCTGGTGTCTTTGAAGATAGTGAATTGCATCAACACCACTATTGTCCTTTGCCCAATCAATGATCGGCAAAAGGAGTCTGAGTTCGTCGATGTTTTCATATCGCCGCCCGCATGCAATGGCTCCCCCCCACCTGCGTGCGCATCTCGACCCTTCCAACGGAAGTGTCGCCATCTTAGTCAGATTTGTGTGCAAACAGCATCGATCTGGCATTTTTCAAACAAAGTTACTGACTAAGATGGCGGTCTCCCATAATATAAGCGCGCTCCTTGTGGCCGGATATGACGACACGTGGGTACAAGTAATACAGACGTAACTCAATTTTTTTTATATATCGATTTTGAGATTTTTTGCTTATAATAGTACAAGACAAGGCGCATGCGCATCGACTCACCAACTGCAATTCCAAAAGATAAAGACTTGTGATCAAAATAAGCTTGTTGAACTTCACGCATTTGCTTCAAAAGCTTCCACAAAACACTGAAGTTGACGTCATTTTACCTTTTCGACGTCATCATTTCAGAAGAAAATAAACAAAACATTTTCCTTTAGCGAAAACTAATGGCTTTAAATTGTGTGGTGGTGTATCACCAAGAGAGGAAGAGATTCATGCATAAATGATCACAATAAAGACCTCGACCTTGACGTATGACCTTGAAAACCTAAATTTCGTTTAGGGGCCATATATTATCTTCTACATCGTTGGACTTAAGTCTTCAAACTTGGCATGTAGGTACATTGCCTTGTGGCAATTTTGAAGATGGGGTACCGATGAAGGTCAAGGTCAAGGACATCGATGGACCTTGAAAGTGGTTGGGGTCTAAAATTGGTGTTTTAGCCATATTATTCACATTTTTGCTTTCTGTTTTGCCTGATCGATGCTGTCCCAAGGATATCTCCCAAACCGCCAGACAGAATCGCCTGAAATTTTGTGTGTTGGTGTGTCACCATGCGAGGAAGGCATCCGCGCATACAGTATCGCCGTCGTGACCTTGACCTTGTTTTTCCTCTCTGTCCCAAGGATATCTCCGGAATCGCTTGACAGAATCGCTTCAAATTTTGTGTGGAGGTATGTCACCATGAGAGGAAGGCATCCGCGCATAAATTATCGCTATCGTGACCCTGACTTTGTTATTTGTTAATGTTTGTTTTGGCAATTGCTCATTTTCTTGTCACTGGAAGGCAGATGCGTCATGCTCCTGTCATGTGCCCATGTTTACCCGCTCGGGAACTTACCTGCCGCTCGGCGATCAGCTTGTTGTCATTTATTTTTCTTAATTTTGTTTTTATTTTAAATGAACAGAAATGCTACGTTTTGTTGTATAAACTGTGCTTGACAGACACACTCTATCTCTTACACAGCGGTTTTTTTCAGTAGTCAAACTGCTCTTTTAGTTCAGGTCTGAGTAACATGTACAGGAACATTAAGGAGAAAAAAAGTTGAATGGCGGGTGCTGGAGGCGGGTGGAGGGAGGGTGGGTGGGGGGAGTGTGTGTGTGTGTGTGTGTGTGTGTGTGGGGGGGGGGGGGGGGGGGGTCGGGGGATTGGGGGGGGGGGGGGGCAGAATGCGACGATTGTCGGGCAATAAACATGTCATAGTCAAGAAACCCTGGACTGATAAGACTTCAGAAGTATGCTGACAACGGCCCCGCACAACAGCTCTCCCCCCCCCCCCCCTCCCTCCCTCTCTCTCTCTCTCTCTCTCTCTCTCTCACTCTCTCTCTCTCTCTGTGTGAAATATTGAAATATGTTTGTAAGGCTTACGTGTGTGTAGGTCTCGATACCCACTACCCGGTGTCCGGCCATTTCGCCAACGGACACTTAGCCAACGGACATTTAGCCAACATTTGCAGGGGGGACATTTAGCCCACATTAAAAAAATATATGAAGTTAATGTAATGATCACAATGAAATGTCTCATATTCTAAAACTGGTATGTGTATGTGTGTGTGCGCGCGCGCGCGTGTGTGTGTACGTGTGTGCTTGCGTGTGTGCGCGTGTTCGCGATTATAAATATGCATGCATGTGTGTATGTGTGTGTGTGTGCTGCGGTGTGTGTGTATGTAACATGGTCCAATGTGTTCTAAGTTTATGTGTGTGGGTGCGCGCGTACGCGACTCTCTCTCTCTCTCTCTCTCTCTGTGTGTGTGTGTGTGTGTGTGTGTGTGTGTGTGTGTGTGTGTGTGAGAGAGAGAGAGAGAGAGAGAGAGAGAGAGAGAGAGAGAGAGAGAGAGAGAGAGAGAGAGAGAGAGTGTGATTTGCAACAGAGGAACCTCCCTTATAAGACTCCCTCCCTTTTAAGACCTACTTCTCCGAGACATCGCCCTTCTTTTGTAAGTATTAAAATTACTTCCCTTATACAACTCTCATTTAATACCTCATTTTGGATGACTTTTGAAGGTCTTATAAAGGAGCTTCCACTGTATGAGACATTACATTGTGATCATTACATTAACTTAATATATTTTGTTTAATGTTGGCTAAATGTCCCACCTGCAAATGTTAGCTAAATGGCCGTTGGATAAGTGTCCGTTGGCCTAAATATCCCGGATTCCTACTGCCCAAGTGTATAATGCATTAATTTTGTTTTTAACAACTGTCTTCATTGACAGTGCGACACAAGTAATTGATGTATTCCTGCACAAAGATGCACACACACACACACACACACACACACACACACGTACACACACACACACACACACACACACACACACACACACACACATACCATATTGTGATGCAAAAGATTGATCTATTTGCGTGCACGCACACATCATAATACATACATGGCTGGCTTCTCGACCTAAGTCATATGAGACATTACTTATCTCAGTTGGGGTAAGTGGGGCCGACGATCGAGACTTTCTCTTATGTAGCTCATGTAAAAAAGGCTAAAAAAAGGCTATTAGCATTTTAAAACGTCGTAACTTTCTCAATTTTCGACCGATTTTGATAATTTGGGTATAATTTTAAAGGTCTTTTCGAGCTCTTTCCAATGACATAATGTCATTAGGATTTGACAAAAAATAAATAAAATAATTTGTTTGTATTTTTTATAACAATCCTAACTTATCTAATCTATATTCTCATCTGCTTACCCACGTGCACATTAAGCTTCTTGCATTACGCAGGTGTGTGTGTGTGTGTGCGTGTGTGTGCGTGTGCGTGTGTGCATTTTTATTGCAGCCGTTGGAGTTTGCAATTTTGCTTGCGTGAGCGTGACGTACTAAGTATGATACCTATGGGGCGCCGACGTGCTAAAAGACCAGTTAACAACTTAACTGGCATTACTATTCCAGTTAAGTACTTAACTTACCGGAAGCGGAAATCGCTTATACAAGTTAACTAGTTAACTGACATTTCGAAGTTTTTTTCCGTTTGAGAGGGGATTATTTTCTGAAGGTTTTGTAACACGCAATGTAATTGGTCGGCGTTTTTGTTTTTTGTTGTTTTTTACTTAACGATTAGACTACCTGCGTCAAGTGCTATTGACCCTGACCCTTTTCCGCAAATATGGCTGATGATCGTTTTGCACGTGCCAATTTGCTTGAAGTTGCATCTGTAATAGGTGCAGCGAAACGTGTGCTACGTTGCGTTAATGTAGAGCCTACGCCGTCTCAAAAAGATATGCTTCTAAAGTTGCAGCAAGATTTGACTACCATACGTTCATTGGACAGCAATTCAACCTAACGGATGCAATCTATTCACTAACTCATAAGAAACGGACAATGATATATTTATACTATTTGATGCTATTTGGGGATTATTTCAGTTACTAAAACGTATTTGGAGCAATTTCTAGGGAAAGATTGCTGATCTGCAGTATCCAATGAGATTTCGTGTTACAAAAACAAGTTAACTAGTTCAACCATGATAAAATGCCACTTAAGCAGTTAACTGACCGGAAGCGGAAATTGAAAAGAAAGTCCACTTAAGTAGTTAACTGGTATTTTATCACGTTTTGGGAAGAAGAAAGTCCACTTTAAGTAGTTAACTGGTATTTTATCACGTTTGAGCCCGATAGATACCTTTTGTGTAGGCCTAGTGAAAATAGGCTACAGCTGCACACAGAATGGCTGTGATTGGCTGAAACTGGATCACGCGACGTCCCTGGATATTATGATCTTCCCCAGCCACAACTGTTGTGAGAGACATTTTTGTTGTTGCATAACTGTTTTTGAGGCCGGCAGGAGAAGACGGGCTGCTAAAGTTGTGAAACGCTCCATAGAACCATATACTACGAGCGAAAAACAGCAGGTAGGCCTAATCTACATGAGTGAACCTTTAATTGCGTCTCACACATTTTCATAACCCTAGGATCATACTACGATTCATAGGATGCCTTTTTTTGGGGGGGGGGATTAGAACAGTTTTTGGTTTTATTATTACCGCTGAAATCCGCGTTGAAAATGTTACAAAAAAAAGACACATTTCTGCGTCATCGTGATGAAAACATCGTGTAGAAAATTTCCGCGTTACCAAAAAAATCGTGAGACAAAATTTCCGATCTGGTTTTTTCTTCTTCAAATTTCCGAGTTGCTCCGATTTGACATCATGCATCAACGTCTATTATAGAACCAGAGCCTGTGTATCTACACCACCGACATGAAGAACCTTTTTGATCTACACTGGCTATGTATAGAACAGAGAGACCTATGGCTCCCCCCCCACCTGCGTGCGCATCTCGACCCTTCCAACGGAAGTGTCGCCATCTTAGTCCTTATTTGTGTGTAATCAAAGTGAAAATGTTATCTAAATGTGTAAAGAAAACATCCAGATGTTATAGATACAGTTTATATAAGTTTCGAATTGGAACAGCCAAAAACGCAGCATCGATCTGGCATTTTTCAAACAAAGTTACTGGTCGTTCCACTGCCCTCCTTGTGGCCGGATATGACGACACGTGGGTACAAGCCATACACTACTAGTAGTAGTAGACGTGTAATATATGTAGAAGAAACGATACGGACTAAAAACAAGGGGCATTAGCCCGCAATGAATCGCTCAGTGTGTGTGTGTGTGCGCGTGTGCGTGCATGCGTGCGTGTGTGTCTTCTTCTTCGCTGTGCCGTGTGCGTGGCCACAATCAACTCTTTGATTATTTTACCACGAAACGGGGAGGTTCTACCACTTATGCCGGAAGAAAAGGCTCAAAGCCTGTGAAGAAACTGAAAAGTTAGGCTTAGACAGAAGAGGGAAAAAATAAAGGATTAAGTGCTTGCACTGGGATAAGACCATGAAAACCCCCAGTTCAGCCGGGAAGGAACAGGCCCCACTTCCAGCAACAAGCAAAAGCAGAAGAGGAGGGGGACAAAAAAAGAAAAAAGAAAAAAAGGAGAAGAGAGTTTGGGTTGCTAGCCCAATCACCCCTGAGTGGGGCCATCAGGCATGATGGGTGCAGCAGGCGGGTGTCCGTTCAGGTGCTTCCAGACTCTGGCTGCGAAACTCTCTGGAGTTCTGGCCTCCACTGCTGATGTAGGCAGGTCGTTCCACTCCCTGATTGTCCGGGGAAAGAAGGAACTCTGGCGATACTGCGTCCGACACTGAGGGATGAGGAGCTGCTGCGAGTGACCTCTTCGTTGACGCTCTGGCTGAGGTGTGAGCTTGCTCCTGTTAACACTCACCATGCCATTGAGTATTTTGAAGAGCAGGGTGAGTCTGGTGGTCTGTCGGTGTTGCTGCAGCGAGTTCCATTCCAGTCTCTGGAGCATGTTGGTGACGCTGGCTGCTCTATGGTATCGATTCAAAACGAGTCTGGCAGCCCTGCGTTGGATCGATTCCACCTTGTCCCTTTTGAGTGAAGGGGTCCCAGACCGAGCATGCATATTCGAGGAGAGGTCTAACAAAGACCATGTATGCCTTCTCTCTCTCAACTCAGTGGATGCTATTTTGAGGTGTGTGTGTGTGTGTGTGTGTGTGTGTGTGTGTGTGTGTGCGTGTGTGTGTGTGTGTGTGTGTGTGTGTGTGCGTGCGCGCGTGCGCGTGCGTGTGTGCGCGTGTGTGCGTGTCCATTTGACCTCTGTTGCAGTCGTTTTAGAACACCGTTCTATCTCTCTTTACTA
>CM065683.1:32563780-32588780 GCA_017654935.2 Phymorhynchus buccinoides
CAGCAATGCCACGCACTTGCGACACCCCGTAGTGTCACATCCTGACACAAAATTGGAAGGGATTCTGTCTTCTAGTTCACGAGATACAGCTTAAGAAGAAACATATAGCGCAAAGAAGGAAATTTCGGTTTTCTTCTCTAGGGTATACAGTACCACACACAATCTGAAGCGCTTCTGTCAAGTACAAATGTGGAAAATATGGCTTAAAACCCAATTTGTAGACCCCTACCACTTTCAAGGCCTACCGATCTCCCGAACCGTGACGTTGACATTGATCGGTATGCCACCATCAGAACGGGCATACGCCAAAGTACCTCCATGCCACATTTGAAGACTCTATCACCAACGGTGTGGGAGTTATGGCCCCTTCAAGAATTTTGGTTTTGAAGGTCGTACGCCAAGGTCAAGGTCACGACGGCAAAATGGTTTGCGCAGATACCTTACTCTCATGGTGACACACCAGCACACAAAATTTGACGCCGATTCTGTCAACTCATTCGAAAGATATCCTTGGGACAGACAGAAGGAGAAAAAATGACCCTCCGATTTTCAGGCTCCAGTGATCTTTTTGACCTTGACCTTGACCTTGATCGGTATGCCATCATCAGAATGGGCATAAGCCAAACCACCTTCATACCAAGTTTCAACATCCTATGTTGATCGGTGCCCGAGATATGGCTAAAAATAGATTTTCGGTTTTCAAGGTCGTACGTCAAGGTCAAGGTCACGACGGCAAAATGGTTTGCGCGAATCTCTTCCTATTAAGGTGGCACACCTCCACACAAAATTTGGCGGTTCGGGAAATATCCAAAAAACAACAAAAAAGAAAAACAACATACAAACCAGCCCATCGCAAAGTCCGATCACCTTAAGGTGACGGACAATCATGTACATAATACTGACAAAAGTAATCGTAGTGGAAAGGGAGAGGAGTAGAAAAAGTTGGGGAAAAGAATGAATGCGACAAATGACAGAGACACCGAAATGAAGAGAGAGAGAGGGAATCACACAAAATTACAAATGCAGAAACACGCACTCGCGCGTACACAAACACACACACACACACACACACACACACACACACACACACACACACACACACACACACACACACACACACACACACGGCTTCATATACCAACATCGGGACACTTGAGTTTGAAACCCTGCTGAGGCTGATCATCTCAAGGGGCTGTGATGTTTTGTAGTGTCTCAAACAGGCAAGACCCATGGATGGATCTCACCACAAAGAGTGAATACATTTAAAAGTGGTATCATTCTGAAAAATGGTCATTGCCTCATAATTGTTTCACTGTCTTCGTTCTCAATTTAAACCACCAATTCAAGTTCACCATTGTTAATCATAATCCATGTTTACTTTTAATTCGCATTGTGTTAATTCTGTGTGTGTGTGTGTGTGTGTGTGTGTGTGTGTGTGTTACAGGCGACAAAGAACAAATACCTAGACGACAATGGCAACGAGCGTCAGCGAAGACACCATCTGCCCTATGTGCCTGGACACCTACACCAACCCCAAGTTCCTCCCCTGCCATCACACCTTCTGTGAAGGATGCATTGAAGATCTGGCCCAGAAACACAAAGGGAGGAAGTTCCCCTGCCCTTCCTGCCGTAAGGTGACCTCCCTTCCGCATGGGGGAGCCGCTGATCTGCAAACCAACTTCTACATTAAGATTCCAGCAGCCACGACCCCAACTCCACGGGCAAGGACCAAGGCTCCAGCACCATCAACTCAAACTCCGCGGACAAAGACCCTGGCATACAAGGTACAGCATGAGATGTGTCCCAGTCACCCCGACAAGCAGATAGACTTTTTCTGCGCCAAGTGCGACGCCATCATTTGCCTGTACTGCAAGCTGACCAGCCACGAGAGGCACAAGACCTTCGACATCGACTCTGCCGTGGAGTTCAAGAAAAAGAAGACGTCGGAGAACAGGCAACGTATCGTGGAAGCCATGTCCGAAGTGGAGGGGAATGTCAGTTCGTTGAAAGAACGGAGAGAAGAGCTTGAGAAGCAGAGAGCTTCAGTAGAGAGAGACATCAAAGAGCGACGCAGCGCCGTCGTGGAGGCAGCTAAGAAACACACGGAAGTCCAGCTGAAAACCCTGCAGTTGACGTACACGGATCTGGACACGGGTATCGTGGACGACATTGAGGAGTGCAGCGTCAACCTGACCAAGCTCTCCAACCTCCTCAAAGAAATAGATGTGGCCATCAAGTCTCCCTTCGTCAAGAAAGTGATGGCCGTCGCCACGGAAATGAGCAGTGGTCGCGGCAGCAGGTCGGCTGTGGAAGACATGGCAGATTCTGGAGTGAAGCCAGGCCACATGCCCGCTTTGCAATCTAAAACCAGCACCAACGTCATGCTGCAAACCACACGGGACTACATCGGTCGTGTAGAAGGGACGGAGGCGAAGACCAAGACGAAGCCAACGCCACACCAAAACAGACGACGGTGAAGCAGTGGCTTAAAATGCTACCGACTTCATTGCAACTGGTTTTAGTAGGATCCATGGACGGACCAGATACCATCAGTTATAGCCCCACGTAGTTGTATCGTATAACAGCCTTACAATCATCAAGATAGTCTTAATTCAAGGACAATAGAAAAGTACATATTACTACAACGATCACCAAGTACGAACAGGCAAAGTATTCAGCAAACATAACTCTAAAAGACTGTGCACGAAGTATGGACCAAACAAACAGGTCATGTCTGAAAACAAACTCGACAGGTTCTACACCTGCACATGTTCTCAAGTGTGATCAGTTAAGGCTGATGTCTTTTGAAACCAATTTCACAGTTATAGATCCGTTCAAAGCTAAACAAAATGTTTTAGACATTCTAAAGCTTGTTAAAGATGTGAGGCAATGTCAAAAGGTGCCATGCCCCGCCCCTACCTCACAAAATTGTCCATAACTTAATTTCATGATGCTTATGATCTCAGTGATTTGTCTGTCTGTGTAGTAGAAACATTAAAAATGTTTATTAAACAGTAAAAATTAAAAAAACTATTAGCGAAAATACCGGCACTAGATGGCCGAAATCGGCGTGCATTTTGACTGTGGTGAACAGTGCACCACTTGGAGGGCTTGTGGTTCCAAATAGATGCAAATAGCAAACCCATTTTCAGTTGTATTATGTTCTTCTGTAATCTTTGCAACTATAATAATGTTTAAAATAAAATGTTCATGTGTATCTTTACGGTAATATGACCTCAAAGTCGGTATGTTACTTGCTACAATTGTCGTCACATTGAGAGCTAGCAGACAACTGTTTACCATGACTAACAAAAATATGGAACGAGTCTAAAACGAAGGTTATAGATCCATTGGAAGTTGCTCTTTTTAACACCTATTAGTACAATAGTTTTTTTGTGGTAATAGTTAGCAAAATTACATCATTTACGGATTGTCGTCACGACGTCACAAGTAACACTTATGAGCTTTCAATGTTTATTACAATTTAAAAATTCAGTCAACAAGAACGGAACCCACAGTTTCTGTAAACCTTCGACTCAGTGTGCAATGCTCAATAGCTTTTCCACTCTTTTCAACATCGAAAGAGCGAAGAGAAGGCTCATAAATTTTTGTTGTCACAGAGGAATTTATGTCACAAGTAACATAATCTTGTAGCAAGTAACACATAAACCATAGTTCATTTCTATATCAATTCGATTGAAGCAATAATTTGGATGGAAATATTCACAGCTTGACACAAAACTTCTTTATTTTGATCTACTCTTCTGCTAGTGGGTGCCAAAATGATGTTGTAGGGTAAGAGACCCCCTGTGACGGGAGATCTTGTGGTGTCACATGTCACAAGTAACTCATGAGTTACGATTTTAAGTTGAAATTAGGCACATTACAAGTTTACTTCACAACACTTTGGCTGTTTCAGTAATACTGAAGCAATATTTCTTGAAAAAGTACTTTCTTTTCTGTTGGTTTATGAAACTTAATGACTTCAATCACATGTTACTTGCTACCTGTGACAACACTTCAATTTGTCGTCACATGGATTTGTGTAGCAAGTAACATAAATAAAGTTCTACTCTCTTATTCATTTGGCTTGAATTTTTTTATCATTACTTTACAATATACACATGGAATGTTTCTTTGAAGAAATAAACATTTGTTTGCTGTTTCTGAGATTTTCTTTTATGGTAGGCAATTGTGTGCAAGTGAGGCGACGACGTATGTGTAGGTGATGATACAAAATTAAGCATAACACATGTGTCAAAAACAATTATACCAGATTATTCTAGCAATGTGACTTTATTTATTTCTGCTTTATGAAGATGATCTTTGCTTTACTCTTCACACAGCATAGTACTTTATGTTGTCACGTGTCACAAGTAACATGCCTCCTGAAGCCAATTTAAAATTGTGATAAATCATAACCTAAGCTAATTTATCCATAAATTCACACAAAGTCATTTTATTGGAGTTGAAAAGAAACAGAAAAGGTCAAAAGAATGGCTGACAATGACATTTTATTTTTCACTTGCTTGGAAAGCACCTTTTGACATTACCTCATGTATGCTAGTAAGTGATTTCCACTCTAGAAGGCCAGGAAGCACGATCAACCACGATCCTCTGACGACTTAAATCACTTTAGTGTACATACACTTGAATATATGACATGCAATATTTCTGTATGCTTCATCATGTTAAAAATGAAAAGTGTCTGTTTACTTACCGAAGCTGTTCAAGTTGTTTATCTTCCTGTTTGTTTGCATACGAACACCGTTATTGAACAGATTATGAACGGATGAAGCCCCTACAGAGCCAGCTTGTGGTGATTGGATCTCCATTTTAGGAACATTCTTTTCAGTCTTGTAATCGGACTACATATTTAATTAAATATGGGATTAAAAAGTAGAATGTTCTTAGTTACTTCTTCTTTTTTTCATTTTTATTATTTTACTAAGGTTGTGAAAGCTATCAGCAGCTTGTAATGACTTGCTTAGGCGGTTATGGTTATGCGTTAGCGAAATAATCCATGAATACTTTGACGAGTGACGTCATCAATAGGTTTTGTGCTCCGTGTGTGTTTGTTGTTTTTGCTCCGTGTGTGTTTGTTGTCTTTGCTGCGTGTGTGTTTGTTGTCTTTGCTCCGTGTGTGTTTGTTGTCTTTGCTCCGTGTGTGTTTGTTGTTTTTGCTCCGTGTGTGTTTGTTGTTTTTGCTCCGTGTGTGTTTGTTGTCTTTGCTGCGTGTGTGTTTGTTGTCTTTGCTCCGTGTGTGTTTGTTGTCTTTGCTCCGTGTGTGTTTGTTGTTTTTGCTCCGTGTGTGTTTGTTGTTTTTGCTCCCTTTCAACACTCAAAAGGAAAATCAGAGTTTGCTTCCCTTTAGCTAGGAAGTTTGAAAAGAGCAAACCAAATGCAAGTTTCCTTCTCTTTTCTTTAATTAACCCTTTGGCCGCCAGCCATTTTTCAGCCCAAAATGCCATTAAACTAACTGGGTAGATAAAAAAAAGTGTTTGCAATATTGGGAATTCTTCTGTGACATATATAACATTACACCTATCCTTACCTCCAACAACTTGAGTCTTCAGATAACAGGCCCTGATTTGATCCCTTTTAGTGACATACCATTGTGGTGCATAAATGTGACATTGGCGGCGAAAGGGTTAATTATTTTGATTACTTATTTGTGGTACAATTATATGAAAAGAGCAAACCAAATGCAAGTTTATGAGAATTGATATTTCCTTTCCTTTTTTTTTCTACAATTATTTTGATCACTTATTTGTGGTAGCCTACATGTCAATTACATGTGCAAAACATATCTCAAGTGAAAGAGCATTCGTTTAATGTTCTTGTTTCATATCTTTTGGTGTACAAAAATAAATGTTTTAACAACCTAACCAATCTTATTTCTTGATGCATTTATTTTTACCTCAATCCGCCCCGGCAATCCTACCTGCTGGATAAAAGTGACACACTTTCTGTGGTGATTCTTTACAACCCACGGATAACATTTAGGGTCGGCCCCAACAAATCTGTGGCTATTACAGCAAAACTCGGTTACAAGAAAATCGAAGGGAGTTCATTTTTTGTTTTCTTATATCCGAGCGCGGGTTCGCAATTATAAATATGCATGCATGTGTGTATGTGTGCTGCGGTGTATGTGTGTATGCAACATGGTCCAATGTATTCTAAGTTTATGTGTGTGGGTGCGCGCGTACGCGACTCTGTGTGTGTGTGTGTGTGTGTGTGTGTGTGTGAGAGAGAGAGAGAGAGAGAGGGAGAGAGAGAGAGAGAGAGTGTGTGTGTCTTGTGTGATTTGCAACAGAGGAACCTCCCTTTTAAGACCCCCCATTGTAAGACTCCCTCCATTTTAAGACCTACTTCTCCGAGACATCGCCCTTCTTTTGTAAGTATTAAAATTAACTCCCTTATAGTCTGTGTGTGTGCGTGTGCGTGCGTGCGCGCGCGTATGTGTGTGAGTGCGTGCGTGACTGTGCGTGTGTTTGCATGTGCGTGTTGTTCTTGTCCTTCAGGTCAACGTCCTTCCACTAAAAGTGATTCAGACAGTATTATAATTAGTGTTGGGTATGTGTACCGGTATTATACCAGTATTTTTTCGACGTACCGATATTTGGCGGAGGAGTGCGCTATAGAGCTCCACATTTGGCGGCGTAGTGCGCTATAGAGCTCCACATTTGGCGGAGGAGTGCGCTATAGAGCTCCACATTTGGCGGCGGAGTGCGCTATAGAGCTCCACATTTGGCGGAGGAGTGCGCTATATAGCTCCACATTTGGCGGAGGAGTGCGCTATATAGCTCAACATTTGGCGGAGGAGTGCGCTATATAGCTCAACATTTAGCGGCAGAGTGCGCTATATAGCTCCACATTTAGCGTCGGAGTGCGCTATATAGCTCCACATTTAGCGGCGGAGTGTGCTATAGAGCTCCACATTTAGCGGCGGAGTGTGCTATAGAGCTCCACATTTGGCGGAGGAGTGTACTATAGAGCTCCACATTTAGCGGCGGAGTGTGCTATAGAGCTCCACATTTAGCGGAGGAGTGCGCTATAGAGCTCCACATTTGGCGGAGGAGTGCGCTATACAGCTCCACATTTGGCGGCGGAGTGCGTTATATAGCTCCACATTTGGTGGAGGAGTGCGCTATATAGCTCCACATTTGGTGGAGGAGTGCTACACAGCTCCACATTTGGTGGAGGAGTGCGCTATAGAGCCCCACATTTGGCGGAGGAATGAGCTATAGAGCTCCACATTTGGCGGAGGAGTGCGCTATATAGCTCCACATTTAGCGTCGGAGTGCGCTATTGAGCTCCATATTTAGCGTCGGAGTGCGCTATAGAGCTCCACATTTAGCGGTGGAGTGTGCTATAGAGCTCCACATTTGGCGGCGGAGTGTGCTATAGAGCTCCACATTTAGCGTCGGAGTGTGCTATAGAGCTCCACATTTAGCGTCGGTGTGTGCTATAGAGCTCATGAAAGTGTGAGCCTCCCTGCATTCCTTGGGCAATTGTGAACACTAGTTAATATATCAATTGACTTGTTTCTTTAAACATAACATTTTGAACCAGCCATCAACTAATGATCAAGAAGTTGCCACATTAAATCATACATAGTGTGTGTGTGTGTGTGTGTGTGTGTGTGTGTGTGTGTGTGTGTTTGGGAATCATACTAAATATTCATAATTAATCATCAAATGAAAGTGAGTGCCAAGAAGATGGTGATGGTGTTTTTGTGTTTTTCTGTCGTGTTTTTGTCGCTGATTTTGCAGCTGATTGTTATTTTAGGTAAATGCACATACATGTATAGGCTTCTTTGGAACATTCTCAAGCCACCCTCTCTCTCCCACTCTCTATCATTCCCTTTCTGGCTTCCTAACTTCTTACTTCTTGTCTACTTTTGTGCTTCTGTTTCTCATGTATAGTAGTCATTTATTTTATGATTCTATGATTGTCTTTGAATGTTTGATGATTTTGAGTTTTCAACAGCAACGTTGATGGTTGATGCAGTGTGTGTGTGCATGCGTTTGTGTGTGCACGCGTGCATGTGTGTGTGGTTGCTGACATTATGGAAAACATTGTTTCTGACATGTTCATACAACAAGATTGGCTAGATTATGATTTAATCATTTGTGCAATTTTGTTGTGGTTCTTGATGTTCATCTTTGTTTTCCATAGATATTCAGCCTATGTCATCAATTTATGTATATCATTGCTAATTGACAGTAATATCTTTGATGTGTGTGTGTGTGTGTGGATAAGGTGTGTTTATGAGTGCATAAGCCTCATTAGTATGCAATGCTCTTTTCACATATTAATTGCATTTGTCAGGTTTATTTTGCATTACAGTATTTAAAAAAATGTTTTTTTAATGAATGTGAAGCCAATAAAATATTGGTTTATGATTTAAGCATTTATCATTGATTGATTGATTAACTCTCTCTCTCTCTCTCTCTCTCTCTCTCTCTCTCTCTCTCTCTCTCTCTCTCTCTCTCTCTCTCTCTCTCTCTCTCTCTCTCTCTCTCTCTCTCTCTCTCTCTCTCTCTCTCTCTCTCTCTCTCTCTCTCTCTCTCTCTCTCTCTCTCTCTCTCTCTCTCTCTCTCTCTCTCTCTCTCTCTCTCTCTCTCTCTCTCTCTCTCTCTCTCTCTCTCTCTCTCTCTCTCTCTCTATCTCTCTCTCTCTCTCTCTCTCTCTCTCTGTGTATATATGTGTGTGTGTGTGTGTCCCCAGTGTGTGTGTTGTTGTTGTAACTGTTGCTGTTCAGGCATTCACATGACAAGATAAAATTTACCATCACAGCACCACTGGTTTGAAAAATATATAATACCATGTGATGAATTCTTAAAAAAAAGAATGAGTTGTTTGACCATTTTCTAGTCACAGAGACTCTTTTCTGTTACAATTGGGCTGTTCCCACCTAGAGAGCGTATTGCTGAAGCGCACCACCTCCCGGGAATTCTTGAAAAAAGAGTTGCGAAGGATGTTGGATTTTGTAAACATAGCTATCAATTTGGTGCATACAATGCAGCAGGGCTGCTTTTTTTCTAGTCTAAGTTTGAAATTCATGGTCAAAGGTCAAGGTCACTGGAGCCGAAAATGCTGCCAAGCCCCTTGCACAATAATGTTTGAACAAAGGAACCTAGGACACTCAAATGTTGCATGCTGATAGGTACTGATAGGGATATCTAAGCCAAGTTCGAAATTGAAGGTAACAGCAGACCACCATGCTGTGCAAAGTTGTAAATGGCCTCGTAGACATCAAAGCAGATCAGTTTCTTCTCCCTAGCAACACCCGCACCAGATCAAATCATTCCTTGAAATTCAGACAAATCACAACAAAAACAAACACTTTCAAATACAGCTTCTTCCCCAGAACTATTCTAGTACGGAACACTCTTCCAGCCGCAGCAGCTGAGAGTCCCTCCTTAGTATTTTTCAAGAGGGAGCTCAACAACTTGTCATTCTAATCTCTGAGTAGGGGGGCATAGATCAAAGTAGCGGTAAATAAAGGGCAGGAGCTGTGCCGGTCAGGGTTTGGCCACGGGGACCGCTACGGTAGCCGGATTGGTCTTGCCTGGATACTGTGAAAAGGTCTATGACCCACCCCTACCCTTTCTCCACTCACACAGCATAATACACTTTTCCCCCCTAGCTCCCTCCTCAACACTGTTCCCAAAGATAGTTTTCAAGTGGGTTTGTTTTCATTGCGCAACCTCTTAAGTGACTGGAATGCCTACTGAGATGGCGCGACTAAGAAATATTGAAGACTTGAAGTAAGATACAACTTTACTACAGATTTTGAGGTGATTCTGTGATGGAATAATAATATATTGCAATGACAAGAGTTTGACCTTTTCAAAGTCAAAGGTCAAGGAGGTAACAGTTATGAATAATATACAGTGCACGCCAGCTTCAAGTAATATAACACTTTACAAAACTTGAAGTCATTCTGAGCTGGGGAACATAATGTATTACAGAGATAAGAAATTGATTTGCCAAGGTCAGAAGTCAAGGTCAAGGTAAAATAAGCGATATATTGATAGTTATCAGACAGGACACACCAGCATCAAGTAATACACCACTGTACAAAATTTAAAATAAATATGAGTAGAAAATCATAATGTGTTGCACAAATAGGAAAATTGACTTTTTCAAGGTCAAGGTCAAACAAGTGATACACTGATACTTATCACATCAGGCAGAACATCCCTGCGTCAGTATTACACCACTGTACAAAATTTGAAGTAAATCTGAGCAGGGAATCATAATATATTGAAAACATAAACAAATATTTTTTCAAGGTCAAAGGTCAAGGTCAAAGTCAAGCAGGAGATTTGTCATCAAACGAGACACATCAGCTTCAAAAAATACACCACTGTCTAAAATTTGAAGTAATTATGTGCAGGGGATCATATTATATGGCAAAATGTAGAACATGGATTATTCAAGGTCAAAGGTCAAGGTCAAGTAGATAAATAGTATTAATCAGGATGCATGAACTTCAAGTAATATACCACTGTGCAAACTTTTAAGTAATTATGTTACGGGAATCATAGTGTAAGGCAAAAATTAGAAATTGACTTTGTCAAGGTCAAAGGTCAAGGTCACAGTCAAGATGTTCACTTTCAAAGCTAAAAATTGCAAAAGTTAAACAGTGCTCCGTTTTCTGATTCCAACGATACCAAAACGATTTCTGTAGGTCAAATAGAATAGAAGATATGAAATTTGCTTAACTGCAAATTTGAAGTTATCATTTTGGACATATAAAAATGCTATTTTTTCCAAATTCATTTGAGATTTTGAAGCACTTATAAATATAAATGACTTCTGTAATAAATCATGTACATTGTCTACATACTTGTTGACAAACAAAAAGTATACTTGCACACATTGACCCTATTATTTTTAATATGCAGACATCTAAAGTTGGCCCAGGGAGCAAAATGCACTTTCAAGATTTTGACACAAAATGGGTGCAAAAATTAAATATTTAAAAATTCATAACTTTGCACCTACTTGTCGTACAGAAATAAAATTGATATACTTGCATTCAGAATAAAAAGTTCTATCATAAAATACTACTTTTACACTTATTTGTTGAAATACAAAAATCACTTTGGAATACCTGCTTATACAACTCTCCCATTTAATACCTCATTTTGGATGACTTTTGAAGGTCTTATAAAGGAGCTTCCACTGTGTGAGACATTACATTGTGATCTTTACATTAACTTAATAAAAAAAATGTTGGCTCAATAGCCGTTGGATAAGTGTCCGTTGGCTAAATGTCCCGGATTCCTACTGCCCAAATGTATATGCATTAATTTTGTTTTTAACAACTGTCTTCATTGACAGTGTTACACAAATAATTGATGTATTCCCGCACAAAGATGCGCGCACGCGCACGCACACACGCGCACGCACACACGCACACACACACACACACACAGAGACACACACACACACACACACACACACACACACACACACATACACACACACACACACATACACACACACACACACACACACACACACACACACACACACACATACACACATACACACATACACACACACACACACACATACACACATACACACACACATACACACACACACACACACACACACACACACATACACACACACACACACACACACACACATACACACACACACATACACATACACACACACACACACACACATACACACACACACACACACACACACAGAGTGGGGGGAGTTTTACTTCCAGAAAAGAAGGGGCAACAATAACAACAACAAACCACCAACAAGTGCAACTCCGAGCGGCTGCAAAGTCCCCTCGCAGCATCGCCGAGCTACTCCGAAATCGGAATGTGTCGGCTGTACACATACATAAAAACGCATCAAAACAGCACGTAACTACATAAAAACGCATCAAAACAGCACGTAACTGAATAGTTTTTTATATATAGCCCTGGGGTTCGGACCCGTGATTTGAGCGCGCGCGATCATGCGCACATGAGCGCACAGAAAAAATCATGACAACTGTGTCATAGACCATTCATCAAGAAATGTGAAAAAACTGCATTGAAATACATGCAAAACTTCGCGAGATATTAGCGATTATGTGTTTCGGGGTTTGAACCCCGTAACTGGCGCGACCTTGACCTTAATGTAAAACTAAATACAGCCGTGGATAGCTTGCATCTTGGCAAACTAGTATACCAAATTTGATGATGATAGACTGAATAGTTTTTGAGAAAAACGGACGAATAGCCGGACGGACGGAGGCACGCCTGACGGACACCGGACGGACCAGACAAAAACAATAGCTCCCCGAACCTTCGGCTCGGGGACTAAACAATGGATCTAGAAGAGAAGTAGGCCTAGTCTATATAATCAGAAAACGGACTTAATAATCGGGGATAAATAATGATAATGAATCATGTAAATTGGGGATATGGTTACTAATGAATCATGTAAATTGGGGATATGGTTACTAATGAATCATGTAAATTGGGGATATGGTTACTATATGACTGTATATGTGTTAGTCGTTTCCGACGATAACTACCAGATAGCAGAGAGGGCTAGAATTTGTTTATGGTTGAGATGCCTTGCCCAGGGTACATCCCCAATCTTTTGGCCAAAGTTATGTAAGGACAACTGGCATTGGGGAAGGTCCCCAAAGGCCAACCCATCCCTTTGGCTGCAGCACCAGAGCCGGTGCAAGTTCACCCCCCCCCCCCCTCCCCCCCCCCCCCCCCCCACCCCCACCCCCCCACCCCCCCCCCCCCCCCCCCCCCCCCCCCCCCCCCCCCCCCCCCCCCCCCCCCGTTTGAGAGACAGTCTTCAACAAGAGACTAAACTGTACTATGATTTTCAATTGCTGTAGAAAACCATCAATTGTACAGCTGTCATGTTACTGTTGGCCCCTATTAGAGGCTAATGAAAACCAATGATAATCAGTGTACACACACACACACACACACACACACACACACATCAATTGTGATGCAAAAGATTGATCTATTTGCGTGCACGCACACAACACTCATACATGGCTGGCAAGCTCGTATGCATGCGTGCGCGCACACACATGTATATATGGACACGTGTACTTGCACACACGCGTACGCGCACGTGCGCGCACACACACACACGCAATGTCAAAGAGAAAATGAGGTGTGGGGATGGTGATAAATGAAAGCTAATAGAGTGTACCACTTCGAGAAAAGTAACAAAAGAAGTGTTGACATTTACTGTCTGCAGCCCCAAAGAGAGAACAGTGTGGTACAATGTTTATTTTATGACGTAAGATGGATACAAGATGACTGTTTTTTAAAATTGGACATCACTTTAATGAACATGATCTTTACTGTACTCTAGAGAACAAACTAATGAAGGAAAGGTAGGGGAAGACGGGGTAAAAAGCGCATGGGCGGGTAAGAAGCCCACCCCAATTATCTCATGAAATAAAGAAAATTTCAATCAAATTTGCCCATGAGACGAATGCTAGACATTAACGCTCGTCTCATGGGCAAAATGAGACTGAAATTTGCTTCATTTCATGAGATAATTGGGGTGGGCTTCTTACCCGCCCATGCGCTTTTTACCCCGTCTTCCCCTAGTCGTGTTTAGTCTTTTTTTCGAGCTTTTATAAAGATCTCTGTAACGGGAATAAAATTGAAATAGTAATTTTAATTTTTTTAATTAAGTTCAGTATTCTTTGATTAATTAATAAAACCCTTCAAAATCAGTCCTACAGGCTTAGTAACCAGTCAAATGACAAGGGGATGTTACGCAAGCTATCTCGTTATCTTGTGACACTACCCGGGGCCGTGGCATCATGTTCCAGTTTCCCAGGGCTTTGATAACAGGGGAGTTAAGCGCGGAAGTGTAGGACAATGAGAGACTTAGTGGGATTGTTTTCACGCCAGAGGGCATGACGCTCGTGTGGGGCTAATCCTCTCTATATTCTTAGTTGTCCTACCATCTCTCTCTGTCTTACTACGCCCAACTAAGAAAATCGCGTGAAAAGCCCCTAGTGCATTGACTGCCCTCTGGCGTGACAAATATCGCCATAAGTCGACCATTAGCAGCAGGCGAGCGATTGCTGTCTTATCAGCTGAGGGTGATTGACCGTTGACTGCAAAATAAAGGTGGAGTTTATCAGTAGTCTAAGGGCTTAGCAATAGCAAGTGGAGCACAGTGACAAAGCCATTCCATAGGCATTGAATTTTGCATAATTAAAGATTTCGTACGTCTCTTGATGTGCATGCAAGACGCGCATGTGTACGGCTATAAATGCGTCTATGCTCTTGTGCATTCTCATCGGCTTGCCCATATGCACATCAAGCTTCTTGCATTACACATGTGTGTGTGTGTGTGTGTGTGTGTGTGTGTGTGTGCATTTTTATTGCAGCTGTTGGAGTTTGCAATCTTGCATGCATGTGTAGGGAAAATAGGCGACAGCTGCATACAGAATGGCTGTGATTGGCTGAAACTCGCTGTGACACGCGACGTCCCTGCCGGATATCTTCCCCAGCCACAACTGTCGTGAGAGACATTCTTGGTGTTGACATATGCTGCACTTTTTGGTTCTGAAGACGGGCTGTTTAAGTTGTGAAAAGCTTCATAGAATCATACTACGAGCGAAAAACACCAGGTAGGCCTAATTGAAATCAATGAACTTTTAATTTAATGTTATACGTCTCAAATATTTTCATAACCCTGAGTTGTCTTTTTTCCCTTTTTTGTTTTTGTTTTTGTTGACATTGGAACGTTTTTGGTGCTATTATTAAAAAAAACCCCACCGTTTTGCTCTCGTATATTAATAGGGCTGACACAGATCAGCGTTACCGCTGAAATCCGCGTTGAAAATTAAAAATAATAAGACACACAAAATGGTGTTTCCAAGCTGGAATGGCAATGTCGGGGTCTCGTACATGCTTTTCCACGACTTTTGTTGCCACAAAAAACCCAAATAAATCTGAAAATGAAAACTTTTCTCTATTCGGTTGTTTTATGCATTTTGAAGGGGTATCACAAACGTTCCTTGAGGTAAGCCAATCAAATCATTTTCAGACCTAGTTTTCTATCAAAATGTGAAGACGACATGTTAAGTAAACCGAACAAGAAAAAAGCCGTAATGACTTTATATTTATCTTTGATAATTATTTTTGTATGCTGAATATCCTTAGCAACTTTTGAGCAGTATATATGTGTGTTGTAGCAGAATGGAAGATGTTGGCAGGAAATTGAATAGTGAGTGACACAGGACACAATGCAGAACTGAATCACATTGTGTCTCGAAAACAGGAACAAGGAGATAGGTGTGTGCACTGACGGTGTGTGTGTTGGTATATGCGTACGTGTTCGACGTTCGCGCGCGTAATTGTGTGTATGTGTGTGTGTGTGTGTGTGTGTGTGTGAGAGAGAGAGAGAGAGAGAGAGAGAGAGAGAGAGAGAGAGAGAGAGAGAGAGAGAGAGAGAGAGAGAAGAGCTATGCAAGCATATTGTTGTGTTCAACCGTGTCAACGGAATGCGACGTACGTGTATGTGTGTGTAGAGGCTGTCAGGTATAACGAGGCGAAGGAGAGTGAAAAGCAAAGATAGAGGGGGTGGGGGGTGGGTGGAATGAAAGTGAGAAACAAACAGTCAAGAGATAGGGGAAAGGGGGTGGGTGTAAAGCAAGGGGGTGTCCTGGAGGGTGGTGGTGGTGCGGGTGATAGCAAACATTGTGTGGTTTTCACCAGACTTTCGTGCATTGTATTGAGGACTGTCAGTAGGGGAAGACGGGGTAAAAAGCGCATGGGCGGGTAAGAAGCCCACCCCAATTATCTCATGAAATAAAGAAAATTTCAGTCAAATTTGCCCATGAGACGAATGCTAAACATTAACGCTCGTCTCATGGGCAAAAATGAGACTGAAATTTGCTTCATTTCATGAGATAATTGGGGTGGGCTTCTTACCCGCCCATGCGCTTTTTACCCCGTCTTCCCCTACCTAAACTTTCAACAGGGTACAACAACATCATGCACACCACCACGTGATATATCCTGATTTATTTGTAGGCTACATATGCGCACATGTGTTGCTGCAATTGATTGCATTGACTGCTTGTGCTATTTTGGGGCATGGCTTGGTCGGGAGGTTGGGGGTGCCAAACATCTGCCGATAATGTTAATGTATAAGGTCCATTGGAGGCCTTTCCCGAAAGAATAATGTCTAGATTCATGATCCTTATTGTTCTCAGCTGAATCCATGACTGCGTGGTAGCCATGGATTCTATCCCCCCCCCCTCCTCCTCCTCCTCCTCCTCCTCCATTACCCTAAAGGTATTACACCATCCTACACACTTTACATTGATTCTATGCTAGAAGTGTTTATGAGATACGGCCCGGGAAAACAAAGTAATCACTCTACCTTAAAAACAGACGCGAACAAAGTTGTCGTGGTTGGAACCAAGAGGAAAATAACAAACCAATGATAACAACTAGAAAGCACTGATATAGCGCAAACCTGCGGCAAGGGCACATGTCCTTTGCTCATTCCACTCCGTATCTCCCGTGCACTGTACCTACCTTGCCCCCGTACCTCCCCGGCCTCCCACTTCCTACCCCCGCAATCTTACTCCCCGCCGTCTTTGACACCTCCACACAAAACTTGAAGTGATTCCTCAAGCAGTTGACCTGATACAACCTGGACAAACAGAAAAACCCCAACAAAGGTCAAAGGTCAAGAAGATTCAAAATGTCTCCCATTGCATTCCTGGAGTGATGCTGATCAAGAATATGCATGGTGCAGTGTCTCCTCGGCTGGTTGACTCCTGACGGCCTAACATAGATTCGCTCCCCTTGGACTGCTGCTCTCGGATTCTGCGACCTGAACAAGCATGGGGTGTGGTTGCATGTTGGGACTCGGAATGAGCGGCGTGGGAGCAACGTCACTGTATGGCCCAGACTGAGATGGGACAGGGGAAAAAAAGAAGAATATGTATGGTTGTATGGGTGTGCAACGAATAGTTTTCGTTTAGCAGTATCAAGATCAAATGTCAGGGTCAAGAGGCTTCAAATGTCACCCACTTCATTCCTTACGTTGCGCTGATCAAGAATATATAAGGTTTTGTGGGTGTACGGCCAATTGTCTTCAAACTATAGCCCCTGCTAAAAGAGACTATTTCAAAGGTCAAGGTCAAGGTCACAAATGTGAACTATCCTCTGTACCACACATGACCTTGACCCAATCTACCAACCTGACAATTGTGAAGCCTGTAACTGATTGCCAACATTTGAAAGGTATGGCTAACACACCAATTTCACACATCCAATGCATACATCCTTGACCTTGACCTTCATCCGTACCCAATATTCTGACTTACCGTAATATGCCAATGCACATACAGACGAGGCCTGAACATTGTAACTCCAACGTTGTGAAAGATATGACCACAAGAAGAAATTTCAGTTTTCAAGGTCAAACTTCGAGGTCAAGGTCAGCACGTTTGCAATTTTTTTTGGACAATCCCTGCACCGTTGCACACCACCATGCAAAATTGGAAGCGATTCTGTTCACTGGTTCAATGGTTTCCAAGGTCAAACTCGACGGTCAAGATCAGCACGGTCATGAATATCAAAAGGAACCTTCCTTTTTTTTAGGATGCCTACCACTCTACCAAATTTCAGCCAATTTCTGGTGGTTTTTGAGATATTTGATCTTCAGATCGGCAGACAAACACACAGTAAGACTGAAAACGCGACAAATGACCGCTTTTTCCCGCAGGTAACAATGAAACAAAAACAGACGTAAACAACAATGCGGTCCTCCTCCACTTTGCGGCAGAGGGGAACAAAATCAATGTTATTATATATAGTCCCTGAGCGAAGCTGGGGATCATATTGTTTTTGTATCTGTCTATCCGTCCGTGTGTGCGTGCGTGCGTGCGTGCGTTGTGCGCGTTTTTTTGAAAATCATTCACTCTATTTCAATCGATTTTGGTATAGATGATCCAGTGTACATTAGCTATCGACCGATTGTTGTAGTTTTATTAAAAGGGCAAGGCCATGCATGTTTCAGGGTTTACACGCATCTTTCATGCGCGTGCACACACACATACACTCGTCAATATCTGGCCAAGTTTTCAACATATTCAATGCAGGTTTTTTTTTCAGAATGTTTTTCCACGAATGTGCTATGATATCATAAGGTTGAATTTGTCCGTCCGTCCAAGGGTCCGTCCGTGCATGTGTGAGAATTATGTGGGTTCGAACCCCAAGTCTCTATCTCGTGAATCGCTAGAAGGAATCGCTTCACATTTGGTGTGGTGGTGGTGCATCACTGCTCACAAATAACTTACATATAAAAACTGTTACCATGCTGACCTTGACCTTGAAAACGTAAATATCTTCTCATGGTCATATATTTCGCATGATTAAGCGCCCTGTAGCCTACATAGTAGGATGGGCGCTATATACATTTTCCTCATTATTATTATTATTATTATCGTTAGACGTAGGATATTCAAATTTGGTATGTGGGTGCTTTGACTTGTGATCATTATAAAAAATGGGTACTGATGAATACAAAGTTCAAGGTCAAGGTCACCACGTGATAGTGTTCCTTTTCTTCTTCTTTTTTTTCTTCTGGTGCTTTTTTTTCTCCTTAAATTTTGTTTTTGGATCAGTGACTATTGGGTGCTGATGAAGCTCAAGGTCATGGTCAAGGTCAACATAGTTGTTTTTTTCTACTGGACTAATTGTAAGCACTCTTTTACAACCACACTTTCTTTTTAAATATAGAAGCTTCTTTGCATTGGCTTCTGATGATTCCAATTATTGAATATCCATCAAGGCCATGGTCAAGCCGCGAGGGGACTTTGCTACCGCTCGGCGACACACTTGTTTGCTATTGTTCTTCAACCATTTTGCACGTGAAGAGACAACAGTATGATTTATTTCTTGGAAAAAGCAATAATGTCTACTTTGCCAAAACATGTAAACAGAATGCGACTGAAACAGTTCTGTTATTTTGTCCAGTTAATTTATTTCATGTTTAGTGTTATTTACGTGCTAATATATATATGTCGTTTAAATCATATTCGTTTGATTCTAATTGTTTCATATTCATCAAGAGATTCACACATTTCTAGAAAAACTCAACCTGTGATGATTATAATAAAACATACAGAGTTTTGTTCAGCTTTGTAAATGATTCAATGGTTCATTCAACTACTGTACCTCTGAATAGAAATCAACTGCTTTGAACATTGTGTGTGTGTGTGTGTGTGTGTGTGTGTGTGTGTGTGTGTGTGTGTGTGTGTGTGTGTGTGTGTGTGTGTGTGTGTGTGTGTGTGTGTGTGTGTGTGTGTGTGTGCATGTGTGTGTGTGCGTGTGTGTGCGTGCGTGTGTGCGTATGCGTGTGTGCTTGCTTGCTTGTGTGTGTGTGTGTGTGTGTGTGTGTGTGTGTGTGTGTGTGTGTGTGTGTGTGTGTGTGTGTGTGTGTGTGTTACAGGCGACAAAGAACAAAGACCTAGACGGCAATGGCAACGAGCGGCACCGAAGACACCATCTGCTCTATGTGCCTGGACACCTACACCAACCCCAAGTTCCTCCCCTGCCATCACACATTCTGTGAAGGATGCATTGAAGATCTGGCCCAGAAACACAAAGGGAGGAAGTTCCCCTGCCCTTCCTGCCGTAAGGTGACCTCCCTTCCGCATGGGGGAGCCACTGATCTACAAACCAACTTCTACATTAAGATTCCAGCAGCTACGACCCCAACTCCACGGGCAAAGACCAAGGCTCCAGCACCATCAACTCCTAGTCCACGGACAAAGACCCCGGTATGCAAGGTACAGCATGAGATGTGTCCCAGTCACCCCGACAAGCAGATAGACTTTTACTGCGCCAAGTGCGACGCCATCATTTGCCTGTACTGCAAGCTGACCAGCCACGAGGGGCACAAGACCTTCGACATCGACTCTGCCGTGGAGTTCAAGAAAAAGAAGACGTCGGAGAACAGGCAACGTATTGTGGAAGCCATGTCCGAGGTGGAGGGGAATGCCAGTTCGTTGAAAGAACGGAGAGAAGAGCTAGAGAAGCAGAGAGCTTCCGTAGAGAGAGACATCAAAGAGCGACGCAGCGCCGTTGTGGAGGCAGCTAAGAAACACATGGAAGTCCAGCTGAAAACCCTGCAGTCGTCGTACACGGATCTGGACAAGGGTATCGTGGACGACATTGAGGAGTGCAGCGTCAACCTGACCAAGCTCTCCAACCTCCTCAAAGAAATAGATGTGGCCATCAAGTCTCCCTTCGTCAAGAAAGTGATGGACGTCGCCACGGAAATGAGCAGTGGTCGCGGCAGCAGGTCGGCTGTGGAAGACATGGCAGATTCTGGAGTGAAGCCAGGCCACATGCCCGCTTTGCAATCTAAAACCAGCACCAACGTCATGCTGCAAACCACACGGGACTACATCGGTCGTGTAGAAGGGATGGAAGCGAAGACGATGCAGACCAAGACGAAGCCAACGCCACACCAAAACAGACGACGGTGAAGCAGTGGCTCAAGATGCTACCGATTTTATTGCAACTGGTTTTAGTAGGATCCATGGACGGACCAGATGTCATCAGTTAAACCCACGTAGTTGTATCGTATCACAGCTTTAAAAACATCAAGATAGTCTTACTTCAAGGACAATAGAAAAGTACATATTACTACAACGATCACCAATTACGAACAGGCAAAGTATCCAGCAAACATAGCTCTAAAAGACTGTGCGCGAAGCATGGTCCAAACAAACAGGTCATGTCTGAAAACAAAACTCAGGTTCTACACCTGCACATGTTCTCAAGTGTGATCAGTTAAGGCTGATGTCTTTTGAAACCAATTTCACAGTTATAGATCCGTTCAAAGCTAAACAAAATGTTTTAGACAGTCTAAAGCTTGTTAAGACAGTTATAGATCCGTTCAAAGCTAAACAAAATGTTTTAGACAGTCTAAAGCTTGTTAAGACAGTTATAGATCCGTTCAAAGCTGAACAAAATGTTTTAGACATTCTAAAGCTTGTTACAAATGTATGCTAGTAAGTGATTTTCACTCTATAAGGCCAGGAAGCACGATCAACCACGATCCTCTGACGACTTAAATCACTTTAGTGTACACACACTTGAATATATGACATGCAATATTTCTGTATGCTTCATCATGTTAAAAATGAAATGTGTCTGTTTGCTTACCGAAGATGTTGTTTATCCGTCTGTTTGTTTGCATACGAACACCGTTATTGAACAGATTATGAACGGATGAAGCCCCTACAGAGCCAGCCTGTGGTGATTGGAGCATCATTTTAAGAACATTCTTTTCAGTCTTGTAATCAGACTACATATTTAATTAAATATGGGATTAAAAAGTAGAATGTTCTTAGTTACTGCTTCTTTTTTTCATTTTTATTATTTTACTAAGGTTGTCGTGAAAGCTAACAGCAGCTTGTAATGACTTGCTTAGGCGGATATGGTTATGCGTTAGCGAAATAATCCATGAATACTTTGACGAGTGACGTCATCAATAGGTTTTTTGCTTCCTGTGTGTTTGTTGTCTTTGCTTTGTGTGTGTTTGTTGTCTTTGCTTTGTGTGTGTTTGTTGTCTGTGCTTCCTGTGTGTTTGTTGTCTTTGCTTTGTGTGTGTTTGTTGTCTTTGCTTTGTGTGTGTTTGTTGTCTGTGCTTCCTGTGTGTTTGTTGTCTTTGCTTTGTGTGTGTTTGTTGTTTTTGCTTCCTGTGTGTTTGTTGTCTGTGCTTCCTGTGTGTTTGTTGTCTTTGCTTTGTGTGTGTTTGTTGTCTTTGCTTTGTGTGTGTTTGTTGTCTTTGCTTTGTGTGTGTTTGTTGTTTGCTTTGTGTGTGTTTGTTGTCTTTGCTCCGTGTGTGTTTGTTGTCTTTGCTTTGTGTGTGTTTGTTGTTTTGCTTTGTGTGTGTTTGTTGTCTTTGCTCCGTGTGTGTTTGTTGTCTTTGCTCCGTGTGTGTTTGTTGTCTTTGCTTTGTGTGTGTTTGTTGTCTTTGCTCCGTGTGTGTTTGTTGTCTTTGCTCCGTGTGTGTTTGTTGTCTTTGCTCCGTGTGTGTTTGTTGTCTTTGCTTTGTGTGTGTTTGTTGTTTTTACTTCGTGTGTGTGAAATATATTCAGGCTAAATATTATAAGTATCCCTGTCATTTCAGATACGCTTTACTTATGTCTAATAGAAATTTAAATGCCTTAACTAATCTAGCTTTGTTTATGTACGAAGCCTTAAAGCGATTACGTACAGCGAGTAGCTTAAAAAATAAAATAGCATAGAATATGAATGCTTTAAAAAAAAAAAAAAAAAAAAGTATGTATCTATGTGTAACCAAATATGTCATTGCATGATTTATGTCTCTATCATTGTGACACCCCCATCAGGAAGGGGCCTATGCCTATATCTGATTTAAAAAAAAAATCGTATTCGTATTCGCATTCGTATTCTCTCTCTCTCTCTCTCTCTCTCTCTCTCTCTCCCCCTCTCTCTTGCTATAAGCCAATGCACCTACATACCAAGTCTGTACTTTGTAAGTCAAAGACATGGTCACAGCAGTTTCCGAGATACAGATCAGACAAGCTGTACGTCCTTGACTTTGACCTTTACTGTACCCAATATTTGTAATTACCATAGCATAAGCCAATGCACCTGCACACCAAGTTGAACATTGTAAGTCCGATGACGTCAAATATACGTCCCTAAGAAAAACAAATCCGCTAGTCTACGTTCTCGACCTTGACCTAGATCGGTAGCCAATGTTTGGAATTACCATAAGCCAATGCATCCACATACCAAGTTTGAACATCAAAAGTGCAACGTTTTCAAAGAAATGGCCACAAGAAGAATTTTGGTTTTCAAGGTCAAACTTCAAGGTCAAGGACAGCAGGCTCAAACATTTTCTATGGAACCATCTGTATACCCCCCCCCCCCCCCCCCTCCACAAAATTTGAAGTAAATCTGTCCAGCGGTTCCCAAGATAAAGTCTGGACAGGAAACAAATAGAAAAAAAGAAGGAAAAAAACCCCAGTCTAGCAGAGCGTGGTTTCGATCCACGGACCTCTGGGTTATGGGCCCAGCACGCTTCCACTGCGCCACTCTGCTTCCGTTACTCAGTTGAATTGCAATAATATAAACAGTAAGGTCAAATAGACTTGCTTGGCTCTTTCTGAATTCCGGTGCAGCCCATTTCGCTGTCCTTGATGACAAGGCGGCTAAGAATCAAGGGAAGAAACCCTTTCAACACTCAAAAGGAAAATCAGAGTTTGCTTCCCTTTAACTAGGAAGTTTGAAAAGTGTTTGCAATATTGGGAATTCTGTGACATATACAACATTTAATTTTAATGTAATACACCTATCCTTACCTCCAACAATTAAGAAAATAGTCTTCAGATAACCGGCCCTGATTTGATGCCATTTAGAGTTTACTATTATAAATTACTTGTGGCAGTGCCATAGCCAATGAGGTTTAGCCGAGGCGTGGTCACCGCTACAGCTATTTGCATTAATAAAAAATCGGGACTTTACTGGTTTCGTACTGCCTCCGGGCATTGCCTCCAGTATTGTTCCCACCATATTTGTATTTACAAATGTCCCATATGTGTCTGATTCAGACCAAGAGGACGTAAAACACCATTTTCGTCGTGCGTTTTAGAGTGCCGTAGGTGTTAAACCATTGTGGTGCATACATGTGACATTGGCGGCGAAAGGGTTAATTATTTTGATTACTTATTTGTGGTACAATTATATGAAAAGAGCAAGCCAAATGCAAGTTTCAGAGAATTGATGAATGAATGAAAAATGGTGTTTTACGTCCTCTCGTTTATAGACACATATGGGACATTTGTAAATACAAAGATGGTGGGAACATTACTGGGGGCAATGCCCAGAGGCAGTGCCACACCAGTAAAGTTCCGATTTTTTTTGATACAGATATGCGTAGCGGTAACCATGCCTCGGTAAAACCTCATCGGCTATGGTACCACTACAGTATGACTGAGAATTGATGTTTCCTTTCCTGTTTTTTTTAGTCCGTCACCAAGACGGACTATTGCGATGGGCTGGTTTGTATTTTTGTTTGTTTGGTTTTTTTTTTTCTTTTTTTTTCTTTTCTGTCTGTCCCAAGGATATCTCCCGAACCGCTTGACCGAATCGCGTCAAATTCTGTGTGAAGGTGTGCCTCCTTAATAGGAAGAGATCGGCGCAAACCATTTTGCCGTCGTAACCTTGACCTTGACGTACGACCTTGAAAACCGAAAATCTATTTTTAGCCATATCTCGGGCACCGATCAACATAGGATGTTGAAACGTGGTATGAAGGTGGTTTGGCTTATGCCCGTTCTGATGATGGCATACCGATCAAGGTCAAGGTCAAGGTCAAAAAGATCGCTGGAGCCTGAAAATCGGAGGGTCATTTTTTTCTCCTTCTGTCTGTCCCAAGGATATCTTTCGAACGGGTTGACAGAATCACGTCAAATTGTGTGTGCTGGTGTGTCACCATGAGAGGAAGGCATCCGCGCAAACCATATTGCCGTCGTGACCTTGACCTTGGCGTACGACCTTGAAAACCGAAAATCTTTCAGGGGCCATAACTTCCCACACCGTTAGTGTTAGAGTCTTCAAATTTGGCATGAAGGTACTTTGGCTTATGCCCGTTCTGATGGTGGCATACCGATCAAGGTCAAGGTCACGGTCCGGGCGATCCGTAGGCCTTGAAAGTGGTAGGGGTCTACACATTGGGTTTTAAGCCATATTTTCCACATTGGTACTTGACAGAAGCGCTTCAGATTGTGTGTGGTACTGTATACCCTAGAGGAGAAAACATCCGAGCATAAATTATCACCATGCTGACCTTGACCTTGAAGTGTGACCTTGAAAACCGAAATTTCTTTCTTTGCGCTATATGTTTCTTCTTCAAGCTGTATCTCGTGAACTAGAAGACAGAATCCCTTCCAATTTTGTGT
>CM065683.1:32593780-32603780 GCA_017654935.2 Phymorhynchus buccinoides
AGAGACAGACACAGGCAGGCAGGCAGACAGACAGACACACACACAGAGACAGACACAGAGACAGACACAGGCAGACAGACAGACAGACAGACACAGGCAGGCATACACACATACACACACACACACACACACACACACACACACACACACACACACACACACACACACACACACACACACACACACACACACACACACACACACACACCATCTTATTCACATAATTACGAAAATATATGTATTGTTACAAATTGCGACACGTGCCATACCACAACTTCATGTACGTGTGGCCTGTGTAGGGGAAGACGGGGTAAAAAGCGCATGGGCGGGTAAGAAGCGCACCACAATTATCTCATGAAATACAGAAAATGTCAGTCAAATTTGCCCATGAGACGAATGCTAGACATTAACGCTCGTCTCATGGGCAAAATGAGACTGAAATTTGCTTCATTTCATGAGATAATTGGGGTGGGCTTCTTACCCGCCCATGCGCTTTTTACCCCGTCTTCCCCTATTTGTCTAAAGGACGAGTGACAAAAGAAGAGAAAAGAAAGGAAAATGAAAAATGTGAAGACTCGCTTAGCTGCTTGCTTAGCTAGAGCTTCCAATAAAAATCCACTTAGCATTTTGATGAGACTTTTAAAAGACAGAGAATGCAGAGTGGCAGAATGACTGTCGTAGGTTTTTGTGTGTAATTCGTTTGTGAATAAATGATAGCATAGGATATATTACAACTGATGTCATGCAGAAAAGGCGCGCGCGTCTGTATGTGTGCGAGTGTGTGTGTGTGTGTGTGTGTGTGTGTGTGTGTGTGTGTGTGTGTGTGTGCGTGTGCGTGCGCGCGCGTGTGTTTGTGTGTATGTGTGTGTGTGACTGTGTGTGTCTGCGTGCGCGCGCGTATAGGCTTATGTGTATGTGTGTGTGTGTGTGTGTGTGTGTGTGTGTGTGTGTGTGTGCGCGTGTGCGTGCGCGCGCGCGCGTGTGTGTATGCGCGTGCTGTCAGTGTATGTTTCTAAGTGCGTGTGCGTACGCATATGTATGTGTGTTTGTGAATGAATTGTTAAAAAATATTGCTGCGTGTGCGTTCATGTACGCACTTATGTATTCACATGTGTGTGTGTGCGTGCGTGTGTACGCGAGTGTGTGCAAACGAATGTAAAAAAACAAAGCTTTAGGGGGGCGGGAGGGGGAGAGGAAAGGATCTAGATAATTATACAGGCGTAGAATACACCCCCTTGACAACCCACGTGCTTGAAGTTCTTCTCCTTCATTTATTCACGCTCAAGCACACTTCAGAAGCCTTCGTAGGGGAAGACGGGGTAAAAAGCGCATGGGCGGGTAAGAAACCCACCCCAATTATCTCATGAAATGAAGCAAATTTCAGTCTCATTTTGCCCATGAGACGAGCGTTAATGTCTAGCATTCGTCTCATGGACAAATTTGACTGAAATTTTCTTTATTTCATGAGATAATTGGGGTGGGCTTCTTACCCGCCCATGCGCTTTTTACCCCGTCTTCCCCTATATCATTATGCTGCACCAGTGCACTCTTGACCCTTAACACGCGAAGTTGTTCATCATTGGTTGGTACTATAGGGGCCAACAGTAAAAGGAGAGCGGTGCAAAACTAGAGCGTGAAAAATGCTAGATCAACCAGCCGCGGTCAGATACATTGATGAGTGTTTTGTAATAAGCGGTCGAACTTTACGCGGTGACAGTCCTGAGAGGACCATAGCTGTTGACGGGACTATAATTGAAAAAGATAAAATATAGCAAACTAGCCGCGAGGCAGCATTTCGGATCCAGTGTCCTTGACCTTTGACCAATGACCTTCATTTTCGAACTTGGCCTAGATATCTATCCGTATGCAAATCTGAGGATCCTAGGCCCCTCCGGCCAAACGCTATCGTGATACATCTACCCATCCACCCACATACATATCCAGGAACAAACAGACAAACGCCACTGAAAGCATTATAACCAGCTTTCACCTCGTGGCTGGTCAGTTAGGCCGGGTTCACATTAGACGCGTAGGTTCCGTAAAGAAAGAATGATCAAAGTTTACGCATATAGGGGAAATTCGGACACGTGCGCAAATCGTTTCCCTTCTTTGTTTCACTTATTTATGGATTGCGCACGGGTTTCCGCACGGAATATCCGCTTATGTGTGTACAGGTTAATTGTTTTTGGGTGGGAATTATGTATGACTCTCAAAGTAAGGGGCAATGGAACTGGCTCACACTGCTATGCAGCCAAAGGGGTTAGTTGGCCTTTGGGGACCTTCCCCATCGCCAGCTGTCTTCAAATCATTTTTGGCCGAGAGAGTGGTGGGGAAGTGCTCTGGGCAAGGCATCTCACCGATAAAGAAATTATATTCCAGTCCTCCGGAATAGCAATGCAGCTGTTCCCAGAGAGTGGTGGGGAAGTGCTCTGGGCAAGGCATCTCACCGATAAAGAAATTATATTCCAGTCCTCCGGAATAGCAATGCAGCTGCTCTCATGTCCCAGCACCACGAAAGGGACATTAAGTGTCAAACTGACCATTCTGAGAATGTTATACGTTTGAAAACTTCAGACAATTCTCTTTGCAACACAGTGGAACCTACCCTATAAGACCTTCAAAAATCATCCAAAATGAAGTCTTATAAAGGAGGGGTCTTATAAGGGAGATAATTTTAATACTTGCAAAAAGGGGCAATGTCTCTGAGAAGTTGGTCTTATATGGGAGTGAGTCTTATAATAGGAAGTCTTATAAAGGAGGTTCCACTGTAATACAATAACAATTCTTATATCTTTTTCCGTTCCAGAGTTATGAGCATTTAAAGTTAGTTGGGTGAGCGTCGGCTATTTTGAGAAAACACTGTCTAAAGTCTAGACAAGCTGAAGAAACTGCATTGACCTACTCATTTTGAAACACTTTTAAGACCATTTATAGACCATATTAAAGAGTATCCTTTATAATTATGAAAGATAAGATGTTAGAGAACACAAAAATACCCATAACTCAAAATTGACAAAAAATGAGGTTATTGACTTTGCAAGCCTGTTGTGAGAAACTAACCCAGCGACTTAATGTCCCTTTCGTGGTGCTGGGTCACATTTTGTTATCTGACATGGCAGACATTGTCGGAAAAGAAAGTGTTAGTATCGCAACGTCAGGGATTAGTTGGGCTTGGAGTGGCCACCTCAATGCCAACTATGTTAAAGGGGCACCCTGACGGATGGGTGATTTCAAGAAGCACGTCGAGATCACCAGGAAAACGCCCTTTTTGGCTCTGGTTTCCTAGAAATCAAACCATGAAATCGGCGATTCCTCCTTGGCGGAGGTGCTGGAAGACATATTCTTTGAGTGAAGGACAAGGCAAGTGACCAAATCGTTTGCACGAAATGTCCACAATGCAAGCATTTAATTTTTTAATTTTTTTATAGCTATTTTTTAGTTTACCAAAAGGAGTTTTGCTCACAACAAAGGAAATAGCTCCAATTTTTTGTTACTGCACTACAAAGAAGAAAAAGGTTCAACTACTCTTGAGTGGCCTCCATCCACCCCGTCCAAAATGGCTTCTCTCTCCGGCAACTCCACCAAGGAGGAATCACCGTTTAGACAGGTTTGATAAAAAATTCTAGGAAACCAGAGCAAAGTGAGTGTTCCGATCCTTAAAAAAGGCTGTATTTCTGGTGATCTCGACGTGTTTCTTGCAAAACTTCATCCGTCAGGGTGACCCTTTAAGTCCTCATGGCCGAAAGAGTGAAGATGCCTGTTCTCTTGGCAAGGGATTTCTTACCATAAACAAATTAAATCCCGGTGTCATGAGAAATAAGTACCTACCGTGAAATAAGTACCCTTCAACAGCGCACTAGAGCCATTCTTCTTTCGTGTGATAAATAAGTCAACTATTATTTAAGATATTGATATTTAAGTGCTCAATCTACACGAAAAGAACCAAGAAATAGAGCGGGAGGGTGTAAATCTACATTTTTGCCGATAAATCGATATACAAAGCCATGTCACTTAGTTTCGTATTTTTTCAAAATGGCGGACGATAAAAACAACCATCCGTGCAAACAAAAATAAATAACAATAAATATTAGAAAAAATATCCCTGACTTCTCAGCATTTAATGATGAATCTTCTGTTCTTCCTGCATGCCACAAAACGCCTCTGAATGTATTTAGGGGCGAATCTTTCCCAAACAGCAAACAATTTGAATGAGGAAAAGAGTATTTAGGCTATTTCATGGGTAAAATATTTTATGCAACACCGGCTTTCCAGATTGGCAATTGCCTCAAAGATATTCTAAAAGGGTAAGATGGATTACTTAAGAGCTCGGCGAACCGGGCTGATAGAGTTATCGTTAGTGGGGACAGTACACTATTCACAGTGGAGGCTATCCAAAAACTCAGACTGGAGTTTGAACGGAGAATTCAACTGGCCTATCGCCGTGTAAAATGTGTCCTGTTTAAAAGGGACATAACCAGTGTTTCTGTCCTCATTACTCATATAGGGAAAAGAGACCGGATGCTTATCTTCCCCTTTAGAATACCTTTGGTTGCCTCCTCTGCTGTCCGGGGGTTATTATCGGACACGACAGTTTAGTGTCCACATAGACACAACACAGGGCATTGTTGGCACAAGGGCCCTGCTGCACCCATTGATTGCCTGTCGTTTCCAGTGTGCACTGTGTAGTGTTGGTAAAGGCCTTGTCTCTGTTTCCTAGAACATAAATAAATAAGTCGATCCCATTAGTAAAAATCATTTCCTTTCACAAGACTGTGCATAAAAGATACACTGACGCACCACGATTAAGCCCCTTGGTTTTTTTTCTGGGTAGCTGTGACACACATACAGATGTCCCCAACTTCAAATTGAGGCTGTTCTTTATTAAAATGATGTTTCGGTTTGAATTTGGGGGCGTTTATATGGGAGTCCGACTTGGTCAAAACAAAATTTCTGTCTAGCCATAAGAGGGGAAAACCCGGGATTTTGACACGTGATCTGGTGGGTCTTTAAGATGTGTGTGTGTGTGTGTGTGTGTGTGTGTGTGTGTGTGTGTGTGTGTGTGTGTGTGTGTGTGTGTGTGTGTGTGTGTGTGTGTGTGTGTGTGAAAGTCAAAGTCAAAAGTCAATTTTTTTAATTTTCAGATGGTACATTGAATAAGCAATAATGTTTGCTTTTTTTTTTATATCAATCATGTGTGTGTGCGTGCGCGCGCACGCGTATGTGTGTGTGCGTGTGTGTGTGAGTGCGCGCGCGCGCGTGTGTATATGTGTTTGTATGTAGCCTGTGTGTGTGTGCGCGCGCGTCACGGTACTTGTGCGCGCGTGTGTGTACGTGTGTAAGTGTATGCGTGCTTGCAGGCTTGTACATTTTTACACAGGCGCGCGCGTGTTTATGTGCTAATGTAGTGATTGTGACTTTGTAAAAACCTGTTTTGCTAAAACATTTACTGAAAATAAGGATGGTATTTTTTGACCCGTTGAAAGATTAAAAAACAAAACAAAAGACTCACACGTGTAGTGATTGTGACTTTGTAAAATCTTGTTTTCCTAAAACATTTACTGAAAATAAGAAGGATGGTATTTTGACCCGTTGAAAAATAACCAACCCCCCCCCCCCTCCCCCCCCAAACTCACACAAGACGACAAGCCACATATTAAGTGTTTTCAAATTGAATGTAATAATCACGATACGTTCATTAGTTTACACTCCAGCATATTGAACCCATTTTTGCTTACACAAGAACAGACAGACAGACAGACAGGCAGACAGACAACGATCGAGCGAGCAGCGAATGGAACAAAAAGACAGGCGACACACAGACCTACTGTTGATCTTTTAGTACTTGGAGAATTAGAACCAAAGTAAAATGCACTGAGCCATGTGCTGAAGCAATAAATTATCCAGCGAATGGACAAATATCCCATGGGATACGTACATCTGAAAAAGGACCCGTGGAATTGGTAGGCCGTAAACGCTTACTGTAACACTATACATATCCTTGTCTGCTAGAATAGAATACTTGCGTTCTAATTTCTTGCGTATCTAAGTCAGGATGTTTCCATGTATGTGCCATTTCGTCTATCTGTCTGTCTGTCTGTTCGCTCTTTTTTTCTCTCTTTCTAGTAATCTCTGTCTTTGTCTCTGACTCTATATTTGTCTTCTTTTTTGCTTGTTTGTATCTGTCTATCTGTCTGTCTGTTTGTTTATACTGACTGTCTGTCTGTATCCGAGACACACACACACACACATATAAACACACACAGTGACACACACACACACACACACACACACACACACACACACACACACACACACACACACACACACACACACACACACACACACACACACACACACACACACACACACTCACACACACACACACAAAGTACAAACAAACACACACACACATGCACGCAAACACACACACACACACACAACACACACACACACACACACACACACACACACCACACACACACACACACACACACACACACACACACACACACACACACACACACACACACACACACACACACACACACACACACACGTGTCCCTAGCCCCCCTCTCTCTATCTGTTTGCCTGTCTCTTTCTATGTCTTTCTCTGTTTCTGAAAAAAATATTTATGTCTTTGTCTTTGTCTGTCCATGTTCTCTGTGCTCTCTTTGTCTTTGTCTGTCCATGTTCTCTGTGATCTCTTTGTCTTTGTCTGTCCATGTTCTCTGTGCTCTCTTTGTCTTTGTCTGTCCATGTTCTCTGTGCTCTCTTTCTCTCTGTCTGCACATGTTCTCTGTGCTCTCTTTGTCTTTGTCTGTCCATGTTCTCTATGCTCTCTTTGTCTTTGTCTGTCCATGTTCTCTGTGCTCTCTTTGTCTTTGTCTGTCCATGTTCTCTGTGCTCTCTTTGTCTTTGTCTGTCCATGTTCTCTGTGCTCTCTTTGTCTTTGTCTGTCCATGTTCTCTGTGCTCTCTTTGTCTTTGTCTGTCCATGTTCTCTGTGCTCTCTTTCTCTCTGTCTGCACATGTTCTCTGTGCTCTCTTTCTCTCTGTCTGTCCATGTTCTCTGTGCTCTCTTTCTCTCTGTCTGTCCATGTTCTCTGTGCTCTCTTTGTCTTTGTCTGTCCATGTTCTCTGTGCTCTCTTTCTCTTTGTCTGTCACATGTTCTCTGTGCTCTCTTTCTCTCTGTCTGTCCATGTTCTCTGTGCTCTCTTTCTCTCTGTCTGTCCATGTTCTCTGTGCTCTCTTTCTCTCTGTCTGTCCATGTTCTCTGTGCTCTCTTTGTCTTTGTCTGTCCATGTTCTCTGTGCTCTCTTTCTCTTTGTCTGTCCATGTTCTCTGTGCTCTCTTTGTCTTTGTCTGTCCATGTTCTCTGTGCTCTCTTTGTCTTTGTCTGTCCATGTTCTCTGTGCTCTCTTTGTCTTTGTCTGTCCATGTTCTCTGTGCTCTCTTTGTCTTTGTCTGTCCATGTTCTCTGTGCTCTCTTTCTCTCTGTCTGCCCATGTTCTCTGTGCTCTCTTTCTCTCTGTCTGCCCATGTTCTCTGTGCTCTCTTTCTCTCTGTCTGCACATGTTCTCTGTGCTCTCTTTCTCTCTGTCTGCCCATGTTCTCTGTGCTCTCTTTCTCTCTGTCTGCACATGTTCTCTGTGCTCTCTTTCTCTCTGTCTGCCCATGTTCTCTGTGCTCTCTTTCTCTCTGTCTGCCCATGTTCTCTGTGCTCTCTTTCTCTCTGTCTGCCATGTTCTCTGTGCTCTCTTTCTCTCTGTCTGCACATGTTCTCTGTGCTCTCTTTCTCTCTGTCTGCACATGTTCTCTGTGCTCTCTTTCTCTCTGTCTGTCCATGTTCTCTGTGCTCTCTTTCTCTCTGTCTGCACATGTTCTCTGTGCTCTCTTTCTCTCTGTCTGCCCATGTTCTCTGTGCTCTCTTTCTCTCTGTCTGCCCATGTTCTCTGTGCTCTCTTTCTCTCTGTCTGCACATGTTCTCTGTGCTCTCTTTCTCTCTGTCTGCACATGTTCTCTGTGCTCTCTTTCTCTCTGTCTGCACATGTTCTCTGTGCTCTCTTTCTCTCTGTCTGCACATGTTCTCTGTGCTCTCTTTCTCTCTGTCTGTTCTGTCTGCACATGTTCTCTGTGCTCTCTTTCTCTCTGTCTGCACATGTTCTCTGTGCTCTCTTTCTCTCTGTCTGCCCATGTTCTCTGTGCTCTCTTTCTCTCTGTCTGCCCATGTTCTCTGTGCTCTCTTTCTCTCTGTCTGCACATGTTCTCTGTGCTCTCTTTCTCTCTGTCTGCCCATGTTCTCTGTGCTCTCTTTCTCTCTGTCTGCACATGTTCTCTGTGCTCTCTTTCTCTCTGTCTGCACATGTTCTCTGTGCTCTCTTTCTCTCTGTCTGCACATGTTCTCTGTGCTCTCTTTCTCTCTGTCTGCACATGTTCTCTGTGCTCTCTTTCTCTCTGTCTGCACATGTTCTCTGTGCTCTCTTTCTCTCTGTCTGCCCATGTTCTCTGTGCTCTCTTTCTCTCTGTCTGCCCATGTTCTCTGTGCTCTCTTTCTCTCTGTCTGCCCATGTTCTCTGTGCTCTCTTTCTCTCTGTCTGCCCATGTTCTCTGTGCTCTCTTTCTCTCTGTCTGCTGACCATGTTCTCTGTGCTCTCTTTCTCTCTGTCTGCCCATGTTCTCTGTGCTCTCTTTCTCTCTGTCTGCCCATGTTCTCTGTGCTCTCTTTCTCTCTGTCTGCCCATGTTCTCTGTGCTCTCTTTCTCTCTGTCTGCCCATGTTCTCTGTGCTCTCTTTCTCTCTGTCTGCCCATGTTCTCTGTGCTCTCTTTCTCTCTGTCTGCCCATGTTCTCTGTGCTCTCTTTCTCTCTGTCTGCCCATGTTCTCTGTGCTCTCTTTCTCTCTGTCTGCCCATGTTCTCTGTGCTCTCTTTCTCTCTGTCTGCCCATGTTCTCTGTGCTCTCTTTCTCTCTGTCTGCCCATGTTCTCTGTGCTCTCTTTCTCTCTGTCTGCCCATGTTCTCTGTGCTCTCTTTCTCTCTGTCTGCCCATGTTCTCTGTGCTCTCTTTCTCTCTGTCTGCCCATGTTCTCTGTGCTCTTGTTCTATCCCCTTTTGCCTGTCTGCTTGTTAATTAGTAATCACCATATTATATTTGTGCTGCTTTTTTCTTTTCTTCGAATAGGTATTACGTGCATGTTTAATTTGCATATGTGATATATCAGCTATGCAATGCATTTTAATGTATGTTTATTTTCAATGTGTACGTTCTGAATGTGGCATTTGAATGTAAATTATTTAAAAAAAAAATAAAAATATGTTGATTGATTGACTGATTGTCTGTCCGTTCTCTCTCTCTCTCTCTCTCTCTCTCTCTCTCTCTCTCTCTCTCTCTCTCTCTCTCTCTCTCTCTCTCTCTCTCTCTCTCTCTCTCTCTCTCTCTCTCTCTCTCTCTCTCTCTCTCTCTCTCTCTCTCTCTCTCTCTCTCTCTCTCTCTCTCTCTCTCTCTCTCTCTCTCTCTCTCTCTCTCTCTCTCTCTCTCTCTCTCTCTCTCTCTCTCTCTCTCTCTCTCTCATACTTCCTATTCTTTACGATTTGAAGAGACTCAAAGACCCATTGAGCCGGCTGGATTAAGTCCCTTGTCTTTTTCTGGGTCGGTGTGGCCCACATTCAGACTTTCCTCGTATACGATCGAGGCTGCTCGTTAAAGTGATGTCTCGTTTTCGTGCATGAGGACATTTGTATGGGAGCAACACTTGGTCAAAATAAGATTTCTTACCAGCTATAAGAGGGAAAACGCGTGAAAACCGTGATTTTGACACGTGACGTACTGGGTCTTTAAGACCTACAACTATGCTTGTCTACACATATGACAGGGAATTGTGCTATTCTCTATCAACCAGTCTGTCTGTCTGTCTGTCTGATTCCAGGTTTGTAAGCAAAGCTATGTTGAATCAGCATAGCCTAAACTATTGAACCAATCAAACTGAAAACTGGCAAGATGG
>CM065683.1:32616280-32621280 GCA_017654935.2 Phymorhynchus buccinoides
AGAATCCCCTGCACACAGGTTCTGAAACTGAACTGAATGTTTGTTCTTCGTCCTCTCGGTCCCACATGTGTCCAGCTGGACTTACAGGACGAAAAACAAATATTCAGTTCAGTTTCAGAACCTGGGTGCAGGGGATTCTTTCTCTCACTCTGCACTAGGCCTTACGGTCTGAACGTGGAAGTTGTTGTTGTTGTTGCAGGAACGTTTTACGTCCTCATAGCCGTAGCTCTTAGGGACAAGTAGTTCTGGTGCTGTAGTCTTCGATGTAGCGGGTACACCTGGGAATTGGTTCATCAACGTTGTTCTTTGGAAAGGGTCGGGTGGGAGGCGCTGGAGTAGAGTCAGTTGGAGTCTTGTCGTAGACTCGTCATAGTTGGTGTTGTCCAAACGGGACCCCCCCAAAAAAAGGCTGTCTTCAGGGCTACAGGGCGGCCTTCTTCGTGCTCAGGTGCTGCCAGTTCACAATGCAGGCTTCAGGATGACGACGACTCAGATGTTGACACGCAGCAGTGGCTCATTGCGTACATCGACGGATGGGTGGGGGGGGGGGGGGGGGTCACCGTCCCACACTCACGAGCCACCACACAAGTGAGTCCATGCAGGGGTTTCAGTCCCCAAAACGGCCACACCGTCGACCACGTACCGTCGCGCCCCCAGTCAAAACCGCCGTCCTCCGTCGTCCCGCACTGCAGTCCAACAGCACCCCGTCGCTGGAAGGATGACTGCGCCGCCCAAGACGCAAGGAGAGAGTCAGTAAAATCGACCCTCTCCCTACGGACTCCAGGCTTGGAATGAAACGTGGAAGCTTTCGGATGAGACGATAAACCGAGGTTCCGTACCGTGTGGCCGGCCATGCACTTAGCACACGTTAAACCCAGTGGCAACAAAAATGTTGTCATTTGGTCAAAGTTTACATACACACACGCATTTCGCTATTTCCTTCCTCATCAGCCACACATAAAATCGCATGCCAAAAAAAAAGAGGGTCGCGCGCTTCATATTAGTATACCACGTGCAGCATAAAAATTATGTAATGCAGAGACGTAGCGGCATCATTATCCTACGTGGCACCATCTTCCGACGTTATAATATCTCTTTTTGGGTCTATGTCAATATCATAATTATAGAAAGCAGTGCGCGAAGAAAGGAAAGCAATTAAGAATTTAACAAAGTTAATTAATTCTTTCTTTTTCTGTCCCTGTCTCGCTTTTTGTCTTGGTCTTAAGGTAATCTCTCTCTCTCTCTCTCTCTCTCTCTCTCTCTCTCTCTCTCTCTCTCTCTCTCTCTCTCTCTCTCTCTCTCTCTCTCTCTCTCTCTCTCTCTCTCTCTCTCTCTCTGTCTGTCTGTCTGTCTGTCTCTCTCTCTCTCTCTCTCTCTCTCTCTCTCTCTCTCTCTCTCTCTCTCTCTCTCTCTCTCTCTCTCTCTCTCTCTCTCTCTCTCTCTCTCTCTCTCTCTCTCTCTCTGTGTGTGTGTGTGTGTGTGTGTGTGTGTGTCTCCAGACAGTCATACTTACAGACAGAGACAGTTATTCTTACAGACAGAGACAGTTATTCTTACAGACAGACAGTCATACTTACAGACAGAGACAGTTATTCTTACAGACAGAGACAGTTATTCTTACAGACAGACAGTCGTACTTACAGACAGAGACAGATATTCTTACAGACAGATACAGTTATTCTTATAGACAGACAATCATACTTACAGACAGAGACAGTTATTCTTACAGATAATAATAATAATAATAGGGGATACTTATATAGCGCGATACCCCACAATGGGCTCATTGCGCTTTACAACAATATAAATGCATTACAAATCATTTTTTTGTTTTTTAAACTAAAAACAAAAACAAAAACAAAACAAAAAACATATAGTTAACAGCATCATATTAAAGTGTCATACATAAAATCACAAATTGACTAAAAACATTTATCAATTAAGACAATATAAAGCAGCACGTCACACGAAAACTATGGGAAATATACAACTTTTAAAATATGACTGCACAGAAACAACAATACAATAATAACATACGGTACACTTACACGCCAACATCCACACCCACAGGCGCACGCGCACGCACACACGCACCCACCCACACTCACACACGCACACACGCGCGCGCGCGCGCGCACACGCGCACGCACACGCACACACACACACACACAGAACTGGACGCTGTTGACTGACCGCAAGAGCCAAAACACGGGCAAGTCAACGGCAGAAGGGGGGGGGGGGGGGGAAGGGGGGGGGATGAGAAAAGGAGATGGAAAAAAAAAGAAGAAACAAGGGCGTCGCCGAGCGGCAGACATGTCCGTCACCAGCAATGCCACGCACTTGCGACACCCCGTAGAGTGTCACATCCTGACACAAAATTGGAAGGGATTCTGTCTTCTAGTTCACGAGATACAGCTTGAAGAAGAAACATATATAGCGCAAAGAAGGAAATTTCGGTTTTCAAGGTCACACTTCAAGGTCAAGGTCAGCATGGTGATAATTTATGCTCGGATGTTTTCTTCTCTAGGGTATACAGTACCACACACAATCTGAAGCGCTTCTGTCAAGTACAAATGTGGAAAATATGGCTTAAAACCCAATGTGTAGACCCCTACCACTTTCAAGGCCTACTGATCGCCCGGACCGTGACCTTGACCTTGATCGGTATGCCACTATCAGAACGGGCATAAGCCAAAGTACCTTCATGCCAAATTTGAAGACTCTAACACTAACGGTGTGGGAGTTATGGCCCCTGAAAGATTTTCGGTTTTCAAGGCCGTACGCCAAGGTCAAGGTCACGACGGCAAAATGGTTTGCGCGGATGCCTTCCTCTCATGGTGACACACCAGCACACAAAATTTGACGTGATTCTGTCAACCCGTTCGAAAGATATCCTTGGGACAGACAGAAGGAGAAAAAAATGACCCTCCGATTTTCAGGCTCCAGCGATCTTTTTGACCTTGACCTTGACCTTGATCGGTATGCCCTCATCAGAACGGGCATAAGCCAAACCACCTTCATACCAAGTTTCAATATCCTATGTTGATCGGTGCCCGAGATATGGCTAAAAATAGATTTTCGGTTTTCAAGGTAGTACGTCAAGGTCAAGGTCACGACGGCAAAATGGTTTGCGCTGATCTCTTCCTATTAAGGAGGCACACCTTCACACAAAATTTGACGCGATTCGGTCCTGCGGTTCGGGAGATATCCTTGGGACAGACAGAAAAAAAACAAAAAAAACAACAACAACAGACAAACCAGACGATCGCAATAGTCCGTCTTGGTGACGGACTAAAAAAAGAAAAGAAAAAAAGATAGATACAGTTATTCTTATAGACAGACAGTTATACTTACAAACAGATACAGTTATTTTTATAGACATACAGTCATACTTACAGACAGAGACAGTTATTCTTATAGAAAGAGACAGTTATTCTTATAGACAGAGACATTTACACTTACAGACAGACAGTTATTCTTATAGACAGAGACAGTTATACTTACAGACAGAGACAGTTATACTTATAGACAGCGACAGTTATTCTTATAGACAGAGACAGTTACTTACAGAGACAGTTATGCTTATAAACAGAGACAGTTCTGCTTATAGACAAAGACAGTTATACTTACAGACAGAGACAGTTATGCTTACATACAGATACAGTTATGCTTACAGACAGCGACAGTTATATTTACAGATGGAGACAGTTACAGACAGAGACAGTTATACTTACAGACAGAGACAGCTACCGACAGAGACAGCTATACTTACAGACATAGACAGTTATGCTTACAGACAGAGACATTTATACTTACAGACAGAAACAGTTATACTTACAGACAGAGTCATTTATACTTACAGACAGAGACAGTTATACTTATAGACAGAAAGTTATTCTTATAGACAGAGACAGTTATGCTTACAGACAGAGACAGGTATACTTACAGAGACAGTTATCCTTACAGACAGAGACAGGTATACTTACAGAGACAGTTATTCTTACAGACAGACACAGCTATACTTACAGACAGAGACAGTTATGCTTACATACAGATACTTGTATATTTATAGACAGAGACAGTTATACTTACATAGACAGTTATTCGCATAGACAGAGACAGTTATGCTTACAGACAGAGACAGTTATACTTATAGACAGAAAGTTATTCTTATAGACAGAGACAGTTATACTTACAGACAGGCAGTTATACTTACAGACAGAGACAATTATACTTACAGACAGAGACAGTTATACTTACAGACAGAGACAGTTATATTTATAGACAGAGACAGTTATACTTACAGACAGAGACAGGTATACTTACAGACAGAGACAGTTATGCTTACAGACAGAGACAGTTATGCTTACAGACAGAGACAGTTATGCTTACAGACAGACACAGTTATGCTTACAGACAGAGACAGTTATACTTACAGACAGAGACAGTTATACTTACAGACAGAGACAGGTATACTTACAGACACAGCTATACTTACAGACAGAGACAGTTATGCTTACAGACAGAGACAGTTATACTTACAGACAGAGACAGTTATACGTACAGACAGAGACAGTTATACTTACTGACAGAGACAGTTATACTTATAGACAGAGACAGCTATACTTACAGACAGAGACAGGTATACTTACACAGTTATACTTACAAACAGAGTCAGTTACAGAGACAAAAGTGACAGAGAAACGCAGAAATCCTGATTTTATTGTGCAACAATCGTTCTTGATAAAAACAAGGACATTTCAACGAAGGGACAGACACACTGTATACGATGCGATCCGACTGTGACAATTGTCAGGCATGATTCTCGTGAAATCCCACTGTCTTAATGAATCTGATGCAATCCCACTAGCTTGGTTCGCTGTATTTGTAGTCTTTGGTGTGATTCGTGTATTGAGGTCTGCATGAGCATAGTGAACAAAAACGGTAGAATTATTTTTTTAAACGTAAGTATTTCACGTGAATCATGACTCACAGACATC
>CM065683.1:32651280-32668780 GCA_017654935.2 Phymorhynchus buccinoides
AACATTCGAAAGAGTCTGCGGGGAGGGTGGAAATGGATTGATAAGACCTTTTTTATATTTCTTTTGTCAGTCATTTTGCTTTTATTCATTAACTTAATCTTAATACGATTGCCGTGTGTGTGTGGCTGCTTTAATTAATGCATGTAGGTGTTTGTTTTGTTAAATGCTAATGTTGAAGTATATTAATTTTGATAGGTATGTTTATTATTACGTGGCTTGTGAAATAAGCGTTGTTTGCTTCCGACCCCCCCCCCCCCCCACCCCCCCCCCCCCACACACACACTCTATCCCTTTCTTGCTTTCACTTCGGTATTCTCTGTCTCTCTATCTGTCTGTTTTTCTGTCTTTCTCTTTTGTTGAATGTTATGGTCTCTCTTTCTGTCTTTTTCTGCCTGTTTCTTGCTGGTATGTGTCGATCTCTCTTTTTCATATTCTCTCTTTGAAAGTCTTTGTGTGTGTATCGCTACCCCCTTTCTGTGTCTGTCTCTGTCTCTCTCTTAGAATGTATGTGTGTGTGTGTGTGTGTGTGTGTGTGTGTGTGTGTGTGTGTGTGTGTGTGTGTGTGTGTGTGTGTGTGTGTGTGTTGTGTGTGTGTGTGTGTGTGTGTGTGTGTGTTTGTGCGTGTGTGTGTGTGTGTGTGTGTGCTGTGTATGCGTGTGTTTGCGCGCGCGTGTGTCAGTGCGTGTGTGTCTTTATGTATGCATGTGTGTGTGTGTGTGTGTGTGTGTGTGTGTGTTTGTGTGTGTATGTGCGCGCGCGTGTGTGTTTGTGTGTGTGTGTTTGCACGCGCGCGCGCATTTGTCTTTCTGTATGTGTGTGTGTGTGTGTGTGTGTGTGTGTGTGTGTGTGTGTGTGTGTGTGTGTGTGTGTGTGTGTGTGTGTAAGGGGGTGTCTGTGTCTGTGTGTCATGAGTCTGTCTTTGTGAATTTGCGTGTTAGGTCTGTTTCTGCTATATTCCATTTATGTTATGCGTGTGTGTTCGCTTTGTATTGCGTTTTTGTTTGAATGCGCTTTGAATGTTAACGTGTGTGTGCGCTTTGATTTGATTTCTATCAAGATTCAGCGCCGTATAAATACTGTATGTTGTTGTTGTTGTTTAATGGAAAGAAAACGAACACAAAAAACCTCGCATATCACAGGGACACGGCTGTGTTAGACCAAATACAGCTGTGCATAACACAAGCCTATGTTACTCGTGGTGTGTAATGCATGACCATTGTCTGGCATTTAATTTTTTTTATACTCCCAACAAGGTCTCTGTGTTTTTCTCTGTGTCCGTATATATGTATGGACGTGTGTACGTCTGTATGTGATCGTAGCATGTTTCACGCCACAGTGTATAAACCACTGAACCAATTTTAACGAAACTTGGCAGAATGTTTTTCTTTTTAGTAATGCTGCGGACTGTAGTGTCAAATACAGCAAAACGGCAAGCCATATTATCGTAATCCCATTGAATCGGATTTGAGTATGACCAAGACAAGTCAAGTCAAGTCAAGAATACTTTAGTATCTCTCGTGGAGAAATTTGAAAAAAAAATATGGATATGGATTTAGACCAAAATACATGTAGTACATAGTGATAAAGTGTTATGCAAGTTTTGTTTTGTAATATCTAATTATTCAGTATTGCAATACTGATACAGGAAAGACCCCAAAAACAACCGAAACTACAATGACCCTAGAACAACAAAATATATATCCCTTGACTGTCATCAGTTACTGGGAGTACAGTATATATGGCCCTGTCATCTTGTTACTTTTGCACTATGATACAAACGTGGTGTGATAATTGACCACATTCCCTTTGTTCTAGTTGTGATGTTATTTGCGACGTCACAAGATTCAGCGAGGTGTTGATTTGAATTTGGTTTTTTTGTATTATTCTTCCCTCCTTTGGCAAATTGCTTGCTTTGCATACTGACTGCCAATTCATGTATTGATTAATTGTATAATATCAACTTGAAACATATTTTATTTCCCTCGACTGTTGCTGTTTGGAAAACATTTGACCTGATTTTACCATTTTTTACAGATAAGCCTTCTTCCATCATCTCTCGCTTTTTGTAATTTCCGCAAATGAAGGTTTTGTGTGTGATGTGCAATAGGTATTACGCGTGTAACTCCATTGTTTGAAAAATATCTAGACTTTAAAAAAACCCCCACCTATTACCATTCTTTACTTTCACAATCTAACACACGATGTTGACATAACTAATACCACTCTTTCACAATCTAACACACGATGCTGACATAACTAATACCACTCTTTCACAATCTAACACACGATGCTGACATAACTAATACCACTCTTTCACAATCTAACACACGATGCTGACATAACTAATACCACTCTTTCACAATCTAACACACGATGCTGACATAACTAATACCACTCTTTCACAATCTAACACACAATGTTGACATAACTAATACCACTCTTTCACAATCTAACACACGATGTTGACATAACTAATACCACTCTTTCACAATCTAACACACGATGCTGACATAACTAATACCACTCTTTCACAATCTAACACACAATGCTGACATAACTAATACCACTCTTTCACAATCTAACACACGATGTTGACATAACTAATACCACTCTTTCACAATCTAACACACAATGCTGACATAACTAATACCACTCTTTCACAATCTAACACACAATGCTGACATAACTAATACCACTCTTTCACAATCTAACACACGATGTTGACATAACTAATACCACTCTTTCACAATCTAACACACAATGCTGACATAACTAATACCACTCTTTCACAATCTAACACACAATGCTGACATAACTAATACCACTCTAAAATATATAGACTTACCATCATCACTAACCTCCACCCCACCCCCCTTAGCTTTCCCATCAACTTCACGCTTCGTATCTCAGTCGCACTGAGTGCCACTTACAACGGTCTCTCTCCCTCTCTCTCTCTCTGTCTGTCTTGTCAAATAAAGTTTTCCAGTGTCCAGTGTATCTCTCTGTCTCGCTCTCTGTCTGTCTGTGTCTCTCTCTCTGTCTGTCGGTCTCTCTTTCGTTGTCTGTGTCTATCTGGATGTCCGTCCATCCATTCTGGTTCTGCCCCCTCCCCCTTTCTGTCTGTCTGTCGGTCTGTCTTTTTGCCTCTGTCTGTCTGTCCGTCATTCAGTCCGTCCCTGTTCTCTGTCTGTCTGTCTGTCTGTCTATCCTGCTGGATGACACACCCAGGGAGACTTGCTCATACTAAACAAGTCAATTGTCTTTTATAGCATGTCGAAACTAATCAAGAAATCAAATAAAAAATCCTTTAAAAAAGTAAATACACTTGCCTTAATTCTTAAAATAGTATGACACAGTAAGGACGGCGTATTTGCTCTCTCTCTCTCTCTCTCTCTCTCTGTGTGTGTGTGTGTGTGTGTGTGTCTCTGTGTGTGTGTGTGTGTGTGTGTGTGTGTGTGTGTGTGTGTGTGTCTGTGCGCGTGCGCGTGTACGCGCGCAAGTGTGTGTGCATAAATGCAATCCCGACAGGCAGGCAACCAGAGTGAGAGTACAAACCCCACAGACAAGATGAGAAGCAGAATGCTGTCCGAAGAGAGAGAGAGGGAAAAGAAAAGAACGAAAAGAAGAAAAGAAGAAAAAAAAGAACAACAAATTGAAACAGACAGAGCACAAAGCAGAGAGACACATGGAGGCAGACACATGGCAAGACTCAGACAGCTAGCTAGAAAGGCAGAAAGACATACACTATTCACAAACAAACTACATATGTATGCAATTTCCTTAAGACACCCCCCCCCCCCACCCACACACACACACAAAGCCACGTCTGCTCAACAACACGCACATGCTGATCTGTAACAGAACAAATTTGAGCGCATTTTAAACACTTTTAATTCAATTATTGTTCATACAGACATTTTGAAATACAATATACCGGTTAAGTTAGACAGAATTGCTTACAAGCTTATATTTTGGTTCTTTCACCCCTCGTACACTATTATCACTCATACATTGCGAAATACTAATCCATTACAATGTTATAATTATATGGCGTTAAGCAAAATATAAACGAAATAAGTGTTCGAATCAATTATATCTACATTTAAGAAAAAAAAAGAAGCCGGCAGTATTTTGAGTAATATAAATTGAATTACAAATACGAATCAATAGAAAAGGGAAGTGAAATATGAATTCGCTGTGTGTAGCTTTATTGAAAAGAATAACGACAAATATACATGCATAAACATTTATGATATAATACCGTAAGGCATTAGAAGAAAAACCCCAATTACATTTTGATATGTTGTACCTTAAATAGTGATCGTATATATTAATAAACGATTGTTTAACAATCACAAAATGGCATACACATACAGGCGCGCGCATACACATGCACACGCTATCTCCCTCTCAATTTACACGTAAAAAAATGTTAGTTAACGTTTACAAACGGACATCAATTTGTTACGCCTGAAGAAACGTTAGCTAGCGTTTATAAAGGGACATCAATGTGTCTTGCCCTACATGTAACTAGGCGATACAGTTATTTCCCTTACTACAGTCAGATCGGGTACTCTAGGTCCGCTAGATTTTGCGGTGTCTCTCTCAAATATAGATCCTTTTTCTTTGTTCGGCCTCTCTTGTAGTCTTTAGAGAGCTGAGCAGTGAGAAAAATAGGTTTGATGACAATAAAATGCAAGAAAAATTGATTAGTTTTAAACTTTAGCTTTAAAAGGGGTACATTGATGGCGTTTTGTTCCTTGTAGTTTTTTCCCCTTGATTCAGCACTGAGTGAAAGAGACATCAGTTCAACGTTCTCAACAGTGAACAACTTGATGTGGGTTGTTGCTCTATCACTCACTCACTCACACACACACACACACACACACACAGAGATTTACGCACACAAAACAAAATTGTTAAGTAAACAGATCGGTGGGTTGAATCTTACCATCTATGCCATGAAAAACTGTATACAAATAGGAGAGAGAGAGAGAGAGAGAGAGAGAGAGAGAGAGAGAGAGAGAGAGAGAGAGAGAGAGAGAGAGAGAGAGAGAGAGAGAGAGAACAAGAACGTTTTAATGAACCGGGCCATCTGCCCATGTCAAAGGGAACCGTGGGAAGAGGGAATTGTTAAATCAAACCCAAAAAGGGGGGGGGATCCGAACAAATCCATAACACAAGATATTAAGCAAGTATTGGAGAGAGAGAGAGAGAGAGAGAGAGAGAGAGAGAGAGAGAGAGAGAGAGAGAGAGAGAGAGAGAGAGAGAGAGAGAGATCCCAATACAACAAATGCCTGTATTCCATTTTCATCCTAGTCCGTCCTACTCTCACTCACTCCTTCAGGTCGTTCTCTCGGACTGTATTGAATCCTCCCTCCTCTTCCACGCCTTTCCCGTTAACCCCCCTCCCCCCAAACAAACAAAACATGAATAAACAAGTCAAGCTAACGACATTAAACACGCGCACATAAAGGTTCACGTTTTAAACAAACAAATTGCTGTCTTCTGACATAAGCCTACACAAAATCATCATCATGATCATTATAGTTATCTTCATCATCATCGTCATCACCGACACCGTCATCATTTATAGCCACCATCATCATTGACAAGATCATCATCGTTATTTATCACATGCATTGTTGTCAACTGTGTCGTTAGTAGTCAACAGATCATGAAAATAAATGGAAATAAATGAACGGGTACCAAATCTGGCATATGCCAAATACATACGAAAAAAGCAACTGTGCTTGTACAAGACTACAACAATATTCTAATTAACCAAATATTGCCATCTATCAGCAAATGAAATGATAAAAGCAATATTATACATATTGTTGACACACACATACACACACACACACACAGAGGCACGCACGCACGCACACAGGCACGCACGCACACGCACACGCACACACACACGCACACGCACACACACACACACCATCATTCTCGCACTGATTATGTTTATGTTACATTCAGAAAACATTAGGTCATAATCAAATCAAAACCACGTTGCACTATCGCCAAAGGTTTGCCTAAAATATTCACTTTGGGGCTGTCACCAAATAAAATAAGGATGCCAGTCCCGTTGACATTGAATAGACAACAGGCCACGCTAGCGGGAAGAAAAGATCCATGCACACCAGCTGCTGAAATCCCTGCGCCAGCATACTGTCAAGTTCCTTTGGCACCAGAAGAGGATATCACACCCCCTAGTCACTTGGCAGGGTAGGTCTGTGCACACGAATCCAGCTACACGAATCCAGTTTTGGCATGTGAAATATTGTTTAAAGTTTTGTTTTGTTTTAAGCTTTATTTGTAACGCTTAGCTCTGAAACCAGAAGATTTCAAAGTTGATGACACTCACATATCAACGTAACACATATAGACCCTGTACGGGTTTGATTGCTCAAGTTTTCACGACTTTGACGAGTCAGTCAGGTTTGAATAATCTTAATTGTTGATGACCAGTATTATATACAACAGACCTGCATTACTGCTGTGCTTACTGACACACTGAACACATCGGCATTTCATAAAATAAAGAAGAAAACAAACGCACGCAAAGACGAGCTGGTCAACTTCTGTTGCATAATGCAGCAAGCAGTTAAAAATGTCTCTCTATTACTCTGCACAGCTTTAGAGCGAGGGTGGATGCCACAGGCCTTCGGGTGATATCCTAAAAACAGCATTCCAGAGTTCAGACCCACGGCGTCATCGGCGTATGATTGGTGGGAAATTATCTTGCCTCCAACGGACATCTGAACATCTTCACAATTCCTTCTGTATTCTTCGCTTTGCTTCAGTACAAAACTAAACCTCCCGTATCTTGAAAGTGAACTGTTTCTATCGAAAGCAAATCCCAGTTGGGTGAAGCCAATTTGTTTCTTGGTAGTCGAACTGTTGTCTTAGCGTGGTAGACAAGGTAAAGTCCCAAATGCGCATGCTTATCAATGGCTTCCGGTTGTCCATCTGGTCTCGCAAACAGGAACCTGCCCACAAACAGTACGACATGAGGAGTTCATAATCATAGGCAAGAAAACGCAAATAAGGGATCGAATTTGTGTGGACATCTATAAAGCTCTATTGTTAATCTCGTATTATATAGTTAATTATTTTCACAGAAAATATTCATCCAGTTTTTGAAGGTCGCGTTATTCAAAGAAACACACCACCAAGGCCCTACCATGTCTTCTCCAAGGATACTCTGTTTTCTGTTTTAGCTTGTTTATAAAGTTGACCGTTGAGTTGATTTGTATGTTATTGCTGTTTCTTATTTTATAAGAGTCCAAATTTGTAAATTAAAATGCATTGTCCATTCTTCTAATTGTACATCTGTGTGTCATAATATTGTGGTTTTTTTTTATATATACAAGTTTCACAGAACTTAATACAGAGCTTCATGATTACAGAAATTGATGGGTCAATTTCCATACCAATGGTCCAATTGTGGGTCACTCTGGTATTAAACTTAAATTTTATGTGCAGAGTTCATGGGTCAGATGACCCCTGGCTGCACACAATGAGGGATCAAATCACCGTCAATACGGATCAATGACCTGGGCCCGCTGACAATCTGAAGCTCTGCTAATACAATACAATCAACAGGAACAGCTAACAGCTATTCTTCTTCCCTGAAGTGGAGTCTAATAGTAGACTAACAACGCGTAAAACGTCAGTGAACTTAAGACTTTATTAGAAACCCTTTTATTTATTTGTACAGTAATCAAAGCTATATTTACCAATAACATGAACCAATTCAAAAGCTCAGTTGTGAAAGGATAAACAGCACGGAATATATTGTCTTCATGGGGAAATACATGATATTTTTAATGACAGAATGGTAAAAGGATGACAATTATTGCAAAGGAACAGGGGAAAACAAAGAACTTATGCCAGACCATTGAAGCGGCTTTAGATTAAAAGAACGCCACGGTGCAGGATGGCTACAATCGGGGTGGACAATGAAAGACACACTGACGCACCACGACTAAGTCCCTTGGTTTTTGTCTGGGTAGCTTTGACCCACATACAAATGTCCCCAACTTCAAATTGAGGCTGCTCTTTAAAAGTTTCGTTTTCAATTTGGGGACATTTGTATGGGAGTCAAACCTGGTCAAAACAAGATTTTTCACCAGCTATAAGAGGGAAACACGTAAAACCCGTGATTTTGACACGTGACCTGGTGGGTCTTTAAAGACCACAGCGGGGGTCAAATGCCGGAAAGTACTATACTTCTCCTGAGGTAAAAGCCTGAAGGCACTATCAGCCTTCTTCACTCCTGTTGTGGTAGTTTAGTGAATTCCTACTCTTAACCTCCCCCTACCCTCCCATCCCAACCCCGCTACTATCTACCTCGCCCTACATCCTCACCTCGCCTTCTCGTCGTGGCCACCTCTTCACATTGCCTTCCAGTTCGTCCCCATCTTGCAGCCCGCACCGTCTTCTCTCGCGTCTCAGCGTCACACAAGCCTCATTCCCGCCTCTCATTCTCTCTCGCGTCATTCATACCTGCACGCGCACCCATTCTCGCCCTACCCCCTATCCTACAAATTACCCCCCTTTGACCCTTACCACAGTAGCACCATCAGGCTTCTACCCCAAGAAAAAACGATAGTACTTTCTGGCACCTAACTCTTGATACTTGAAGCAAAACATGTGAACAAAAGGGGGAACACCCACCGTTTTGAGACCGGCGATTCCCCCCACGGATCTGATGGCGATCATGAGCTCTTCTCGGGGGTCCAGCTGGCTCTGGAAGCGGGAGGACACGGGCTGGGTCATCACTCTCTTGGCCACGGGCCTGGACATCCCACCACTGCCCCGAGGCGAGGCAGCGACAGCAGCAGGGGGTGGCGGGGCAGGAGCAGGAGGGGGTACTACTGGAGGAGGGTCCTGGGTGACTGGGAGCACATCGGTGGACTGCTGTTGAGATGGGACGGTCTGCTGCAAGGTCAGGGCCTGCATGGATCGCTGCAGCTGCTCCATCATCTGCTGCTGCATCTGCATCTGCATCTGCATCGTCTTCAGCGCGTCGTTATTCAGGGCCGACCCTGGCCCTCTGCCTCCCCCGGAACCCTGAGTGGCCAGCAGGGTCTGGTTGTGCTGCAGCTGCTGCTGCCAGTCACTGAACTGCTGCTGCAAGGCGCTGTACTGCTGCTGGGCCTCCGCCAGCCCTCCCCCACTAGCACCCCCCTGGGGGGACCCTGAAGGAGCTGACGGACTATCACGGGCCTTGCCCATGTCCTGACCGCCCAGCCGGACCGAGAGGCTTTCTGGTGAAGAACCACCTGTCGCCGTGGTCATGTTGGTGATCTTGGTCCGGTATCCCTGACTGGAATTGGAATCCTGCATCTTCTCAGCTCTTACCGCCCTCAGGACTGCTGATTCCTCGCGGGGCGTGCTGGCGAAGGCTGGGGATGTGGACGACTGTGCGCTGATGTGACCGGCAGAGCTGAAAGATGCGGCATGGCCCTTGGAGGAGGAGAAAGAGGAAGAGGAGGAGGCGGGCTGCACGTGCCCACGCCCCGAAACATAGGCCAGGTGGCGCTGGGAGCGCTGGGGTGACCCGGAGAAGGCGTCGTTCACTTCTCTGTCCTCTTCCTCCTCAACAAAGGCCGGGGTGGGGGTAGGAGAAGGGGAGGGGGCAGCTTTAGGGGTGGGGTTCTTTTTCTGGGGTCTAACGGGCACCATGCTGACATTGGACAGATCTTCCATGGTCAGAATGAACTCCTCCCGCTCTGGCTGAGGAGGAGGTGGGGGAGACTTGACATTCTCTTTTTCAACATACATTGCCCCCAACTCCTGACCGTCTCCCACACCAGCAATCCTACCCCTACCATCAGCACCATAATGACCGAAGAGTCCACTCCCCACGTGACCTCCTTGAGGACTGGGGCAGGCCGTTTTCTTGGCCCTCTCCTCATCCCCCTTCACTTTGACAGCCGCCGAATAATCCAACCCACCAGGCCCCACAGGAACAATGTACTCCTCCGTCACCGTCACCGTTTCTTCCTCCTCCTCTTCTTCCGCTTGCCTGTCTTTCTCTTCTTCCTCCTCTTCTTCCGCTTGCCTGTCTTCCTCGTCCTCTCGGGTCTGGAACTGAAGAGGCGGGGGGACAGTTTCCAGCGGCGCGGAGATCTCATCGGTCATGGCGAAAGCCCCTCCTCCCATTGTCATCTCGCCCTCCATTGTCACGGAAGAGGGCAGCTCTCTCAAAACCTCCTCAAGGATTGCTTGATGGGGATCGTCCAAGGATTCCGGATGACCCACCGCTCTTTCCGTTTCTTCTTCCAGGTACCCGGGTGTCTGTGCCGCCATTTTGGGCCTCGCGAGGAGCGTCTCGGGAAGGGTCACGTGACTGAGGTCGGGAAGCGTGGAGGCGAATTCGTTGGAAGAGGTGTCGTCGTCGACCTTAGGCTCGCTTTCTGACGCGCTGCTCCTCCTCTCCCCTGTACACAAAGACACACAGATGCACACGCACACGCATGCATGCAAACACACACACAAACACACACATTCAAGAACATAAAGCTTAAATGTTACTGAGTAGGCCTACGGAGCAAAAGAATACGGCTTACAAAAATCTCTGCGAACAGATGAAATGAATGATCTGAAAATTCTTTAATTTTTCATTCATCTCTCTCTCTCTCTCTCTCTCTCTCTCTCTCTCTCCCCTCTCCCTCTCTCTCTCTCTCTCTCCCCCCCCCCCTCTCTCTCTCTCTCTCTCTCTCTCGCGTAGGTTTATATAGTTGCCATTAGCAATCTGCTAGGTGGACACAATCACATAAACATACACAAAAATATCAGTTAGGGACCTTAGTGCATAATTCGTTTTAGGAGCGACATCATATATATATATATATATATATATATCTCTCTTTCTCTCTCTCTGTCAGTATGGCAAAGAGAGAGAGAGAGAGAGAGAGAGAGAGAGAGAGAGAGAGAGAGAGAGAGAGAGAGGGAGAGGGGGGGGAGACAGACAAGGTAAAGAAAATCGAAGGCACGAGGCTCTTGTTCCAGTCATAAGGCACACACACACAAGGTACACACACACACACATACGAGGCTCTATAATATATATATATATATAGGCACACACATATACACACACACGCACACACACAATTACACCCTCTTAGTGATGCGCATGTCTATCCATTTTCGGTCAATGACCTATTAACATTGCAAACGTCTTATTGTCTTGACCCCTGACAGGACTCTTGCATTAAACTGTTGAGGCGGACTTGTGTCCTATTTATTGCAAGAAAGTGAACAGAAAATAATGTTCTTTAGATAAGCAGTCGTTGTCATTTAAAATATATTTTATTATATCATGTCACGATGGCTTGGAGTCAAAACGGACTATCTTTAGATAGTCTATTGACGTATTATTGAACTTATTGCGAAAACTAATAACTTGCATAAAAAAAATTACTGCAGCAATATAAAAAGCATAATCCCTATTTTATATTATTTGCGGTCTTTTTTAATACAAGTTCTTAGTGATTGCAATGACATCGATACTAAGTCAATGGACTCTCTAAAGACAGCCCGTTTTGACTCTAAGCCATCGAATAGAATCTATTCTGAATGAGATTGCTTAAAAAAAATGGCGGCCTATATTTATCGCAAGACATCCTTTGAGGGGTGTATTGAAAAAAATCTTACTTGATTTTGTTGGGCATAGTATCTTGTGTCGCATTGAAACAGAAAGTTCAGGACATTATTTTGTCCTGTTGACAATGCTGAGCCAGGACACGGTGTCCCATTAGTGTGCATCACTGGGATCTACCCACTACTTTTTAAAAACTCAGTATTCGTTTGATCGATATTATCGACAATAGACAGAGTGCAACACCGACTGAAACAAAATAATTAATACGACAATGTAACATACTTCACTCAGCTCGTGTGGTCTGCTGGTTGACTATATTTTTGATTTTTGATTGATTGACTGATGATTGACTGATATGATTGATTGATTGACTGATTGTGATTGATTGGTTAACAGGTTGGTCGCCTTTGAGCGTATGCGTGAGTGCATGTTTGTGTTTGTGAAATGTATGTCTATGTAGACAAAATGTCTGCAATTATATGTGAATGTATGCGTGCATGTGTGTGTGTGTGTGTGTGGTTGTGTCTGTCAGTCTGTGTGCGCGCACGAGTATGTGCTTGTAAAAGGCGCGCGCGCGTGTGTGTGTGTGTGTGTGTGTGTGTGTGTGTGTGTGTGTGTGTGCTTGTGTGTGTGTGTGTGTGTGTGCAAGAGTGGTGTGTGTGAGTACAAAGTGTGTGTGTCTGTGTGAAAGTTTGTGTGTGTGTGCTGTGTGTGTGTGTGTGTGTGTGTGTGTACACCAACAAAGTGTGTGTTGTGTGACGTGTGTGTGACCATAGAGGGGAGTAAAAAGGAGAGAGGAAGCAGGCTGTGGGCAAGAAACAGCCATGTACACCAACAATGACAAATTAAAGACATCTCATAGTCACGACAAAATAGCATGCAGCATGTACGCACGCAGCCATGCACACACACACACGCACAAACACACACAGCACGCACAAACACACACACACACACACACACACACACACACACACATACACACACACACACACACACACACACACACACATGTCACACACACACACACACACACACACACACACACACACACACACACACACACACACACACACACACACACACACACACTCGTTACGCCAGCACCAAAGTAGTAAGCGATCAATAAAAACAAAAAAGGTCATCATCTAGACATCCTGTCCTTAACGTACAATCCTCCACAACAACGTAAAGCCAGTGCTTTCACGGCTGGAATGAATTGTTAAAAGCAAGCACAGCAACACACGAGTAACTAAAGCCCTCTTTTAAGTTGCAATTTACTAAAATGTGTTTAACCCTTTCACCGCCAAAGTCGCATTTTAGCACCACAATGATTTAACACCTATAAGGCATCAAATTGGGGTCTATTATCCAAAGACCCTTAACCCTTGTCTTAGTTATGGGAAGTAAGGACAGACCTTATTTTATGTGTCACAGAAGAATCCCCAATACTGCAGATGGATTTTGTTCTCTACCCAGGTAAACTTAACGGAAATGTTTGGTTGAAATATGGTTGGCGGTGAAAGGGTTAAACAATGGATCCCCTGAATTTGATTTTTATGAAAGAGAGAGAGAGAGAGAGAGAGAGAGAGAGAGAGAGAGAGAGAGAGAGAGAGAGAGAGAGAGAGAGAGAGAGAGAGAGAGATTAGATCGCTCCTAAAAAGAGTTATACACTAAGGTCCCTAACTGATATTTTTGGCATGTTTATGTGGTTGTGCCCCACAGCAGATTGCTAAATGGCAACTATAAAAACCTACGCCAGTAACTTTATGGCAATAGAATAACAAAGTCATTGCGAGCGTCTCTATCTCCTTATGTCTATATCACTGTGAATTATCTTAACAACCCTATCCCAGCCCCCCCCCCCCCCCCCCCCCGACATACATACACAAAAGAAGAAGAAACAAAAGAGCAGATTTGATATTAAAAAAAATACCCCCCCCCCCCTCCCCCTCTCAGACTTCCAGAGATGAAGAGCAGAACCGGTGAAACAATGCTTGAAGAGTATGACCTTAAACTGTTATAGCATAGCCTAAGAATCAATCCACCATTTTCCAAAGTTCGATTCGGTGAATTGGTGATGCAGATAAACAGAACAGGTTGTAGTTTGTTTCACTGAGGCTTTCTTCCATTTCTTAATCCAGAAACCATTGTACTGTTTTCTGTCTACGACAAAGGACTGTGCACGCCTTACCAATCAGCCCAGGGATTTGAGTCGCAAACGATAATTGGTATTACATGTATTACAATCTTTTCTTTTCTTAAATTGTTAACATCCTCTGGTGTATGTGCCAACGAGCGAAAATTCACATACACAAAATCTCCATAAAAATATACAAGTCAAGCAAATTCACATTAATCAGGAAGATGAAGCAACATTATTTATACGTACACACGCGTGCGTGCGCGATGTATCACAATCTTTATTATTAATATTACATACATTATATTATTTAATACTGATGTTATATGTAGCTGTCTTAAATGTAAAAGCGATGATTTTCGAGAGAAAGGCAGCAACAAATCTGAAATAAGCATCTGTCTTTCTGTTTAGGCAGTGAATGAGTTAGAGACACACGGCACCCTAACAAACACACCAGCAGAAACACAGTGCATACAAATGCGTTGGCGTTATGCACGCACACACGCACGCACACACACACACACACACAAGTACACACACGTACACACAAATGCACATACACGCAGACACACACACACACACAAACGATAACACACCACAACCACCGTCACACCTTTCCTCTCCCCTTCCACCCCAAATTCGCCCCCACACCTTCACACCCACTACTACCTCCGAACCACTGAACCGTGTCCGTAGAAGGCGGAATCAGTGACAGAGGAGAGGAGGGGTGGCGGAGGGGGGGTCCTTCCCCCTCCTCCCGCCCTGCCCCTACCCCCTCCCCGTCTTCCCAGGGACTGATTTCACAGCCACTCTCTGAGTCACTTGGGTGTCCGTGTCGCCGCTCTGCGCAATGTGTTAATGCAGTCTATATACTTGTAGTCAATGTGCGAAGTAGTGCAAGCACACACACACACACACACACACACACACACACACACACACACACACACACACACACACACACACACACACACACACACGCACGCACACGCACACTCACCAGACCTGTTTACCCTGAAATCGGGCTTTGTGTATTCGAAATCCAAAATAAGTGTATTTTTCACAAAATAGGAGTACTCCAAAAGGAAAGTTAAAAAAAAGCTGAGTGCAAACATGCATACATTTTTATAACAACTTATATAAGTACTATGTCCATTATTTACAACACACACACACAAACACACACGCGCGCACACACACACACGCACACGCACACACACACACACACACACAACCACACACACACACATACATCGCACCAGTTTCCTGAATCGGGCAATTTACAGAAATTATAGTCAGATTTGTTTTAACCATTTCACCATAATTTCCCCCCATGTACCATATTTATCATATTTTTGTCAGATATGTGTACAAAATATGATGCAATCTTATGGGTAAACAGGTCTGACTCACACACACACACACACACGCACACGCACACGCACACGCACATGATTAATCAGGCAATGCCTCTGGGACAGTTTGACGTCAGTGTTGCTAAATCAGTAAATGAGAGAAACTGTATTTCGCAGTAATTTATTACACTTTTATTATCGCTATATCTTCTGTCCCGTTTGCGGTTAACAAAATGTTAATCTACGACCACACACACAAAAACGTCTAGTACGAGAATATTGAATCTATACAACTGTTATTGTTTGTAACCCTTTTCCTCCCCAAGTTGACCAGACCAAAGGTAACCGTCAATTTGAGCGAACATACCAAAAGCGCGAATACTTTCTGTATGCAAAATGCGCGAATGTCTGATAGTCAAAAAACGGAAAACCCCCTTCCGTGAATGTCTGATTGTAAAAAAGTTCACAACAATGGCGATATTAGACTAAAAGAAAAAAACAAATCAATGAATACAAATGAGGAGTGTGTGTGCGTGTGCGTGTGTGTGTGTGTGTGTGTGTGTGTGTGTGTGTGTGTGTGTGTGTGTGTGTGTGTGTGTGTGTGTGTGTCTGTCTGTCTGTCTGTTTGATTGTGCGTTCTATCTATCTCTGTGGGATAGTCGCGCAAATTGTATGCTTCATGTTCGCGCAAATTGTATAGAGAAAAAAAGTAGCGTAAATGGACCTATTCGCGCTTTTTGACAACTCCCAGACCAAAGCCCCAAACCACTCACCAGAAAGGGGCGAGTTCTTGAGGCTGCCAGGCCCACCGGCCAGGGACACGTTGTCTTCACCCACCACCGTAGACTTGTCAGCGTAGCGGAGCTCCGACCCCCGGGGTGTGTAATCCTCCGGCGGGGGCTCGTCCGGGGGAGGCGGGGGGATGAACTCGCAAGGCCGATACTTCAACAACCCCTCACTCACGTCCTCCATCACGACCTCCTCGCTCACCACCGAGCCCGTCTCCACCATGACCATGTCTGCTGATTCGTCACCTTCGACGTCAGGTGGGGGTGGGATTCCGTGGATGTTGATGGTCGTTCGCTGAGGTTGGTCCTCGTCGAAAACCACGCTGTTGAGAATGTCGTCCAAGTCGAAGGCTTCTTTGGCCTCCAGTTGAGCCGCTGTGGCGTCAGCAGTAGTAGCAGGAGTTGTAGTTGTAGTTGCAGTATCATCAGCATTCTGTTGTTCTAGCCTGTTTCTTCTCTTATTCTCTTCGTCTGTTCCTGAATATGAGTCTTCTTCTAAGAAGAAGGGAAAAAAGACAGATGGATACATGTAGTACATGACATGGATTTCTGTTTAAAGTTCAAAGAGTTTATGTGACAGGATAAAAAGATAGGCCTACGTGAGTTCCCTGTGATCAGATGAAGGCTACACATTCTGTACTCCCCTCCCCTCCCCCCCCCCCCCCCCCCCCCCCCCCCCCCACCCCCCCCCCCGTAATAATAGCAAACGTTATGGGCGTTGAATAGAATGATTGACGTAAAAGGGGGAGACAATGTGTGTGAGGAGAAACACAAAGAAAGGGGGGGAAGAAAGGTCAAACTTGAGTGCACACACCCATCCACCCACCTACCCACACAGATACACACAGACGCAGACACCGCACCCTCGCATGCACGCACGCACGCACACACACACTCTCTCTCTCTTGTATTGTGGCCTAAGGCCAATGCACAAATACACTTCCGAGTTCCAAGTTCTCTCTCTCCCTCTCTCACTCCCTTTCTTAGCAGCTCACCTTCCAAAAAGTCCAGGTTGAGTTTCAGTGAGGGCTGGCCCATCTGGTCAGCTCCCTGTGATGAAGAAGAGGAAGCAGCAGAACTAAGGTCCTCAGACACCATCCCCCTCTCAGCCTCTTCTGTTCTCGGTTCAGAAAGGAACAGAGAGGCGTGGGGAGAAGGGGACCCGTCTTTGCTTCCAGGGCAGTCTGGCACATCTGCTGACATCTCTTCCACTGCCTCCTCTTTGACTGGTGCTGGTTTGCCTATTGAAATATAAAAACATGACGTAAAAAGGAAGATAGCAATAACAAGAACGACGACAACAATAACAGTAGCGAGGATGATGATGGTGATGACGATGGTGATGAAAACAGAAAGAGCAGTAGCATCAGCAATAGAAGCAGAAGCAGCAGCAGCAACAACAACGGAAACAACAACAGAGGTAATGATGACGATGGTGATGATGATAATGATACTGGTGGTGATGATCATGATAGCAAACGAAAGAAAAGAAGACAATTTTGTATCTGTTCAGTGCACGTCGTAGGCGTATGTGTTTTGTCATTTTCCTTCAGGCAAGTAAGATTATTTCCCTTTACTTAGCAAGAGTGTA
>CM065683.1:32673780-32686280 GCA_017654935.2 Phymorhynchus buccinoides
TACCACATACCGCTATTCTACCAATCTCTCTCTCTCTCTCTCTCTGCTTGTGTCTGTCAAACCCACATAAACGCACGTGCGCAGACACACACACACACACACACACACACACACACACACACACACACACACACACATCAGGCTTGTGCCAACCATTTGAGCAAAGGACCGAAAAGAAAACAATGCATTTAAAAACAACACAACTGACCAGCGGCCAGGACGTTGACCAGGTTGATCTCGGTCAGCTTGCACTGGGCGATGGTGCAGTGGAGGGGCAAGGGCTGGGCGGGCAGGCTGGGATGCTGCAGGGTGTACCTGCGGGTGTCCAGGCTCTTGTCCTTGCACACCTGGCTCAGCACCTGGCCCAGGGTCAGCTGGGGACTGACCCTCATCACCGCCTTCTGACCGCCAGGCAGGTTGATGGTGAACCGCTGCGTGATCTGCCAAATCATACAGAGATAGATACATAGCAGAATTGTTTTGAAAGAAAACACAACAATGTTCACTTGTACCTGTACACGTTTTGTGTAATGTCATTTCCTTTCATTCCTGAAGAAAACACCGTTGAGTTTTGAAAGCTCGAAAGAAATAATGGTGTTAACGTGTGTACTTTGAGAAACAACAAATGGGAGTAACTGTTAAAACATTTATTAAAATTGCAAATAGTTCGAGACCATGTCTCTTCGTCGGCGCAAAGACTCCAAATGCCGACAATACAAGACACACACAAAACTGTAGCAGTGATAAGAATTCAAGGCGCCAAAAAAAATTGTTTTACAAAACATTGAGAAGAAAGATTCGATTGTCTCGTGCACATTCATAACTAATGTTCACATACACACCCTGAAAGAGAGAGAGAGAGAGGAGAAGAGAGAGAGAGAGAGAGAGAGAGAGAGAGAGAGAGAGAGAGAGAGAGAGAGAGAGAGAGAGAGAGAGAGAGAGAGAGAGAGAGAGAGAGAGAAAGAGAGAGAGAGAGAGAGAGAATACGAATACGAATACGAATGTTTTATTGAGGGTAAAAAGGATAAGCTACAATAGCTTCTTTACACCTGGCCCTCTCACTCACACACTCACACCATGCATCAAGCAAGAAATATTTTACATAAAAACAATGAAGTCAAGAAAATGAAACAAAAATTGGCACATGAAATAATTGACAGAGAATCAAATTGGGACATTAAACAGATATACAGAGAGACATACAAAATTTTACAAGAATCTTGGCATAAGTTGATAATTGCAGTAAAACTCATTAACATAACTGGTGGACAAGATTGTCCATTATGTACTTGTGATAAGATTTGCGAAAGGAAGATACGCTAGTTTTATTTTTGAAATTATCATGGATGTCGTTCCACAGTTTACCACCTGAGAATGTAAGGGATGCTTTATATATAGATCTGTTCTGGGGCGGGGCATTATTAATTTGGTTTTGCTTCGAATTGAAAGGACTTTAAATTTAGTAATAAGATATTTTGGTACTAACTTATTTATGATCTTGTACATAAGGGTACCTTTGTTTAGTAAATTTCAAATCAAATGGTAGAATGTTGAGTTCTTTATAGTCAATGGTTTCAAGGGAGACGATTTAAGGAGTATGAGTTTAAGAGAACGTTTATATAATCTTTCAACGTGTTTGAGTGTGTTTTTACTAGCTGAATCCCAACATGTTGATGCATAATCAATGTCAGGCTGAATATAGGCATGGAAAAAAAGTTTACGGGTATGTTGATCCAAAAAGTGCTTTATTCTATTAAGCTGGAATACTTTTTTTGATATTTTCTTGGCCAGTATTTGCATGTGTTTTGACCATGATAAGTTGTTGTCAATGTATAGGCCGAGTAATTTGTGTGAAGTAACTTCTTCTAGAGACTTTTCATAGATAGTTGGTGTACTTAATTGATTTTTAAAGTTTTGCCTCTTTTGTCTTGTTGTGATTAACATGAATTTAGATTTTTTTGGGATGTAGTGCCATATGATTTTGCTCTGACCAGTCAACTAAATTATTAATGTCACTCTGCAATTCAGAACAGATTGAGTCAGCATTATAACCGTTTTTATGGATTGTGGTGTCGTCTGCAAAAGAGAGAGAGAGAGAGAGAGAGAGAGAGAGAGAGAGAGAGAGAGAGAGAGAGAGAGAGAGAGAGAGAGAGAGAGAGAGAGAGAGAGAGAGAGAGAGAGAGAGAGAGAGAGAGAGAGAGAGAGAGAGAGAGAGAGAGAGAGAGATGAGAGAGAGAGAGAGTACGAATGTTTATTGAGGGTTAATAGATAAGCATAAGCTTTTTTACACCATGCCCTCGAAAATATATATATATATATATATATATATATATATACTATATATATATATATATATATATATATATATATATATATACATATATATATATATATATATATATATATATATATATATATATATTATATATATATATACATATATATATATCTAGAGAGAGAGAGAGAGAGAGAGAGAGAGAGAGAGAGAGAGAGAGAGAGAGAGAGAGAGAGAGAGAGAGAGAGAGAGAGAGAGAGAGAGAGAGAGAGAGTGTGAGTGTTTAGGTGAGCTTCAATACCACTACTTCAGAGGGTTAGCCATTATGGTGACGAGCCCTGACATGGCCTTAGGTTTCGACGGGGCAATAAACAACATAGCTTAACCTATTGATAGAAAAGAAGAAGAAGAAGAAGAAGAAGAAAGATTGATGGTGAACCGCTGAGTGATCTGTCAGGAACAGAGAGCAAAGAGATTTTACCCGCAGAGAGTGAGAGCAGATCGACAAGACGGATAGACAGATAGACAGACAGACGGATAGAAAATGAGAGAGAGAGAGAGAGAGAGAGAGAGAGAGAGAGAGAGAGAGAGAGAGAGAGAGAGAGAGAGAGAGAGAGAGAGAGAGAGAGAAACGCAGACGCAGACGAGACGCAAATATTTTATTGAGAATAGAGAGACATAGAGATGAGGAAGTGCATTGGTACTGAAAGTACTTCTAAATTAATGGCGAGAAAACAACGGAGAGTTACGAGAGAGAGCAGAAGGAAGACAAAGAGCAACTGGAGAGAGAGAGAGATAGAGACAGGTATACAGACTGACAGACGACCTAGAGATAGGAAATAAAGAGCCAAACTGCTCTTAAAATCTAACAGCAATAAGAACATCTACGACGGCGATAATATCAACATCAACAGCAACAAACAACAACAAACAATGATTATTGTCTTATCAACAACTAATTCACAGTACAACGTCGTAAACTACTGATAGTGGTTCTTCAATATGGGCACGTATGCAAAGAGAGTTTCTTTCCTTTACGTTCTCCTTTGAAATCCACTCGGTCCCTACCCATATATGCTTCCATTAACCCTTTCAACGCCAACAGTCGCATTTTACAACCAACAGTGATTAACACCTATGTCACTAAAAACATCTAATTGGGGTCTATTATCCAAAGACTGATATTGGTTCTTCAATATGGGAAGTAAGAATAGACCTTATTTTATATATTTCACAGAAGAATCCCCAATACTGCAGATTATTGTTCTCTACCCAGGTGAATGTAATGGAATGTTTTGGCTGAAATGTGGCTGGCGGCGAAAGGGTTAACTGTATGCTGTAAACATGGGATACCCTTACGCGTAGAACGTTCTTTCTTATGAGCGACTGGGCGTTCGCACCATCAAGTCTAGATAAGCTATGAGCAGAAATGCTGCTGCTCCACTAGTACATCTGTATTGCTAAAAATTCGGGACTTTCCTGGTGTTGCACTGCCTCCGGGCATTGCCTCCAGGATCGTTCCCACCATCTTTATATCTACTAATGTCCCAAATGTGTCTGTTCCAGACCGGAGGACGTTAAGCAGAATTTCGAGTTCGCTGCTGCTCCACACCGTACCATCCAACCCAGATACTCTTTTGCTTGCAAGGCGAGAGCGTGTAATTCATGTCGCCCTTTCCAACTGGAAGCCCTTTTCCCCCCGATGGTTTATGGTACGAAGGAAATATCCCTTAGTAATACTTCCATGTACACACATGTTCATACAGCACTTTCCCCCAAGGTCTTCTGATGTTTACCCCCACAGTGTTGTGTCTATAGACCTTCGCCATGGTCAGTTCTTGACCAGCTTACTGCCATAAAATAATCGATGGCTTGGAGTCAAAACGGACTAACTTTAGATAATCCATTGACGTATTATTGAACTTCTTGCAAAAACTAAGAACTTGTATTAAAAAAGACTGCAAATAATTTTAAAAGGGAGTTATGCTTTTTTTTTTAAATTTCTGCAGTCTTTGTTTTATACAAGTTATTAGTTTTCGAAATAAGTTCAATAATACATCAATAGACTATCTAAAGATAGTCCGTTTTGACTCTAAACCATCGCATTATTCTTCACTCTTTTCAACCCCTTTTACCCCTCCTTCAAGAAGGTCATAGTTTTTTTGTCCATGTGTGTCTGCCTTTGTACGGGTTTCTCTTAAAAAATGTGTCTGTCTGTGTACGATTATCAGACTGTCTTTGTAGGCCTACGATGTTCAGTCCAAAATTCTGTAACCATTTTAAAATAAAAGAAATTGTTTGTTGTTTTATTAATAGTTTACCTAACATGATTATCTCTGATTAATGACGACTGGCTGGTTACCTTTTCACCAGCGGAATAACTAATTTTTCTGTACTTATTTGGGCTATAAAGATGATTAATCTTAGTTCATCTTTATCTCTCATTAACGACGACTGGTCGGTTAGCTTTTCGCCACCGGAGTTTCACCTGCTTTCAAACCTGAACCGATTATGACGTGTTCAAAACGGAAGAGCAATGGCGGGGCAAATAAGAGGCAGAGAAGGAAGGGGGACATTGAAGTGGATAAATAAGAAATGATGAGAGCACAAAACAGGCTGACTATCTCGCCCCAGGAAGAGAGAGAGAGAGAGAGAGAGAGAGAGAGAGAGAGAGAGAGAGAGAGAGAGAGAGAGAGAGAGAGAGAGAGAGAGAGAGAGAGAGAGAGAAGAGAGAGAGAAGAGAGAGAGAGAGAGAGAGAGAGAGAGAGAGAGAGAGAGAGAGAGAGAGAGAGAGAGAGAGAGAGAGAGAGAGAGAGAGAGGAGAGAGAGAGAGAGAGAGAGAGAGAGAGAGATGAGAGAGAGAGAGAGAGAGAGAGAGAGAGAGAGAGAGAGAGAGAGAGAGAGAGAGAGAGAGAGAGAGAGAGAGAGAGAGAGAGAGAGAGAGAGAGAGAGAGAGAGAGAGAGAGAGAGAGAGAGAGAGAGAGAGAGAGAGAGAGAGAGAGAGAGAGAGAGAGGAGAGAGAGAGAGAGAGAAAGAGAGAGAGAGAGAGAGACAGAGAGAGAGAGAGAGAAGAGAGAGAGAGAGAGAGAGAGAGAAGGAGAGAGAGAGAGAGAGAGAGACGGGGAAGTATTTCCTGTTTAGTCATCATCGACTGCTGTGGTACTGTGATAAAGATGAGAGATAAGCTCATAATGTTGCTGAATATTACCCGGTAGTATTACTATTGCTTCAGGGCACTTGATTGTGCTCGATATTATTTATACCTTGTTGGCATAGCACTGACATTACGACAGCGTACACACGCACTAACAAGAAGAACGTCTCCGAGTGCGGCAACATGTTCTCTTCCGCTCCCTCAACTTGGTTGTATCATTCACGCATTGGACTGTAGAGGGGAAGGTGTTTTTTTAAAAATCTTATTGAATTTGTTTTTCATTTTTTGTTGTTGCCTTTTTTTTGTTTTTTCCTTTTGCTATATTTGCTGTTTGCTGTTTTCTTGTTTGTCTGTGTCGATAAAGGCGCATTCGCCGAAATATCCAGTAGTTTTGTTTTGTCTCTTGTGAATAAAATAACGTCACTTTTCACTTGTCGTGTAGTTGTTTGTTTGTTTGTTGATACCCTCAATGGGTCATTCAATTCCACACTTTTCTCACCCTACCCACACTCCTTAATGCGCTGAGACTGTAACTGGGGGAAAATGCGCTGAGACTGCAACTGAAAAAAAAAGCGCTGAGACTGTAACTTAAACAAATACGTTTAGACTGTAACTGAAAAATATGCACTGAAACTGTAAGTGAAAAAAATGCGATGAGACTTGTCGTATAGTTGTTTGTTTGTTGATACCCTCAATTGGTCATTCGATTCCACACTTTTCTCACCCTACCCCCACTCCTTAATGCGCTGAGACTGTAACTGAAAAAATGCGCTGAGACTGTAACTGAAAAAATGCGCCGAGACTGTAACTGAAAAAATGCGCCGAGACTGTAACTGAAAAAATGCGCTGACTGTAACTGAAAAAATGCGCCGAGACTGTAACTGAAAGAATGCGCCGAGACTGTAACTGAAAAAATGCGCCGAGACTGTAACTGAAAAAATGCGCCGAGACTGTAACTGAAAAAATGCGCTGAGACTAACTGGAAAAATGCGCCGAGACTGTAACTGAAAAAATGCGCCGAGACTGTAACTGAAAAAATGCGCCGAGACTGTAACTGAACAAAATGCGCTGAGACTGTAACTGAAAAAATGCGCTGAGACTGTAACTGAAAAAATGCGCCGAGACTGTAACTGAACAAAATGCGCTGAGACTGTAACTGAAAAAATGCGCTGAGACTGTAACTGAAAGAATGCGCTGAGACTGTAACTGAACAAAATGCGCTGAGACTGTAACTGAAAGAATGCGCTGAGACTGTAACTGAAAGAATGCGCTGAGACTGTAACTGAAAGAATGCGCCGAGACTGTAACTGAAAGAATGCGCTGAGACTGTAACTGAAAGAATGCGCCGAGACTGTAACTGAAAGAATGCGCTGAGACTGTAACTGAAAGAATGCGCTGAGACTGTAACTGAAAGAATGCGCTGAGACTGTAACTGAAAGAATGCGCTGAGACTGTAACTGAAAGAATGCGCTGAGACTGTAACTGAAAGAATGCGCTGAGACTGTAACTGAAAGAATGCGCTGATACAACTGAAAAAAATGTAAAATATACTACCGCAAGCTGTGAAGTGGTTTACAAAACATAGCCACGACAGCCACATCTACAAAGAAACAAGGTCAGAGGTCAAGGTTATCGATACCTTGGCACCCCACTTCATCTTCAGCTAACCCACCGACAGTAGATCAGAAAATTCATTCAGAATAAATGCACACACAGTGACTCGGCGTCAACTTTGGAATTGCAACTGCCAATACGTGAAAAATGTGGTCAGGACAAAAATATACATGTTCAAGGTCAAAGGTGAACAAAGATGATAACATGTCCTTATGCTCTGCACTTATAACACTAATACTACAAATAGTTATATTTTAAAAAAGTGACAAAAGATCAATTTTTTAAAAAAGTGATGAAAATTGCAACAACAAACGCATAAACTTGGCGTTCCATTCCAGTCAACGATCACAGACTGTGGTCGAAGACATATCGAGTGCTAAGGGCCAGCCACACGTCCACTAAAATCGCACGACTGTACGATACGATTCGATCACGCAGTATCAAAGAACCCAAAAATGTGATTGGCGCATCGAGACCACGTGATCAAATCGCATCGTACAGTCTTGCGAGTTTAGTGGACGTGTGGCCGGCCCTTCACGTGCCACGTGGCACTATTGTTCTGATCGGGTCAACACTTGGAAGTACTATCACCAAAGACATACAGAAGGCTTTGACTCGAGAAGAAGAAGAGAACCCAAGGCCATGTCAGGGCTCGTCACCATAATGGCTAACCCTCTGAAGTAGCGGTATTGAAACCCATGGACTTCTCTGACGTTATAAAATATAACCCTCCATTTGCAAAGTTCTTGTCAGACATATACATATCTGCATTGTTACAAATTCGGGACTTTATTGGTGGTTGCACTGCCTCCGGGCATTGCCTCCAGGATCGTTCCCATCATCTTTATCTCTAATAATGTCCCATATGTGTCTGTTCCAGATTAGGGGACATTAACTCTTTCACCGCCAGCCATATTTCAGCCCCCAAACAATCCATTAAATATACCTGGGTAGAGAACAAAATCCATCTGCAGTATTGGGGATTCTTCTATGACATAAAATATCAAATAAGGCCTGTCCTTACTTCCCAAAACTAAGACAATACGGTTTTTGGATAATAGACCCCAATTTGATGCCTTTTAATGGCATAGGTGTTAAATAACTGTGCTGCTAAAATGCGACTTTGGCGGTGAAAGGGTTAAACAGATTTTCACCAGTTCGGTTTGACGGAGTGAATTCCACGGCCAGCAAAGATGACATCCGTCAGAGGGACATGCTGTGCTCGGCTTACATGTATGATGTACGAACCGTAATCATGGGCCGCTAATTACAGGGATCATTATGAATGATTTCCGTGTCACTAACTTCTGAGTCACTTATTATATTACACCATTAGCTTTTTTTAAATATATAATCGAAGCGGTAGGTGATAAAAACGAACGCGAGTATTTACAAAAATACTCAAGTATGGCCAAGGCTCGAGCCTTCAGGCATGCGTGTCTGTCCGCTTGAGCTCCAACGGCGTCAACTTCTGATCTGATCATAATGGAAAAGAAGGAAAGTTTAACGTCGTTTTAAGGATAATGAGTGCAGTTATTTATTGTACAGATTTAAGTTCCGGAATTTTAATACACACGAACGTGCGCCTTCGTATTGCATTCTCGTGCGTTGAAGTCCCTCAAGAGTTTTGGAAATGACCTAGGGTGTGACCTAAACAAAACATGATATCCAAAAACAAATTTCATAATGCATTATAAGAATCAACTGGGGGTACCTTTAAATGCAAGCCATAATTCTTTTCTTTCTTCACCCTTCCCAGAATACAGAAATGCCCACTCTGCCAACTTGGAGACGATTCATCCGGGTCACACCACATTCAAATACGTTTTTGTTTCTCCAAATATGATGAAGAGGCAAGACTGAAATGTGGAAGGGGATGGGGAGAGAGAAAGGGGGGAGGGGAGAGTAAAAGGGGAAGAGAAAAGAAGGTGATAGAGATCTTGTTAATAAAAGTCACAAACTAATCATCAGAAAGAGACGGATATCCTGAATGAAGCAAATCAAACATCATATAGTAATAAGCCAAGTGTCCGTGTGTGTGTGTGTATGTGTGTGTGGGTGTGGTGTGGTGTGGTGTGGTGTGGTGTGGTGTGGTGTGGTGTGGTGTGGTGTGGTGTGGTGTGGTGTGGTGTGGTGTGGTGTGGTGTGGTGTGGTGTGTGTGTGTGTGTGTGTGTGTGTGTGTGTGTGTCTGAAACACAAAACAGGCCTTATAACTCCACCGTTTTTTGAACGAATCGCTTCAAATTTGCTGTGAGCCCTAACGGGGCGATGGCAATGGCAACCGAGGCGGCCGTGTCATTTACGATCGCAAAGGAGTAAGTTTTCGTTCAGGTTTGTTTCCTTTTTTTGTTTGTTTGTTGTTCTTTTCTGTCTGTCCTAAGGATCTCCCGAACCGCTTGACTGAATCACTTCAAATTTTGTGTGGTGGTGTGTCCCTATGGGAGGAAGGCATCTGCATAAAACCCTTTGCCACTCTGACCTTGACCTTGGCGTATGACCTTGAAAACCCAAAATCGTGAAGGGGCCATAACTTCCACACCGCAGGTCCTGGAGTCATGAAACTTGGCATGGAGGTACTTTCGCTTATGGCCGTTCTGACGATGGCGTACCGATGAAGGTCAATGTCAAGGTCAGGGAGATCGGTATGCCTTGAAAGTGGTATGGGTCTAATAATTGGGTTTTTCTGCCCCACGCATATCTTCCGAACCGCTTCACCGAATCGTTTCCAATTTTGTGTGGTGGCATGTCACCATGAGAGGAAGGCATCCGCACATAAATTATCGCCGTCGTGACCTTCACCTTGGCGTATGACCTTCACAACCGAAATTCTTTAAGGGGCTGTAACGTCCACACCGTTGGTCTTAGGGACTTCAATCTTGGCATGTAGGTACTTTGGCATATGTTTGTTCTGCTCATTGCATACTGATCAAGGTCAAGGTCATGGAGATCGGTAGGCCTTGAAAGTGGTAGGGGTCTCCACACAAGTAAAAATATAATATTTTGCGGACCCGGCGAAACTGGTACTCAGCGTTACCGGTACTTGGCGTTACCTGTACTAGGCGTTACCGGTACGGGGCGTTGCGCTAGTAATATATTAAAAATTATATTGTCTGTACAAGATGATGCACCGCAGATAAATAAAGATTCGGGATTTAAAATTCAAGATTCTATAACTCTAGCCAATATATTCATCAAGCAAAAACTCATCAAAGAAATGCTAATGGTTTACAAGAAAAGTCCTTTCGGTTTTAATGCATAACAACCCTGTTACGCGTCATTCTTCCCTGTCCTGTTGACTGGTCATCTGCATTCCACTTCCTCATGGATCTCTCTCGATAGCTGAAAACCAAGGTGCATCCTGTTGAATCAAACACCTTTTACCCGGCCAGAGGCCGGGGTTTTGCGATCGGTTTGTGTGTGTGTGTGTCTGTGAATCGATTATCTTAAAAACTACTGTTTGGACTTTGATTAAAATTGGCAGAGGGGTAGACAGCTTGTTTGTTTTGCTTTGATCTTTCTGTCTCTCTCTCTGTCTCTATGTTTATCTGTCTCTGTCTGTCTGTCTCTCTCTCTTGTGTGCGCATATGAGGGTGTGTGTTATGAATGTGGTGCGTGTGTGCGTGTGCGTGTGCGTGTGCGTGCGTGCGTGCGTGCGTGCGTGTGCGAGAGAGAGAGAGAGAGAGAGAGAGAGAGAGAGAGAGAGAGAGAGAGAAGAGAGAGAGAGAGAGAGAGAGAGAGAGAGAGAGAGAGAGAGAGAGAGATTATAAAATTGTTCTTAATTTTTGAATGTAAAGAATGTAATGCTGTATTCGTTGACAGCTTTTTGCATGTTTAATTTTTTTCCCCTTGTCACGCTTTGCCTGAGGGCATGGTGTAAAACAGCTGTCTCAGCTTATCCAATTTCCTTCATTAAAAAAGTTCGTATTCGTATTCGTATTCTGACTCACTCTTCTTTTCCCTAAATCTTAACCCAATAAAAACTTCAATCTCTCTCTCTCTCTCTCTCTCTCTCTCTCTCTCTCTCTCTCCCTCTCCCCCCCCCCCTCTCTCTCTCTCTCTCTCTCTCTCTCTCTCTCTCTCCCTCCCTCTCTGTGTGTTCCTTTTCTACTTGTTTTAGTTGCTGTCCTATATAATTGCAGCTAAAGATAAAGACGCTCTGCCAGAAAGTAGTTCAAGTGTGTGTATGTACACTTCTATTGGTTTGTATTTTCAAACCACACTCTCCTTTCTCGAAATTGCAACAATGGCATACATTGTCTTACGATTGTCTTCTTCAACACAGTAGGCCTAGCTTGACAATAAAGAAAAGACAAATATTATGTAAGGCAACAGACATGACGTTATGTTCCAATATCTCAATGATGTGTTTTCCCCCCGACATAAATGCTAGCAAAACGCTAACAGAGAATGTCTTCAAGAAATATGAAATTATTAGTGGGTTGGTTTTTTTAATTACAAAAATGTTTCGATCTGTCGTAAATTTTGTTTACCGGTTTGTTTGCACGCGGAAGGGGAAAAAATGAACCCATTAGGCTATGATAATGTGTGCTTAGTCATTAGCTGATAAACATATCTGGGTTGTGATATGCTAACCACAGAGAGCAACAGATGGTTTGTGGTGAACTGTTCGTTCTAATTTGTAGCTGAAATAGTTTAGAGTAACACAAATAGAGCTGACGATCGTGCGCGAATTACATTGCATACTTGTCCGTATATTGTTCAAAATATAATTATCGTGTTAAAATATACATTATTAATTCTGACAGAGAAATATAGTCTTCGGCTTTAAACTTTGAATCGGAAACATGAGAGAAACTATTATCTGATATTAAACTGATTAATCAAAGCAGTTCGTTTGAACTACAAGAGTCAAAAAGCTGTTGCGTAGCTATTTGATATCCTTTTCATCAATGTTATTTTTAATACGTTATTTTTTTCTCTTTGATTCAGTCCTTACACAAACAGACAGATAGCGAAGCAATAACGAAACATTATTGTTTTCCTAATATGAAATTTGAGATACAGGGGAAAAGGGAGTCTTCACCACAATCTTTTTGGACATCGGCGAACTGAAATATGAACGATCGTAAGGACTAATCTGACAGTTGTTTTGCTTGCGACTCTTTTTATGCACATTCAGAGAAAACAACATTAATAAAACAGTAAAAATAAAATCACCCAATGATCATACACAGCATTCCACGTCCTAATGACATCATAAATCAATAATTACATTAAAAAGACTCCCTACAAAGAAGAGGTAAACAAGACAAAACAAGGAAAAGGAAAAAAACCGCAAAGTAAGAATTGAAGTAAAACAAAAATTCACAGGAATAATAACATCAGATATAAAGAACAAGTAGCACAGATAACGACGAAACTAGATCAAATTCTTATCATCATGTGCAGTCTTCACACACCCCTGTCAATCACAAGCCAAAATATAGGACACCCAA
>CM065683.1:32691280-32693780 GCA_017654935.2 Phymorhynchus buccinoides
GGTAGCGAGAGAAGGCGAAAACGGAGAGAGGAAGGAGTGAGGGGACAAAAAGAGAGGGAGAGGAAGAAAAGACCACGAGAGAAAGAAGGAAGTAACGGAGTGACCGTGACGTGTGATTGGGGGGGGGGGGGGTACAAAAGATAGACAGAGAAAAACAAAAGAGAAACAAAGTGAGAATCAGAGATACTGTCTAACGAAGAGACAAGAGATGATTAGCGGTAACACTTCACGAATGAAACAACTTCACAAATGAAAAACAACATACACACACACAAAGAAAAGCCCACGTTTTGTTGGAAGTGACCAGTCAGTAATCTCGGCCCTGACCACGAACCTACCTTGTCAGACGAAATCATTTTGTACTTCTCAAAGCCAGAACTCAACAACTCTGTATAAGAGCCAACGGTCAGGTGTGTTTTTTAAACAACTGACCACCGGTCAATCCATTCAAAAGTTTACCTTTGGGGTACAGGTGAGGTCCCCCATGCTCTGGCTAGCGAAGCTGTTGAAGTAGCCAGCGGGACTGGCGGACAAAGGAAGCTGAGAGAGCTGACCATTGCTGGCACTCATCAGCGTCACCTGCTTTTTCCTTCGACGAAACATGGCCACTGAGTCTGGCTTAGCACTGAGAAATCTCGACTTCGAAGACCGAAGGGGAGTGGCGAAGTGTCAAGGTGTCAACTCTTTCAGTGGGTGGTCAGGTGTGTTTCAGGTTAAATCCAGCTCCGGTTGCGCAATTGTGTGTATTGCGTGTGTACATCCTTTGTTACGAAAAAAGGAGAAGAAGAAAAGAAAAAAAAACACGAAAAGAAACTTAAACACAGTTACGTTTTTAGAGTAAGAGAATCATATCCCATCTCCGACACGTTCTACTGTTTGTTCTTGTTTTGCATTCGTTCTTTGTCATTTTGTCGTATGATATAATACACAAAAATACACATAAAAACGATATTGTCATACACGACGAAAAGACGGATTTGTGCTTCTATTTTATCAAAAATGACCGTTTCCTCCTTTTTCTGGCAGTGGTCGGCACAAACGAACTCTCGAAGAATGGGTCGCTTTGAACTGACGTTCTTGTTTACAGGGAACAATAGCCCGCACTAAACCAACCAACTACGCAACATGCAAAAGGCTGAACTAATTATTTCTACCGCTGAGCGAGTCAGTCACAGTCACAGTCTGCCACCACAACCAAAGTCAACCTAACAGGCTTTAAACCGTCGCTTGTTTTATCGTCCGAACAAAACTGAGAGAGACCACACTAGAAATAAACACACGCGTGTGTGTGTGAAGGGAAGTAGGAGCTCTCAGCTGCGACAGGTGAAAAGCAAACAGATCACCACAAACACAGATCGATACAGCAGTTAACACACTCCCACACTGGCCAAACAAGCAAGTATCAACTAACTGTAATCGAACTTGTAACTCTACCGCTGTGTGGTTCTTCCTTCAAACAACACAAGACTTACTACTACTACTACTATTAGGCCTAGTACTAGCCGTCTCCTCCGAACACACACAGACACACCTTCGGGGTATGTGTCAACGTCAAGACTCTACCTACCCACGTCTCTGCCCAGTCCAGGTAAAATAAGAACAAACCCACTTCTAGGGGACACGGGTGTGTTGCTCAATTCTACCCCCCACCCACACATTCTACTCCTACAACAAGGGAAAGAAAGAATGCCTTGGGCCTTTGCAATTCGCTGGTTCATTTAAGTGGACTGCTTCGCTAAAATAAAAACAAAAAGACTCCTGACTCCACTTGCCTTTGTTTCGCTTTCTATTGTCATGTGTATCTGTCAGCACAGCCTACAGGGGAAAACGGATAGTAGTCCACATTCGAGCCATTTGTACGTGTGTATTTATTTATTTGTACGTGTGTATTTATTTAAGTAGCACACGGCCACACGATTCCTGTATCATTTTGGTGGGGGTAGGACTGGGGTGTGAGATTGGGGGTTCCACTTTTAGTTGCGATATAAATGAGAACACACACACACACACACACACACATAGATAGAGAGAGAGAGAGAGAGAGAGAGAGAGAGAGAGAGAGAGAGAGAGAGAGAGAGAGAGAGAGAGAGAGAGAGAGAGAGAGAGAGAGAGAGAGAGAGAGAGAGAGAGAGAGAGAGAGAGAGAACTAACATTCACACACACAGCTAACAGTCACACACACACACACACACACACACACACGCGCGCGCGCGCGCGCGCGCGCGCGCGCGCGCAACCCACTTTAATTCTCCCCTCCCACCTCTCCCAATACAACACCTGTCCCCTTCACCCATGAGCGAACCAAAACGTTTGTACACACACCAAAGATACACGCACACACGAAAGCACACATACACACACACGCGCGCGCGCGCGGCAAACAGGCAAAGGCACAGACACACACCCACACAGACACACACGCACACACAGACACACGCACACATACATGCAAACACACACACACACAGAGCAGCAACACACCCACACACACACATACACG
>CM065683.1:32696280-32701280 GCA_017654935.2 Phymorhynchus buccinoides
AGAGAGAGAGAGAGAGAGAGAGAGAGAGAGAGAGAGAGAGAGAGAGAGAGAGAGAGAGAGGAAGAGAGAGAGAGAGAGAGAGAGAGAGAGAGAGAGAGAGAGAGAGAGAGAGAGAGAGAGAGAGAGAGAGAGAGAGAGAGAGAGAGAGAGAGAGAGATTTGGGGGTTTAAAGACCCCGACTACAAGAGAGAGAAAAGGAGGAGGAAGAGGAGAAAGAAAACAAAAGGGGTGATTATGACAGTACGGTTATGTGGGAAAGGCGGTAGTTGAAAGTGGGGACCGGGTCAAAGGCTCTACCACCTTAGCCCTATTGTAGATTTTACGTGCCTCATACACAGTTGACTTTCCCCCCATTCGGGCTGCTATTTCCTCCTCACAACAAATCTCTATGGGGGAAAAGGTACTTCTCTCGCTACTATCTCATGTTTGGAAATGGGGATAGGCTACTTACTTTACGGTCATGCTTCACGCATGTCCACTGCAACTAGGGTTATTAACGCCCTTGACGGCAAGAGTTAAGCCCTTGTTGATCAGTATCCAAAAGGACATTCACTCTTGCAAAAAGGCAGCCATTAAGTGGCCTCAAATAGGGTTATTGACGCGAGTTATTCCCTTGTTTGGTCAGTACTCAACCATCTTCCCCCACCCACCAAGGGCATTCACTCTTGCAAAAGGTGTTCTTTGCAGTAGCCATATCTTACCATGGTATACTATGGGTATGGTGATCACTGCAGAGTAGAGCTGAGCAAGCTGTCAGCTCATAGAGAGTTCGTCAGGCTGAGTGAGTTAGTGGGGCTGGAGACAGGGTATATATATTATAAAAACAAGCTGACAACAAAAACGGAGGACGTTAAATATCCACTCAACTTAATAGAGCTCAAGGAAAGATATATATACTTCTGTCTTTTTTATGGTAGCGTTTCTTATGCAGTAGTACATATGTTACCATTGAAAGAGAGAAAAATATGATACTAATATGCCTTTCAAGTATTTGGTGATATTCACTGCAGAGTAGAGCTGAGCAAGCTTTAATCAGCTCATAGAGAGTTCGTCAGGCTGAGTGAGTTAGTGGGGCTGGAGACAGGGTATATATATTATAAAAACAAGCTGACAACAAAAACGGAGGACGTTAAATATCCACTCAACTTAATAGAGCTCAAGGAAAGATATATATATCTAATCTGTTTTTTTTATGTCCGTCACCGCGTTTGCTTATGTGGCTTGTACACAAGGATGTTACACAATTGAAAGAGAGAAAAATATGATACTAAATTTTGTGTGAAGGTGTGCCTCCTTCATAGTTCAGAGGCGAACATTTTGCCGTCTAACCTTGAGTATTACGACCTTCGAAACACAAATACTTTATGAGCCAATCTCGGGCAGAGAACATTGTGTAATCTTGTTTAAGGTGGTTTGGCTTATGCCCGTTCTGATGATTGAATACCGATAAAGGTCAAGGTGAAGTATGTCGCTGACCTGAAAATCGGAGGGTCATTTTTTATTTCTGTCCCAAGGATATCTGGCTTGACAGAATCATTCACTTTTGGTGCTAGGTGTCACCATGAAAAGAAGATCCTAATTTGTTGCCGTCGTGACCTTGACCGTGACGTACGACCTTGAAAACCGAAAATCTTTCAGGGGCATAACTCCCACACCGTTGTGTTAGAGTGTTCAAATTTGCATGAAGGTACTTTTTTATGCCCGTGCTGGTGGTGGCATACCGATCATTGTCAAGGTCACGGTCCGGGCGATTGGTAGGCCTTGAAAGTGGTAGGGGTCTACAATTGGGTTTTAAGCCATATTTTCCACATTGGTACTTGACAGAAGCGCTTCAGATTGTGTGTGGTACTGTATACCCTAGAGAAGAAAACATCCGAGCATAAATTATCGCCATGCTGACCTTGACCTTGAAGTTTGACCTTGAAAACCGAAATTTCCTTCTTTGCGCTATATGTTTCTTCTTCAAGCTGTATCTCGTGAACTAGAAGACAGAATCCCTTCCAATTTTGTGTCAGGATGTGACACTCTACGGGGTGTCGCAAGTGCGTGGCACTGCTGGTGACGGACATGTCTGCCGCTCGGCGACGCCCTTGTTATTAATGTCTTCTAGAAACAGCAACATTATTAGAAAACTGTGCATTTGTATACACCAAGTACTAAAGGCAAGACAAATTGCTTTGTCATAAATTAATTCCTTTGCTAAAACTTAGTGCATGAAATGTCACTATGTTTCTATTACTGTTGTTGTACCCCCCTTCCTTATGGAATAAATATTTTCATTTAATTTCTCTCTCACACACACACACACGCACACGCACACGCACACACACACACACACACACACACACACACACACACACACACACACGCACACTCACATAATATGCGGCAGGTGCGTGTGTATATGCGTCTTCGTGCACGTACAAACGCTCAAACGCTTGATTGATAAATCTCCTCTACCCGTTATTCAACAAGTGGGGTTTGTGCAGCCCCCAGCACGTCCTTGGCTGGGTGTAAACCTGAAGTACACTAGGCCTACTCTTTTGTTCATCAGCAAAACAACAGAAGAGCGTAGGGTCTGAACCACAGAAAGGTAAGTAACTAAGGGGTTGGGGGTTTGTTTAGGGGAGGGGGTGGTATTGGGGTGGGGGGGGGGGGGTAGAGACTAATGACATAGATTAGACCAGAGGTGTAATGAGTGTGCCTGGCTTTATTTTTAAGAAGGGGCGGGCACTTCGTCTTAGTTCCTGTGTTTTAGGGTGACTGTAAAGTAAGTGTGTGTGTCAGTGTGTATGTATGTGTGTGTGTGTGTGTGTGTGTGTGTGTGTGTGTGTGTGTGTGTGTGTGTGTGTGTGTGTGTGTGTGTGTGTGTGTGTGTGTGTGTGTGTGTGTGTGTGTGTGTGTGTGTGTGTGTGTGTGTGTGTGTGTGTGTGTGTGTGTGTGTGAGTGAGTGTATGTGTGTACGTGTGTGTCACTGTGCATGCGTGTGTGCCTGTATGCACGCGTGCGCGCCAGCGTGTATGTATGTGCGTATGCACGTGTCTCACTATGTGTGTTTGTCTGTCTGGCTGTGTGTGTCCCCTGGTTTCAGTCAGTGCTGTCTCCAGCAAGCACGAATGATGCGATTAGTTCAGAGCGCATGGACAGCCCAAGACGAAGATGATGGTAGGCCGTGTTGGTCAGCTCAAAGCCTGGGATTTAGGATTAGCCCACGTCGGTCACTGTCACTGTCACATAGTTTGGTGGTGATGATGATGGTTTATAGCCTATCAATAGAATCGATGAAGTATGCAAGTACACATCTACACGTGTGTATCAGTATGTGCTTCTCTCTCTCTCTCTCTCTCTCTCTCTCTCTCTCTCTCTCTCTCTCTCTCTCTCTCTCTCTCTCTCTCTCTCTCTGTTTTTTTCTCTCTCTCTCTCTCCTTATGAGTTCAAACAAATATGATGACATTAAAAACTAGGTGGGTGTTTTTAACGGAAAGCATTTAAGTTAAGAGAAGTGCTGACTTCGTAAATTCAAGTTTGTGCATATATTTGCGAATAGTTTAACTGCTTAGCTGCTAAGTTTGATGTTTCATGTAAATTCCCATTCAAATGGGCCTATGGCCTCTCTGAATAAACCGTCTTGTGTCGTGTCTCTCTCCTCCCCCCCCCCCTCTCTCTCCCCCCTCTCTCTGTTTCCCTCCCTCTCTCTGTTTGTGTGCGTGTGCGCGAAAAAGAGATAGAGAACGATCAAGAAGATGTGGAAGTTGGGGTTGGGGGATCCACCGACTGATTGATTGACTGAATGACACTGAGAGACGAATAGGCGGACAGACTGATGGACCGAAATGGAAGAAAAAACAACTGATAGACGGACGGATTGACAGACGGTCGGACGGACTAACTGGTGGATATGTAGGAGAACAAAGCAAACATCGATGTACTTTGAAGAACAGCATGAGTGATACCTGAAATCACCACCTGGACATACAAGCCGCACTAATCTCGGCTCTATCTGCGTATTTGGATTATTTCTAGTCACGTTTCTGTGGAATTCGGGCTGCTCACACCTGGAGAGCGCGTCAACGCAGTGCAGCGCCACCCATTTTCCGCACAGTTCGAACCCGGGTCACTCGTGCAATGACTTTGCAGGCGAACGCCTTAACCACTCTGCCACCTCCCTTTCTTGGGCTGTTGCACAACCCGTTGAGTCACTCTATAATGTGTTTTTTGGCACAAAGGTCATGGGGATCCTTTTTTTCTTTTCTTTTTCTGACTCGTTAATTATAAAATGCTTGGATCATGGAGCGTGCTTATTTAAAACATGTTTTTAGCAAGGTTATGCACTAAACACTAACGCAGATAACATTAAATGTACTCTGAAATAAAGGTCACTTATAAATATAAAAACGTGGGCTTTTCTTTGGCACAATATATAACAAGCATACAATGATTCACACAAAACAGCATTGATACAAGCATAGAATTAATGCAATGTAACAACAAATGAAAAGAAGGCATACAAAGTATCGTAATACACTAGTCTAGCACAAACCATTAGAAACACACACAAAATATAACGCATTGCTTTACTTCAGATTAAGAAAAAGGTGGTGAGAGAGAAAAAGGGAAAGACAGACAGAAAGACTCTCAGCAGAAACACATTGCTGCATATTGACAGACTTGAAAACGTACATAATTTAATTATTAGTCTCTTCTTCTCGTGCTCATTATCTATACGTTTACTCGTGCATTCATTCATCCACTCACTCACCCAGGATCATCATAATCATGATCATCATCATCATCAACATGAACATAATCTTCATTGTTATTATTATCAAATTGTTGTCATCATTGTTTTATCATTGTTGTCAACTACCTCCTCCTCAATATTATTATCAATTATAATATTTAATAATCATCATAAAACAACAACAACATAACCATCATAAACAAACAGAACAAATTAATTAATTTCATATTAAACAAACAACTTACTTGGAATCCACCGT
>CM065683.1:32716280-32723780 GCA_017654935.2 Phymorhynchus buccinoides
GGTAGTGCTTTCTGGCTTTCATCTGAAGAAACTACTTTGAGTTTAAGCCAGTTCCTCTATTATAACCACAAGCGGCAAAGGTAAAGATGTGCCACCCCCCCTGCATTTCTCGGTTAATTGTATTTTTCCATTTTTGCCTTTCTTACCATACATAAAGCTGTATTTTAGGAACATATTCAGCTAATAACCTTTTTGGAATACTAACCCTAACCCTAGCCCTAAACCTAACCCTACCCCCCACTATGTACTGCAGTACACCGCGATTTGTCACAGTTGTGGTTCGTTGCGTGTTTCCGTCTTATAGGGTGGAGGGTAGGGTTAGGTTTAGGGCTAGGGTTAGGGTTAGGGTTAGGGTTAGTATTCCAAAAAGGTTATTAGCTAAAAATGTTCCTAAAATACAGCTTTATGTATGGTAAGAAAGGCAATAACGGAAAAATAGAATTCACCGAGATAGGTAGGGGGGGGTGGCACATCTTGTAATTCTCCAGACCCGGATAGTAACCCGAGTCCATGAGTGTAGAGTGGCACAGTGGTAGCGCGTTCGCTTCGTGTCAAGTAACCCCGAGTTCGAACCTGGGTACAGGGGATTTTTCCTCTCATTTTGCACTAGGCCTTGCGGTCTGAACGTGGAGTCTTTCGGATGAGACGATAAACCGAGGTCCCGTGTGCTCATGCACTTATCACACGTTAAACCCAGTGGCAACGAAAAAGTTGTCATTTGGTCCAAATTTACACCCCTCCCTTCCTTCCTTATCAGTCACACAAAAATCGCATGCAAAAAAAAAAAAAATGTGGTGGCGCGCCTCTGGCTGCGATGCGCTCTCCAGGTGGGAGCAACCCGAATTTCACAGAGACGACTATAATGTACCTAACCAAGCCTAACCTAATCCACATCCGCATATAATCGTATGTCGACAGATCTTCAAAGACTCACGGTTACATCTTATTAAATCCACCTAGTGACAACGAAAGATTCACACAGAAACACGTCCACATTACAGACGGCCACAGGCACGTTCACAGTCAGCAAATCCCGTGTCCACACAGCCACAGCTACACGATTGTCCGAGCTCTGAGACTGACCAGTGACCACCCTCACGGGCAAAGCGAGTCACCGGGGCAGCAGCAATGTATGAGCCTCAGGGCCGGATCGGGGGGGGGGGGGGGGTCCTGGGTTTCGGACCCCCCACCCCTCTGACCAAAGCATATACCTTATAAAAGGGTGACAAGTAAGAAAATGACTCGATGTTTGCCTTAATAATAACTAAATTCCAAATTTTCCCGGGGACTTCAAGTCGCCACCGGGCCCCCCAATAAAACACTGCCCCTTAAACCGGAACACATACAGCTCCCTGGAGCCCCGGCGGAAACCCACTCTTACGAATCACTTGGTCCGGCCCAGAGCCTGGCTTTGTTGTGTTCTACACTAACACCCCATTGGTCTGCCGGGCTATCCCACCCGGCATGGCTGAAGAAGCAGGCAACCAGGCCTGAACTGGTGTACAAGAGATATTCTTGGAATGTTTCTATTTTCCTGCCTGTCTGTGTCTGTCGGTTGGTCTTATTATTGTGTCTGTCTCTTTATCTGTCTGTGTGCCTGCCCTTCGCCAAGCTGAAGACTGATCTTCAGAGGAAGTGACGTCCTTTATGGTACACGTCACAGTTACCCCCTACAGAGTTGTTGACTTAAATCCGCTGTGCTAAATTGACGATACCCTCACCCTGCTTGAGTCATCCGAGCGTGGCTGAAAACCACATTGGGTCAACCAAGGCGTAACCGAATCACCCAAAATAAACACCTGAAAGAGAACTGTAAACAAGCCAGGAGTTGGGGGTCTTCCAACTTTGGGGTATCTCATTCGCATGACTCGCTTTTTCAAGCTTGTTTTCTCTTCTTTGAACTTGTATTTTATTGATACATGAAGGAAAAACCCCCACAATTTGATGTCAAAAGGGGAAAAAAAAGAAAGATGAATAAATAAGCAAAATATTGAATAAATGGATGCATAAATAAAGTATCATCGCCCTTTGAGTGTGCAACGAGGGGCACAAGCTGACTTGAAACGTGTTACTAACGGCCGTCCAGAATACACCGAATGTTAACAAAAATGTGACACAAACCTTCAAAACATGTCATGAGTTTTCTTTCAAAAATTCCACTAGTCAGCCAGGTAGGAAGGGCCTATTTCTAAGGACGACCCCCACCCTCCCCTATCCCCTTATTCTCCAATTCTCCCCCACCCCTCCCCTATCCACTATCTCTCCAGGGCCTACGTACATTCCAGGGTGTGTGAAGTGTTCCATAAAGGCCGCTAGCCTCCCCTCCTCACTGAACAATGGTCGTCTTTCTTTGATCGGAAACTTGGGGCTACGTGCTCTGGTTTAAATAGAAAAAACAACAACCTCAAATTCTATGTGGACGTATGGCTGTTGACTTATATCCTGCAAGAACAGAAGAAGGCAGGCAAAAAATAAAAGAGAACGGCTAGTTGTGAATGGCTTCTTTAACATGCTTACAAAGATAGCGTATGTGCTATCTCGAAGTCCAGAGAACGAGAATTCGTAAAATTATCCAAACATCTACGCTTCTAACTCAGATCAAACGCTTTTTTGGCTAAATTTAATTTAACCCTTTCAACGCCAGCCATGTTTCAGCCAAAACTTTCCATTACACTTATCTGGGTAGAGAACAGATTGTATTTGCAATATTGGGGATTCCTCTGTAACATGCATAAAATAGGGCCTATCCTTACCTCTCAAAATTAAGAGCATAAGGTCATTGGTTAACATACCCTCATTTGATGCCTTTCAGTGATATGGGTGTTAAATCATTGTGGTGCCAAAATGCGACAGTGGCAATTAAAGGGTTTTAAACCAGTGCGTGCATAAGAAATCGTAAAAACTCTGGCATTGGGGCCTTTCATACCGTCGAGCATTAAGGTCTAAACTTCCAACCTTCTAGACACCGGGTCCAATCGTCTTACCATGAGGGTACATTGAAGTGGTTCTGAGACCCCATTATTTTGTGCAGACCCTTTAGAGGCAATTTCTGTGCTAGCTTCAAAAGAAGACAATGCAAAGCATATAATACTCCCAAAAGAAACTACTTTTACACCTTTTCAGAATAAGATTCACATGGCGATAAAGGAAAAGCCTCAGCTAACAGCACCAGAAGCAAATCATTGATCAACCGTGCATATATCACTACATCTTCTTTAACCTTACATATTTATGCACAGAGAGTTCTGATGCTTTCTGATGTTTGCATAATGAATGTGGAGTGTTTTGTTTTAATACGAGCAAATAATATCCTGCTTATTGCTGGGATCGGCTCTAAGTTATAGCACACCTGTTCTGTGTTCCCCTGTTTCCTAGTTCTTTAGCTCGCATGGATCTTGGGTTCCACCGCTTCCTTGGGGGGACAGCCAGCCCACAGAGGTGAGACCAGGAGGGCCAGTGCCTCCATACGGGGAGATGGACGACCCCCCCTCCTCCATGAGTCTCTTTCTGGGGGTCTTTCGTTCAAATAGTCCCCCACCTTCTGGAAGTTCAGTGTTTGCAACTTCCTCTAATTAATCTGTCACTCCCTTTGACACTGCTTTTTCTTTTGCTTTCTGTCATCTACTATATTTCTGATTTGTTGGCCCATTCTAAAAAAAACATCTTCCCAATACTGTTCTCCTTTGAGCTCCTTCGGGCTGTACGCAGCGGGGAGACCAGTGAAAACTGAAAACCGGACACATACGTACCTCACCCATTATGGCCATGTGGCCTGGGAACGCGTGAGAACAAGGAGTTGTGGGAAAATAAAGTTATGAGACAGAAAACAAAAATTGAAATACGGATTTGGGCAAACCCACTCTCTACTTGCTGTGGACATCACAGGAAATCGAACAGCCAACCCAATGCATTTGTTGTTTCTTAATTAAATACCATTGCAACGTGATTCTTATATATTCAACAATTTATGTTTAGATTCAAGTCTTTGCGATGAAAAATACAATGCTTCAAACTAAGCCTCCAGTGTTCCATTGAAACCTGCATTTAATAAACCAGCAACATTCTTCTTGCAAGGTCGAGGTCACAGTCTGCTCACATACAAACACACACACATTAGGCCTAGAGACATCTTGCATGGCCTACACAGAGGAAACATCTCAACTCGCACACAAGTTTCGCTACGGTAATCCAGTCTTCACATGACACGAAGAACAGAGCAATGGAAAGAATGGACGAAGTGTGGGAGGAAGCACATTTTTCCTGTATCGACCCCACACACTGATAAAGACCATGTTTAACACAGACACACACCTGTTACACCAAACTCCCTTTTGTCCGAAAGTCGCATTCCCTCTCTTTCCCTGACTTCTTTCACTGCCATCTGACCAGACGCGACAACTAAACCTCACCCCCCCCCCCCCCCCCCCCCCCCAGCTAAAGAAAGGCATAGACCTTACACCCCCCCCCCACTCACTACCCCCCCCCCCCCCCACACACACACAAAGTACGCACGCACGCACGGACATGTACACCTGACACACATACACACACGCTGATACACACAAATTAAGCGCACACTCACACAATGACGTCACGTGTGTGACAAACACTGTGAAATACACACAGAGTGACACACACACACGCACGCACGCACGCACGCACGCACGCACACGCGCGCGCACACGCACACCTTCCCTGTCTCGTTCAATCCCCAGTAGAACCTTGCTTGGAAAGAGTGAAGACCACAACACAAAAGAAATCGGGGGGGGGGGGGGGGGGGGGGGGGGTGAAAAAGGTGAAAGGTGGCCAGGTATGTGTATGTGTGAAAGTGTGTGTGTGTGAAAGTGTGTGTGGGGTGAGGGTAAGGGTGCACGTGAGTGTAACTATATAGTATCTTTATTTTTTTTTTTGGTGTGTGTGTGTGTGTGTGTGTGTGTGTGTGTGTGTGTGTGTGTGTGTGTGTGTGTGTGTGTGTGTGTGTGTGTGTGTGTGTTTGTGAATGTATGTGCATGTGTGACAGTCTGCAACAGTGTGTGTTTGTGCGCGTGCGTGCGTGAGTGCGTGCGTGTGTGTGTGTGTGTGTGTGTGTGTGTGTGTGTGTGTGTGTGTGTGTGTGTGTGTGTGTGTGTGTGTGTGTGTGTGCGTGCGTGCGTGCGTGCGTGTGCGTGCGTGCGTGTGTGTGCGTGCGTGCGTGTGCGTGTGCGTATGTGTGTGTGTGTGTGTGTGTGTGCGTGTGCGTGCGTGCGTGCGTGCGTGTGCGTGCGTGCGTGCGTGCGTGCGTGTGCGTGCATGCGTGTGTGTGTGCGTGTGTGTGTGTGTGTGTGTGAGCACGAGTGTGTATATGTGTGCATGCGTGCGCGCGCGCACATGTGAGTGTGAGTGTGTATTAGATTAGGAGGAGGAGGGAAAGGGTGTGGTCAAAAGATAAAGAAAGGCATAGGGGAAAGAGTGCTAATTCACGGGCTACTGATTTTAATGACTGGGATTTGCTGAGACAAACGACAAGAAACGGGGAGGGAGGGAAGGGCCCAGAGGGAGGGGGCTGTGAACAGGGGGGGCAGGGGGTTTGTGGTTGAATGGGGGGTTGGGGATAGGGGCAGTAACTGAGGAGGGTAATAAAGGGTGAGAAAAGGAGAAGAAAAAAACCGTGAAAAAAAATAGAGAAAGTTTCCACTTCACCTTCACGTGGAAGGAAAATAGTTCGTGAGGGTGGTTCACCGGCGATAGCTAAAACCCGCCCATTGAAAAAGTTTCAGAACGAAGAACAAGAGAGATAAGTATAGAAAAGGTATAAAAGGTATAAAAGATAGTAAATGGTGAATGTGAGAGTCACATCAAAAGAAGCGGACAGAAAGGGGGGGGGAGGGGTTAAGATGGGCGGGATGGGGGGTGGGGGTAGTGTGGATAAGGTGGGAGAAGAGTAGGGAGAGAGGGAACACGTAAGAAGGGGGGTGGAGGGGGGAGGGAGAACATTGAACGAGGAATACTTAAGAATAGTCTTAATTTGGGTATTTTCAAAGACCCACCATATCACGTGTCAAAATCACGAGTTTCACGTGTTTTCCCTCTTATAGCTGGGAATAAATCTTGTTTTGAACAAGTCTGACTCCCATATAAATGCCCCCAAATCCAAACCGAAACATTGTTTTAAAGAGCAGCCTCAATTTGAAGTTGGGGACATCTGTATGTGGGTCACAGCTACCCAGGAAAAAAACACCAAGGGACTTAATCGTGGTACGTCAGTGTATCTTTAAATTGCTACGCTTCTATACACATCTGAAAGGGGGGTGGGGGTGGGGGTGGGGAGGAGCAAAGATATTGGTGAAATCCCAAAGGCTCTGTGTGTGTGTGTGTGTGTGTGTGTGTGTGTGTGTGTGTGTGTGTGTGTGTGTGTGTGTGTGTGTGTGTGTGTGTGTGTGTGTGCGCGCGCGCACATAAACACACACACACACACACACACACACACACACACACACACACACACACACACACACACACACACACACACACACACACAACATTAAAGATGGGTCAAAAACAGGAGGGTCAACTCAAAAGTCGGAGCACAGAGGGAAATCTAGCCATACAATCTGGCAGTGATCCCACGTTCACTGGACTGTGTATGTTGGACCATGAAATGTCCACACAGCGCCCGAGCGCGGACACACACACACACACACACACACACACACACACACACACACACACACACACACACACACACACACACACACACACACACACACACACACACACACACACGCACACACCACTTACACACACAGCACGCGAGAAAGGTAGGGGGAGGAAGGCACGTGCTCGTATGTCAAGGGCAGTTTACTAACATGTACTTTACCACAAACGAAGTGTAAAAATGGAGACAAATTCTTCATACAAAAAAAGTTCGACCATCCTTTCCATACCACCGCCACACCACCCCCACCCCCCAACCTCCATCTTTCTTTTTAAAGAGAACTAGTCCTTTAGTCCTTGTGGTCAATTATATATTCCTTTGTTTTACTTTTCGTTCTTTTTTCTCTTTAATTTGTGCACTAGTTTTTCCACAATGCTTCTTTTTGTTGACAAGAAATGTCTGAGGAGCAGAGAGAAAGAGGTAGGGGGGGTGGGGGGGGGGTTGCAGAAAGGTGGAGGGTGGGCTGAAGAGGGGGGGGGGGGGGGTAATGGACACTGAAACGGGATGGGGGGAAGAACAACAAGGAAAAGGAATGTCAAAACGAAAGAGACAAAGAAAGATTGAAAGAAAGAAAGCAGATGAAAGTAATCATACAAACGAGCAAAAGAAAAATGTGAAAGGAAAAAAATAGTTTTTCTTAGGTGTGCAATTTCATCGAGTAATTTGGAAAGTTAACGGGGTGGGGATAAAACAGAGGGGGAGGGGGGGGGGGGGGTTGATAGCCAAACAACTGTAATTTATTATTTACTTGAACGTTCAATTTTCCTTTCAAGGAGAGTGGAAATCCACTCTTCTTGCTTTCATGC
>CM065683.1:32736280-32741280 GCA_017654935.2 Phymorhynchus buccinoides
GACACTTGTATTTTATTTACTCCCAAAATCTGCATAAGATTATGCAACAATAATAATAAAGCAGCTCAATGGCGCCAAAACAAAATATGGTTAAAACACAATGAAATCCGAAAGGATTCACAAGACTTTTGTCTTTCTATAAGGTTCGCCCCATGCCGGAAGGGTTACTAATTATCTTTATTGTCCGTAGGAAAGTTCAAATGATTGGCGCAGTCAGGTAGACTTAGCTGTTTGAAGTTCTGGGCTTGCTCGTCAGGTGAGAGTAGCTCCCAGTCGTTCCTATTATGGCTTCGCGGGATGGCACGGTTCAAGCGTGGTCTCCTCGCGGATTCTGGGTGCAGGTTGTCTTGGCGACGGACCCGTCTTGGTGCTTGGTGGAGTCCGGGATGATCGTCCGGCCCACGATGCCCTGCTGATAATCACAGGAGAAGGTGGATGTAGATCTCTATGGCTTAGAGACAAGGGGCTTCAGTCGGCAGGGAATTAGTGAATCCCAACCGGCTTGAAGGCTTCCCTTGTACAATAGCACTACATGTAGTTAATAAATAAACTGAATTTCAGTTAACAAACTGAGATCAGTAAAACATAAAAGGTGATCAAGACAACATCACTCTCCATCCAACACCTGGAAAGGAATGGTATCATAAAGTGCAAGATTGCGGCCCATAGGTTTCCTACTAAAAATAGACAAAAGGGTTAGTAGGCATAAACTCCGGTTCTGGTACCAAAAGTGTTCAAGTCAAAAACACACACACACAAATAATCAGTGCACATAAATAGAATAGAATGTTTACCACTTCTTTTCTATAACATATCTATCTACTCCTTATTCATCATTGAACATAGGATCTAGATCAAAACTAGAGTCAAACAAACAAGATCTCAATCACCTGCCATCAATAATACTTACTAGTGGGCTTATGATGACTGGTTGTGAGTGTTGCTCTAGCTACGTTTCAGCATCTTGTGTGACAACTTTTTCTCACCACTCCAATTATAGCCTTCACTTTCAAACAATGAAAGCCTGCTATTGGTGGATTACAGTCCATACGTCACAATTTTCTGTTCTAAATGTACTGAACAATCACGCGCCTATTCCATCCTTATCACATTCCTGACATTCCTAACCTTGTGATTCAAAAGGAAAAACCATGTTCAAAGGGAAATAACCTCGGTTGTCACTTTCTTGTGATGAGCCGGTAGAAAAGGGGGGGGGGGGGGTGAAGGGAGATAACCTCGGTAGGTGGTACGTGCCGACCAGGGAGAAAGAGATAACGCCCTTCCGCGGCGTTCGTTTGAAGCAGCGGGGCAATTAACGTGGCGGCTGGACAGAGAAATGTAAAGGCGAGGGGGGGGGGAGGGGAGAAGGGGGGGGGGGTGGGGAGTGTAGATAAGAAATAAAGAAAGAAAGTGGGTCGCGCGGGACACTTACGTCACAGAGGCCCCCCGAAGAAAAGATTCTGGTACCGGAATCTTCCTGTGGAACGCCGACTCCACTTTCGACTTGGGCGACAGGGACAAATTAGTGGGGAGACTGGGTCGGCTGGAATGGTGGAACATCTGGTCGCAACACAGAGTTCAAAGGAGCAGGTGGGTTAGAGATCAGTGGAATGGATTCCGACTGAGGTTGGTGCGGCAATCCTGTGTTGAGTTGTCCCAAGGTTGATTGCAGAATAGCAAACACCTCTTGCCTGAGTTTCCCCTTTAGCCTGGATTCATCATTGCTGATGATGTGGTTTGGTAGGCCGATTCGGGCGAAAATGGCTTTGAGTGCCGCAGCTATCTGACTAGCATCAAGTGAGGAGATTGGGGCGGCATCGCACTGCATGGTACATATGTCGACCACGGTGACTATGTACCGGAATTTCTTCTTCCGTTTAGGTAGAGGCCCGACCAAGTCGACTGCCACTCGCTGAAAGGGAGGGGTAGGTGACGGCTGTACGTGCGGCGGCCTGTCCCGATAGTACCTTCGGTGGGTGTTTGCGGGTACAGTGCTGCCTTTCACCTGAGGTACCTGTGGCGAGTGGTCTTGGGTCGTTAGGCGGACATTCCTTGGGAAGGATTTTCCAAGTTGTGGCGGACTTGGGGACTTGGGACAATCTGGATTGGCTCGCGCGGCAATTTGGTTTGCCGCGTTGAGAGGTTTCTTCCCTGCTGAGGGAGATTTGCTCTTTGGGAAGGAGGGAGGGAGTTGGTTAGTGGACTGGGGAGAAGGGAATGCTGCTGAGACTAGGGCAGGTTGAGAGGGGTGCCCTAAAAACACATACTGTGATCCCAGTATGAGGTCATAGACAGGACTGTCCATGAGCACTGCCTTGATGGGTCCCTTTACAAACCTGGTGTCGACATTGATTATGGCGACTGGCAAAGTGGATGGGGGGATTGCAGCATCAGGGCCTTGCAGAGAGATGAAGTCTCCCGTGTATGCTGACGCGGGGACTAAGGATCCGCAGACAATTGCGTCGCATGACAGTCCAGTGTCATAGAGACACTGAACAGGGATGTTGTTGACAGTCGCCTGTCCAACGACTGACGGTGTGCCTGGACACTGTACTGGGGAGGGGTTTGTGCAATTCTGCGAAGTCGAGACGACTTGCATAGTTGCAACATTTTGCCGCTTGTAAGCAAGTTTCCTGCAGTCATCCCGATTGTGGGTGTTCGACTTGCAGTATGAGCAGAATAAGGGTTGTCCCAGTGGTTGTCGTTCATGGGTAGAACCGTTTGACCCACTGTTGGAGTTGGGGTTAAACCTGCTCTGCTGTGAAGCAGTGGACCCAACTACTTGCTGTAGTTTTGGCTTTTTAGGGGCGCTAGGTTCATCATGGGCTAGAGTGTACCTATCACTTAGCTGGATGAGGTCAGCCAGAGTTGTGGCACCTTGTTCGGCAGTAAAGGTGCGTAACTCTGGGGACATGGTTTCGCGCAGTTGCTCGCCAACCATCAGTTCCCGGAGATCCTCATAGGACTCAGTTTTGGCAGAAAGGGACACCCATTTTGTCAGATAGTTCCCCAGTCTATCTGAAAATTGGGCATAGGACTCTCCCCTACCTTTTCTGGTTGACCGGAACTTTTTCCGGTAGGCGTCCGCTGTCAACTGGTATCTGTTGAGCAGGGCTTCTTTCAAAGCTGGGTAGTCGGTAATTTGGCTTGACGGAAGTTTACTGTACACCTCATAAGCCACACCCCTGAGACTTTGGGCAAGCTTGAGGTTGAACTTTTCCGGAGCAAGCTCAAATTCCTGGGCCAGTCTTTCAAATCTATCGAGGAATGCATCGATAGACTCTGTTGCCTCATTGAATGCCTCCAATGTGAAGGTCATGGCTGAGGTATGAATGGGAGGGGGAAAATTTTGAGGGGCAGCAGTCTCAGAGTCTGCTGAGTTTTCAATCTGCTTCATAGCTAGCTCATGGTCTCGCGCCTTTTCTCGCTCAGTGGCCTCAAGTTCGAGTTCTTTATTTTTGGCATCCTGCACTAGTTGTCTCTGCCTTAACTCATGAGTACGGATTTGCTCTTGAGCGTCGCGATCTTTATCTGCCTCTTGAGCCTCATGGGCTCTCTGTTTGTCTTTCTGAGCCTCCTCGCGAGCTTTATCAGCCTCTTGAGCCTCATGAGCTCTCTGTTTGTCTTTCTCAGCCTCCTGAGCCTCACGAGTTTTATCAGCCTCTTGAGCCTCATGAGCTCGCTGTTTGTCTTTCTCAGCCACCTCGCGAGTTTTCTCTTTGTCATATTCAGATATGACAAAATTGGCTAACTCTTGGCCTGACAATCCTAGAGATTCTCCCCATTCTTTAAGTTCCCTCCTAAGTTTAACAATCTCAGCCATGGTTGTAAATACAACTATTCAAAATAAAAACAAAGCTGCTGAGTTGAATGTATCAAACAACACTTAACTATTTCAGCATAAACAGAAATAGCATGCACATCAAAATAAAGTCATAAATAGCATTCAAACAAATCCAATCAAAACACAGTGAACCAAATCACAATAACTTTCCCAGTGGACACAAGATAAGTTTTGAAAAGGAACTACCGTTTGAATTGAAATTTGTTAGACTTTATGAAAAAAAATATCCCGGACGAGCCCCCAATTAGATGTGACGAGGTAATGGGTTAAAAGGCTAAGTCTCTAGGGAAGACTTTAGATAATTTGCCTTTAGCCCACTTCTCTAGGGTATGGGAGATGAGCAACTTTCCCGGCCCCTTTTCATCTAATAAATTTATATTTGTGCCCGGGTTCTGGCTCGTAGATGATTGTAAGAAATACAAGTGGTTGAATTGCTCTAAATGGCAGACAGAGAGAAGTAGGGTTTTACATGAAATTACAAGACTCCCACTCTCATCAGTCTGACCAAAGGGTTCAGGATTATTTGACACTTGTATTTTATTTACTCCCAAAATCTGCATAAGATTATGCAACAATAATAATAAAGCAGCTCAATGGCGCCAAAACAAAATATGGTTAAAAAAACAATGAAATCCGAAAGGATTCACAAGACTTTTGTCTTTCTATAAGGTTCGCCCCATGCCGGAAGGGTTACTAATTATCTTTATTGTCCGTAGGAAAGTTCAAATGATTGGCGCAGTCAGGTAGACTTAGCTGTTTGAAGTTCTGGGCTTGCTCGTCAGGTGAGAGTAGCTCCCAGTCGTTCCTATTACGGCTTCGCGGGATGGCACGGTTCAGGCGTGGTCTCCTCGCGGATTCTGGGTGCGGGTTGTCTTGGCGACGGACCCGTCTTGATGCTTGGTGGAGTCCGGGATGATCGTCCGGCCCACGATGCCCTGCTGATAATCACAGGAGAAGGTGGATGTAGATCTCTATGGCTTAGAGACAAGGGGCTTCAGTCGGCAGGGAATTAGTGAATCCCAACCGGCTTGAAGGCTTCCCTTGTACAATAGCACTACATGTAGTTAATAAATAAACTGAATTTCAGTTAACAAACTGAGATCAGTAAAACATAAAAGGTGATCAAGACAACATCACTCTCCATCCAACACCTGGA
>CM065683.1:32748780-32753780 GCA_017654935.2 Phymorhynchus buccinoides
TGAATTCTGTGTTTCCTCCATTGTATGTCAAGGATAAAGTAATTGAAGAAGTTTCCTCCCATAAAGTGTTAGGGGTTATTATTGATAATGACTTATTGTGGGGTGATCACATTAATGACCTTGGTAAACGTATTTCCATAAGAATTTACCAATTATCAAAAATAAAGAATTTTTTGGATCTTCATTCAAGAAAACTTTTTTTTCATGGTCACATCTTACCTCTTATCAATTATGCATCCACTTTATGGGATAGTGCAAGTGAAAGTAATCTGAATTATATAACTCGCTTACATAAAAGAGCTTTAAAGCTAGTTTTACTTAAATCTAGTAGCCTGACTGTAAATGACTACAAACAACTAAACATCCTACCTTTTAAAGACAGGCTTTTCTATAACAAATGCCTATGTATGTTTAATGTCGTAAACGGAACTGCCCCGAAGAAAATTATAAGCTCTTTTAAAATAAATGAAAATCGACACACTCACATGCTTTCGTTTCCTAAACCCCGAAATGATCTATTCAAATCCAGCTTGACATACTCTGGAGGAAACACATGGAACAACTTGCCAGCATTCTTGAAATTATGTCCATCTAAATCTACTTTTAAAAGAACTTTAAAGAAGTATTTGATTGATAAATTGTAAAATTTTAATTTATTATTATGTATATTCGCATGTATATAAATATGTTTAAATATTTTTTACTCTTCCTTCCCCCCCCCCCCCCTATCTTTTTCTTTTCTTTCCTTTTATCCCAATTGTTATGTTTTGTGCGCTCTCTCTCTCTCTCTCTCTCTCTCTCTCGTTTGATTTATATATATATTTATTTATTTTTATTTTTTACTTTTTATTTCTTTAAATTTATACTCATTTATGAATGTTCTCTGTGGGTTTTTTTCTCTATTATTATGCATTTTCATGATGTTTGTATTTTTGTTGGAGGGCAGGATGAAAAAAAGCCTTGTTAGCTTATTCTTTAACCCTCAATAAAGATCATTTTGACTTGACTTGACTTGACTTGACTCTCTCCCTCTCTCTCTCTCTCTCTCCCTCTCTCTCTCTCTCCCTCTCTCTCTCTCTCTCCTCTCTCTCTCCCTCTCTCTCTCTCCCTCTCTCTCTCTCTATCTCTCCCCTCTCTCTCTCTCTCCCCCTCTCTCTCTATCTCTCTCTCTCCCTCTCTCTCTCTCTCTCTCTCTCTCTCTCTCTCTCTCTCTCTCTCTCTCTCTCTCTCTCTCTCTCTCTCTCTCTCTCTCAAGATCCCAAACCCTGCCCCAAACACTGTCCATACATTTTTCTTCATCTCTTAGGGTCGAATCCTTCTTATTTTCATTTTTGTACGCTTTGTCACCCCTCTACCATGCACCCCTCGCACCGTTCAGACTTCAGACTACCCGGTGCCCCCTCTGTTCATCACACCCATGGATCACCTTACCTGTCAAATCATTGCACCCACACGCTGTGCTAGTGAAGCATAAATAAATGATTTTCACATGCATCTTACAAAAGGAAAGAGTGGGAATGTAAAGTGTGTGGGAGTGTGAGGGGGTGGGTTGGAGAAAATTCACCAAAGAAACGCGCGCGCACATAATGTCACATAGTTGCATATAAACACACATATAGTCTATATTATAGGCCTACATACGCGCGTCGGCGCGCGCACATACACACACATACGTGTACACACAAATACACGCACGCATACACATGCATGCACATACACGCACGACCACGCGCATGCACGCGCACACACACACAAAACCAACAACAAAAAACATCCCTGTCATGCTGTTTCACCCACTTATTCGCCAATCGGGAATAAAACTTGACATGAATGGCTAATGTAGCACTAGAGAAAAACGTTCTGCTCGCTCTCTCTCTCTCTCTCTCTCTCTCTCTCTCTCTCTCTCTCTCTCTCTCTCTCTCTCTCTCTCTCTCTCTCTCTCTCTCTCTCTCTCTCTCTCTCTCTCTCTCAAACACACACAAACGCACACACAAAAATATCAGTATACACCTGCGCACACACACACACAAGCATGCATGCATGCATGCAGGCACGCACGCACGCACACACACACGCACATACACACACGCGCGCGCGCGCGCGCACGCACACGCACGCACGCACGCACACGCACGCACAACGCACACACACACACACACACACACACACTATAAATTATATTCGGTTTCGCCTTGTTATTATGCTTGTCGAACCACGCCTACTACACAATGACACCACAGGGTTACATCTTCGTTTTGTGCTCGAAGTCTACATTTCAATTAGTTAGATGAGGGGAGGGGGGAGGGAAGGAGGGAGGGAGAGAGAGAGAGAGAGAGAGAGAGAGAGAGAGAGAGAGAGAGAGAGAGAGAGAGAGAGAGAGAGAGAGAGAGAGAGAGAGAGAGAGAGAGAGAGAGAGAGAGAGAGAGAGAGAGAGAGAGAGAGAGAGAGAGCGAGAGAGAGAGAGAGAGAGAGAGAGAGGGAGAGAGAGAGAGGAGAGAGAGAGAGAGAGAGAGGGAGAGAGAGAGAGAGGGAGAGAGAGAGAGAGAGAGAGAGAGAGGAAGAGAGAGAGAGAGAGAGAGAGAGAGAGAGAGGAGAGAGAGAGAGAGAGAGAGAGCAGAGAGAGAGAGAGAGAGAGAGAGAGAGAGAGAGAGAGAGAGAGAGAGAGAGAGAGAGAGAGAGAGAGACTCAGATAGAGATGTGATGTTTTAGGGCAGAAAGATAAGCCTGGAGCTATTTTTACACCTTGCTTGCTTTCTTCCTCTTCTTCTTCTTCTTCTTCTTCTTCCAGTAATGTCCACCTGCCGGTTATCGGCAATTATTGACATATACAGGGGTTCAAAGACGAAGATGCGCAGCACGGGATGAGATAGGATTTGAAAAATGTATTAGATAATAGCTAAACATTTGTTGTTTAGAATGATATTTAAAAATCAGATATGAAGAGAGGAATTTGGCTGGGTATTTTATAAGTTCAGATAGATATTAAATATCAGGTAAGCGTTTGTTGTTTAGAAAAATATTTGACATTGGAAACATAATTTAATAATCAGAAAACGAGAGACAAACAGATAGACAGACAGACAGACAAACAACTAGATAGGCAGAGATAGATAGACAGATACAGAGACGGCAGACGTTTAAAAAAAATACACGCGCGCGCACTCACTCACTCACTCTCTCTCTCTCTCTCTCTCTGTACTTACCTCAACCTCTCGGAGTAGTCAGAAGCAATGGTATCACATCAGTCACACCAACATCCAAAGCAATTCAGTTATAATCCTTTCGTAAAATAAAATGTAAAACACAGCCCGTTAAATTAAACACCTCCACAAGTCTAGTGAAACCACCGCCACCGTATAAGCATAGGCTAATCCGCTAAGCTATTCACTCACTCACGGTCGCCGTAACTTTTAACTTCAAGCAGCAGACGACTGCTCCAAACTCACACTTGCGGTATATCATAACGAATCCGAAATCAAAATGACAGGCGACTTGAAACTCGCACACGAATAAGCCATCACTGTTCTACTTTAGGAAATGAATATTAAATTAAAGTTTTAGTCCCTAGTGAAGATTTTCGAACCAAATGCAAGACGACAACACTACAACCGAAGTAGCTGATGTCGTCTGCTAGTTTTACATGTCGCACTTTCTCTCTGTGTCTTCTCGTCTCACGCACGAACACAGCTCAACTTGATTCACCTGTGCCTTTCAATGTGGTACAGTGGTAGGGCACAGCTAACCTAGCTCACACACAAAAATGGCACGCCCGCACGCACACGCACGCACGCACGCGCGCGCACGCACGCACACACACACACACACACACACACACACACACACACACCATGCGCGCGCGCAATAATGAATAGGGTACGACGGGGTAAAAAAAAAAGCCCATAGGCGGGTAAGAAGCCCATGCCAATTATCTCATGAATTAGCATTCGTCTCATGGGCAAATTGGACTGAAATTTTCTTTATTTCATGAGATAATTGGCATGGGCTTCTTACCCGCCCATGGGCTTTTTACCCCGTCTTCCCCTACGAATGGGATTTTTTAAATCGCAACAAGGGCTTCTTCTCTCTCTGATAATGTCTTATTCACTGTCATTGATCATGAGTTGGTGACTGACAGACATACAAACACCACCGAAGAAAGACAGACACGCAGTGTAGAGTGGCACAGTGGTAGCGCGTTCGCTTCGTGTCAAGTAAACCCGAGTTCGAACCTGGGTACAGGGTTTTTTCCTTTCACTTTGCACTAGGCCTTGCGGTCTGAACGTGGAGTCTTTCACATGAGACGATAAACCGAGGTCCCATGTGCCCATGCACGTAGCACACGTTAATCGCAGTGGCAACGAAAAAGCTGTCATTTGGTCAAAATGTACCCCCCTCCCCCCTTCCTTCCTCATCAGTCACACAAAAATCGCATGCAATTTTTTTCTTAAAAATTGGGTGGCGCGCCTCTGGCTGCGACACGCTATCCAAGCAACCCGAATTTTACAGAGACGCGTCTGTGACTATAATGTACCTAACCTAACCTAACCTAACCTAACACCGACAGCCTTGCATCGTGACAGGTAGGACGCGGGCAAACACACAGACAGACAGACAGACTAAGAGGCAGACAGATAGACAGACAGAAAAGAAGATTATCTGCTTTCGGTTTGTCGTAAGATGGCGGAGTGATTCTCACTGGTCCCCCAAAATGCGCAATGTTGACTAGCTAAACACTGGAAGGCAAGGAAAGATCAAGAACTGCACTCTGAATTATTTATTCTGTCTGTCTGTCTGTCTGTCTGTAACCGCCTCTGTCTCTCTCTCTCTCTCTTTCTCTGTTTTTCCCCCTGGTTCTCTGTTCCCTATTCTATCTTTTCCCCCCTCCTCCTCCCAAAACCCCACTTCTCTCTCTCGCGCGCGCTCTCTGTCTCTATCTGTCTGTCTGTCTGTCTCTTTATTCACCGCCTCCCTCCTCACAACTCTCTCTCTCTCTCTCTCAC
>CM065683.1:32763780-32771280 GCA_017654935.2 Phymorhynchus buccinoides
TGTTTACTGGCTTGTCTTCTTCTTCAGGTGTTTGGACGTTGCTAAGAATCGTCGGTGTGTGTTTTGCTATACGTGGTCGAACTTTACGCGGTGACAGTCCTGAGATAACCATAGCTGTTGACGGGACTATAACAGACTAACTAACCCCTTTCTGATACGGTATACCATGTCACGTTGGGCATTGTCCCTTTACAATGCTATGTTGCGATGTGCACCGCCTCTTTCTCATGTTATGTTATATTGAACACCGCCCCTTTTTAATGCTATGTTCCAGTGGAAACTACCCCTTTCTAATGCTGTTTTGATTAATTGTAAATTACCATTTTATGGAGGGGGGGGGGGGGGGGGTACGTTACGTTGGAAACTACCCCTCTATGGGATATGTTCCGTTGGAAATTACCCCTCTCTGGGATATGTTCCGTTGGAAATTACCCCTCTCTGGGATATGTTCCGTTGGAAATTACCCCTCTCTGGGATATGTTCCGTTGGAAACTACCCCTCTCTGGGATATGTTCCGTTGGAAACTACCCCTCTCTGGGATATGTTCCGTTGGAAATTACCCCTCTCTGGGATATGTTCCGTTGGAAACTACCCCTCTCTGGGATATGTTCCGTTGGAAACTACCCCTCTCTGGGATATGTTCCGTTGGAAACTACCCCTCTCTGGGATATGTTCCGTTGGAAACTACCCCTCTCTGGGATATGTTCCGTTGGAAACTACCCCTCTCTGGGATATGTTACGTTGGACACAACCCCTCTCTGGGATATGTTACGTTGGAAACTACCCCTCTCTGGGATATGTTACGTTGAACACTGCCCCTTTCTGTGGTATGTTACGTTGAACACTGCCCCTTTCTGTGGTATGTTACGTTGAACACTGCCCCTTTCTGTGGTATGTTACGTTGAACACTGTCCCTTTCTGTGGTATGTTACGTTGAACACTGCCCCTTTCTGTGGTATGTTACGTTGAACACTGCCCCTTTCTGTGGTATGTTACGTTGAACACTGTCCCTTTCTGTGGTATGTTACGTTGAACACTGCCCCTTTCTGCGGTATGTTACGTTGAACACTGCCCCTTTCTGTGGTATGTTACGTTGAACACTGCCCCTTTCTGCGGTATGTTACGTTGAACACTGCCCCTTTCTGCGGTATGTTACGTTGAACACTGCCCCTTTCTGTGGTATGTTACGTTGAACACTGCCCCTTTCTGAGGTATGTTACGTTGAACACTGCCCCTTTCTGTGGTATGTTACGTTGAACACTGCCCCTTTCTGTGGTATGTTACGTTGAACACTGCCCCTTTCTGAGGTATGTTACGTTGAACACTGCCCCTTTCTGATGTATGTTACGTTGAACACTGCCCCTTTCTGCGGTATGCTACGTTGAACACTGCCCATTTCTGCGGTATGCTACGTTGAACACTGCCCATTTCTGTGGTATGTTACGTTGAACACTGCCCCTTTCTGAGGTATGTTACGTTGAACACTGCCCATTTCTGAGGTATGTTACGTTGAACACTGCCCATTTCTGCGGTATGCTACGTTGAACACTGCCCCTTTCTGTGGTATGTTACGTTGAACACTGCCCCTTTCTGAGGTATGTTACGTTGAACACTGCCCCTTTCTGAGGTATGTTACGTTGAACACTGCCCCTTTCTGCGGTATGTTACGTTGAACACTGCCCCTTTCTGCGGTATGTTACGTTGAACACTGCCCATTTCTGAGGTATGTTACGTTGAACACTGCCCATTTCTGCGGTATGCTACGTTGAACACTGCCCCTTTCTGTGGTATGTTACGTTGAACACTGCCCCTTTCTGAGGTATGTTACGTTGAACACTGCCCCTTTCTGCGATATGTTACGTTGAACACTGCCCCTTTCTGCGGTATGTTACGTTGAACACTGCCCCTTTCTGCGATATGTTACGTTGAACACTGCCCCTTTCTGCGGTATGTTACGTTGAACACTGCCCCTTTCTGTGGTATGTTACGTTGAACACTGCCCCTTTCTGTGGTATGTTACGTTGAACACTAAGCTGGACACTGCCCCTTTCTGAGGTATGTAACGTTGAACACTGCCCCTTTCTGGGGTATGTAACGTTGAACACTGCCCCTTTCTGAGGTATGTAACGTTGAACACTGCCCCTTTGTGGGGTATGTAACGTTGAACACTGCCCCTTTGTGGGGTATGTAACGTTGAACACTGCCCCTTTCTGTGGTATGTAACGTTGAACACTGCCCCTTTCTGGGGTATGTTACGTTGAACACTGCCCCTTTCTGAGGTATGTTACGTTGAACACTGCCCCTTTCTGGGGTATGTTACGTTGAACACTGCCCCTTTCTGAGGTATGTAACGTTGAACACTGCCCCTTTGTGGGGTATGTAACGTTGAACACTGCCCCTTTCTGAGGTATGTAACGTTGAACACTGCCCCTTTCTGAGGTATGTTACGTTGAACACTGCCCCTTTCTGAGGTATGTTACGTTGAACACTGCCCCTTTCTGAGGTATGTTACGTTGAACACTGCCCCTTTCTGAGGTATGTTACGTTGAACACTGCCCCTTTCTGCGGTATGTTACGTTGAACACTGCCCCTTTCTGTGGTATGTTACGTTGAACACTGCCCCTTTCTGTGGTATGTTACGTTGAACACTGCCCCTTTCTGTGGTATGTTACGTTGAACACTAAGTTGGACACTGCCCCTTTCTGCGGTATGTAACGTTGAACACTGCCCCTTTCTGAGGTATGTAACGTTGAACACTGCCCCTTTCTGAGGTATGTTACGTTGGACACTGCCCCTTTCTGAGGTATGTTACGTTGAACACTGCCCCTTTCTGAGGTATGTTACGTTGAACACTGCCCCTTTCTGAGGTATGTTACGTTGAACACTGCCCCTTTCTGCGGTATGTTACGTTGAACACTGCCCCTTTCTGAGGTATGTAACGTTGAACACTGCCCCTTTGTGGGGTATGTAACGTTGAACACTGCCCCTTTCTGAGGTATGTAACGTTGAACACTGCCCCTTTCTGAGGTATGTTACGTTGAACACTGCCCCTTTCTGAGGTATGTTACGTTGAACACTGCCCCTTTCTGAGGTATGTTACGTTGAACACTGCCCCTTTCTGGGGTATGTTACGTTGAACACTGCCCCTTTCTGAGGTATGTTACGGTGGACACTGCCCCTTTCTGAGGTATGTTACGTTGAACACTGCCCCTTTCTGAGGTATGTAACGTTGAACACTGCCCCTTTCTGGGGTATGTTACGTTGAACACTGCCCCTTTCTGAGGTATGTTACGTTGAACACTGCCCCTTTCTGAGGTATGTTACGTTGAACACTGCCCCTTTCTGAGGTATGTTACGTTGGACACTGTCCCTTTCTGAGGTATGTTACGTTGAACACTGCCCCTTTCTGAGGTATGTTACGTTGAACACTGCCCCTTTCTGCGGTATGTTACGTTGAACACTGCCCCTTTCTGCGGTATGTTACGTTGAACACTGCCCCTTTCTGCGGTATGTTACGTTGAACACTGCCCCTTTCTGCGGTATGTTACGTTGGACACTGCCCCTTTCTGTGGTATGTTACGTTGAACACTGCCCCTTTCTGCGGTATGTTACGTTGAACACTGCCCCTTTCTGCGGTATGTTACGTTGAACACTGCCCCTTTCTGCGGTATGTTACGTTGAACACTGCCCCTTTCTGCGGTATGTTACGTTGGACACTGCCCCTTTCTGTGGTATGTTACGTTGAACACTGCCCCTTTCTGCGGTATGTTACGTTGAACACTGCCCCTTTCTGCGGTATGTTACGTTGAACACTGTCCCTTTCTGTGGTATGTTACGTTGAACACTGCCCCTTTCTGTGGTATGTTACGTTGAACACTGCCCCTTTCTGCGGTATGCTACGTTGAACACTGCCCCTTTCTGAGGTATGTTACGTTGAACACTGCCCCTTTGTGCGGTATGTTACGTTGAACACTGCCCCTTTCTGCGGTATGCTACGTTGAACACTGCCCCTTTCTGCGGTATGTTACGTTGAACACTGCCCCTTTCTGCGATATGTTACGTTGAACACTGCCCCTTTCTGCGGTATGTTACGTTGAACACTGCCCCTTTCTGCGGTATGTTACGTTGAACACTGCCCCTTTCTGCGGTATGTTACGTTGAACACTGCCCCTTTCTGAGGTATGTTACGTTGAACACTGCCCCTTTCTGTGGTATGTTACGTTGAACACTGCCCCTTTCTGAGGTATGTTACGTTGGACACTGCCCCTTTCTGAGGTATGTTACGTTGAACACTGCCCCTTTCTGCGGTATGTTACGTTGAACACTGCCCCTTTGTGCGGTATGTTACGTTGAACACTGCCCCTTTCTGTGGTATGTTACGTTGAACACTGTCCCTTTCTGTGGTATGTTACGTTGAACACTGCCCCTTTCTGCGGTATGCTACGTTGAACACTGCCCCTTTCTGAGGTATGTTACGTTGAACACTGCCCCTTTGTGCGGTATGTTACGTTGAACACTGCCCCTTTCTGCGGTATGCTACGTTGAACACTGCCCCTTTCTGCGGTATGTTACGTTGAACACTGCCCCTTTCTGCGATATGTTACGTTGAACACTGCCCCTTTGTGCGGTATGTTACGTTGAACACTGCCCCTTTGTGCGGTATGTTACGTTGAACACTGCCCCTTTCTGCGGTATGTTACGTTGAACACTGCCCCTTTCTGCGATATGTTACGTTGGACACTGCCCCTTTCTGAGGTATGTTACGTTGAACACTGCCCCTTTCTGCGGTATGTTACGTTGAACACTGCCCCTTTCTGCGGTATGTTACGTTGAACACTGCCCCTTTCTGGGGTATGTTACGTTGAACACTGCCCCTTTCTGCGATATGTTACGTTGAACACTGCCCCTTTCTGCGGTATGTTACGTTGAACACTGCCCCTTTCTGTGGTATGTTACGTTGAACACTGCCCCTTTCTGTGGTATGTTACGTTGAACACTAAGCTGGACACTGCCCCTTTCTGAGGTATGTAACGTTGAACACTGCCCCTTTCTGGGGTATGTAACGTTGAACACTGCCCCTTTCTGAGGTATGTAACGTTGAACACTGCCCCTTTCTGAGGTATGTAACGTTGAACACTGCCCCTTTCTGGGGTATGTAACGTTGAACACTGCCCCTTTCTGTGGTATGTAACGTTGAACACTGCCCCTTTCTGAGGTATGTTACGTTGAACACTGCCCCTTTCTGAGGTATGTTACGTTGAACACTGCCCCTTTCTGAGGTATGTTACGTTGAACACTGCCCCTTTCTGAGGTATGTAACGTTGAACACTGCCCCTTTCTGCGGTATGTTACGTTGAACACTGCCCCTTTCTGAGGTATGTTACGTTGGACACTGCCCCTTTCTGAGGTATGTTACGTTGAACACTGCCCCTTTCTGCGGTATGTTACGTTGAACACTGCCCCTTTCTGCGATATGTTACGTTGGACACTGCCCCTTTCTGAGGTATGTTACGTTGAACACTGCCCCTTTCTGCGGTATGTTACGTTGAACACTGCCCCTTTCTGCGATATGTTACGTTGAACACTGCCCCTTTCTGAGGTATGTTACGTTGAACACTGCCCCTTTCTGATGGTATGTTACGTTGAACACTGCCCCTTTCTGAGGTATGTTACGTTGAACACTGCCCCTTTCTGAGGTATGTTACGTTGAACACTGCCCCTTTCTGAGGTATGTTACGTTGAACACTGCCCCTTTCTGCGGTATGCTACGTTGAACACTGCCCCTTTCTGAGGTATGTTACGTTGAACACTGCCCCTTTCTGCGGTATGTTACGTTGAACACTGCCCCTTTCTGCGGTATGCTACGTTGAACACTGCCCCTTTCTGCGGTATGTTACGTTGAACACTGCCCCTTTCTGCGGTATGTTACGTTGAACACTGCCCCTTTCTGCGGTATGTTACGTTGAACACTGCCCCTTTCTGCGGTATGTTACGTTGAACACTGCCCCTTTCTGCGGTATGTTACGTTGAACACTGCCCCTTTCTGCGGTATGTTACGTTGAACACTGCCCCTTTCTGCGGTATGTTACGTTGAACACTGCCCCTTTCTGAGGTATGTTACGTTGAACACTGCCCCTTTCTGCGGTATGTTACGTTGAACACTGCCCCTTTCTGCGATATGTTACGTTGAACACTGCCCCTTTCTGAGGTATGCTACGTTGAACACTGCCCCTTTCTGTGGTATGTTACGTTGAACACTGCCCCTTTCTGTGGTATGTTACGTTGAACACTGCCCCTTTCTGGGGTATGTTACGTTGAACACTGCCCCTTTCTGTGGTATGTTACGTTGAACACTGCCCCTTTCTGAGGTATGTTACGTTGGACACTGCCCCTTTCTGAGGTATGTTACGTTGAACACTGCCCCTTTCTGCGGTATGTTACGTTGAACACTGCCCCTTTCTGCGATATGTTACGTTGGACACTGCCCCTTTCTGAGGTATGTTACGTTGAACACTGCCCCTTTCTGCGGTATGTTACGTTGAACACTGCCCCTTTCTGCGGTATGTTACGTTGAACACTGCCCCTTTCTGCGATATGTTACGTTGGACACTGCCCCTTTCTGAGGTATGTTACGTTGAACACTGCCCCTTTCTAATGTATGTTACGTTGAACACTGCCCCTTTCTGCGGTATGTTACGTTGAACACTGCCCCTTTCTGGGGTATGTTACGTTGAACACTGCCCCTTTCTGCGATATGTTACGTTGAACACTGCCCCTTTCTAACGCAATGTTACGTTGAACACTGCCCCTTTCTGCGGTATGTTACGTTGAACACTGCCCCTTTCTGCGGTATGTTACGTTGAACACTGCCCCTTTCTGCGGTATGTTACGTTGAACACTGCCCCTTTCTGCGGTATGTTACGTTGAACACTGCCCCTTTCTGCGATATGTTACGTTGAACACTGCCCCTTTCTGCGGTATGTTACGTTGAACACTGCCCCTTTCTGCGGTATGTTACGTTGAACACTGCCCCTTTCTGTGGTATGTTACGTTGAACACTGCCCCTTTCTGTGGTATGTTACGTTGAACACTGCCCATTTCTGTGGTATGTTACGTTGAACACTGCCCCTTTCTGAGGTATGTTACGTTGAACACTGCCCCTTTCTGAGGTATGTTACGTTGAACACTGCCCCTTTCTAATGCTATGTTACGTTGGACACTGCCCCTTTCTGAGGTATGTTACGTTGAACACTGCCCCTTTCTGATGGTATGTTACGTTGGACACTGCCCCTTTCTGAGGTATGTTACGTTGAACACTGCCCCTTTCTGCGGTATGTTACGTTGAACACTGCCCCTTTCTGTGGTATGTTACGTTGAACACTGCCCCTTTCTGCGGTATGTTACGTTGAACACTGCCCCTTTCTGCGATATGTTACGTTGAACACTGCCCCTTTCTGAGGTATGTAACGTTGAACACTGCCCCTTTCTGCGGTATGTTAC
>CM065683.1:32781280-32783780 GCA_017654935.2 Phymorhynchus buccinoides
TATTGCGTTGAAATTACCATTGCTTTCAGCGGCGACAACTAGGCTGCAACACATTACTATCACCACCACTACTATTACTACAACAACAACTACTGCTGCTGCTGCTGCTACTACTACTACTACTACTACTACTACTACTACTACTACTACTACTACTACTACTACTACTACTACTACTACTACTACTACTACTACTACTACTACTACTACTACTACTACTACTACTACTACTACTACTACTACTACTACTACCACTACTACTACTACTGCTACTACTACTACTACTACTACTAATGCTACTACTACTACTACTACTACTTCTGCTCGCAGCTACTACTACTACTACTACTACTACTACTACTACTACTACTACTACTACTACTACTACTACTACTACTACTACTACTGCTGCTACTGCTGCTGCTGCTGCTGCTGCTACTACTACTACTACTACTACTACTACTACTACTACTACTACTACTACTACTACTACTACTACTACTACTACTACTACTACTACTACTACTACTACTACTACCACTACCACTACTGCTTATACTACTACTACTACTACTACTACTACTACTACTACTACTACTACTACTACTACTACCACTACCACTACTGCTTATACTACTGCTACTACTACTTCTTATACTACTACTACTACTACTACTACTACTACTACTACTACTACTACTACTACTACTACTACGATGGCGACGTCGACAACAACAAGCAACTTGTCAGCAAATAAGGCAAACATTTGATTTAGATTGATGCGTTCAGATCAAAGTTTAAAAAGACGAATCAATAACAATAATTGACATGAAGAGGATTTTGATATTTTTTAAAGTAGGCTATTTCATAATGCGAAGAAGCTTTGAAAACACCCCTACAAATCATTTTGAGCTCTGCACAATGATTGCAGTTCTCTTAATTGTAATATTTTGGTCAATAAAAAAAGTAGCATTCACAGATGAAAGGATTATTATACACATCTGTATTGTTAAAAATTCGGGACTTTCCTGGTGTTGCATTGCCTCCGGGTATTGCCTCCAGGATCGTTCCCACCATCTTTATATCTACTAGTGTCCCATTATGTGTCTGTTTCAGACCGTAGGACGTTAAACGGATTTTCATTCATAGATAAACGGAAGCTAGGACACTCGTCTTACCTTGCTTGCTTATGTCTGACATCTCACAATTTATTGCCATCATCAACCTTTGTCCACCAAATATAGATATCGTATTTGGTTACCAATCGGTCATCTGTTCATGTGACTGACAGACTGACGGACAGACTGACAGACCAATAGACAATGATGGTCCGAGCTTGTCATTCCAGTAATAGACAAAGCCTTGCTTTGAGGGTCAAGGTGACCTCGCAGTGACCGATGAGAGTCACAGAAATGTGTCCTGAGACTTCGAGAACAGATCGAGCAACGGTTGTGTGTGTGTGTGTGTGTGTGTGGGGGGGGGGGGGGGGGGGGGGGGGGGGGGGTGGGGTGTGTGGGTGTGGGGGGTATGGCGCTATGGGCACGCGATTGTGTCTGTGTGTGTGTGTGTGTGTGTGTGTGTTGTGTGTGTGTGTGTGTGTGTGTGTGTGTGTGTGTGTATGTGAAACTGGTTTGTAAGGGGGAGGAGGGTTGGATGGGAATGTAACAAAACATATCTGGGGCATTGGACTATTTAACCCTTTCACCGCCAAAGTCACATTTTAGCACCACATTGATTTAACACCTATGTCACTAAAAGGCATCAAATTGGGGTCTAGTATCCAAAGACCCTGTTGTCTTAGTTTTGGGAAGTAAGGATAGACCTTATTTGATATACACTACTCACAAAAAGTTAAGGATCACTATGAGAAAACAGGTGCGCAATAAACTCCGTTCGCTCCTGTTATTTTTTTCTCAGTCAAGCCAAATTGTTATGAATTCTTGTTCAGCTGTAAGTGGGCGATGTTGTGTTAGTGGAAACATTGCACGTGATTCTCTATTACTGAGCTTGGCAGCAAAAGAAAAAGCGGAAACTTGCGAAAAAGGACCTTGTTTTGGATCGTTCTGCATGAACACATTGCACAAGCCAGATGGAAAAACCATTATGCACGTGCAAGCACTGCTGTTTATGTGTGAGATGCTGTCTCTTGCTTGGCTTTATAAGAAGACATACCACCAGTATTAGGCCTGATTTGACAATGCCTCCACGACGAAAATTGAGCGAGTTGGATAGGGGACGAGCTGTTGCATGGTTCCAAGATGGTGTTCCCAAGCGAGAAGTGGCCAGGCGACTTCAGGTGTCCATCTCGGTCATTGTCAGACTGATTCAACGCTTCACAGCCACTGGGAGGGTCCATGAAAGACGCAGATCTGGTCGACCGAAGAAGACAACTCCACGTGAAGATCGTCTCATTGAACGACAAGCCCTGCAGACAAGAACAGCCTCTTCCAGCATCATTCGAAGGCAGCTGAGGGTGGCTACTAACATCAACATCAGCCAG
>CM065683.1:32788780-32801280 GCA_017654935.2 Phymorhynchus buccinoides
AAACAAACAAACAATACTAAAAAAATACCCTACATGATGGCATAATGCCAACCTTCAACCAAAGAATATTTTTTCAATTTTTCTTTAAAGTGAACCTAATCACACACAGGGTCTACTCCCCTAAACGAAAAGAAAAGAGACAACCCAAGCTCGGGATAGACTGGGCGACTTTAAAGGGGCACCCTGACGGATGATGTTTTGCAAGAAACACGTCGAGATCACCAGGAAAACATCCTTTACGGAGATCGCAACACTCACGTTGCTCTGGTTTCTTATAAATTAAACCGTCAAATCGGCGATTCCTCCTTGGTGGAGGTGCTGGAAGTCAAATTATTTCAGTGAAATGACCGCTTGAGTTTAGACCAAATTGTTTGCACGAAATGTCCACTGTAAAAGCCTTTTTATGTTATTTAAAAAAAATGTTTTGTACAGTTTACCTAAATGAGTTTCGCTCACAAGAAAGGAAATAGCTCCATTTTTTTTTATACTGCACTACAAAGAAGAAAAAGCTTCAACCACAATGAGTGGCCTCCACCCACCCCATCCAAAATGGCTTTTCTCTCCGGCATCTCTGCCAAGGAGGAATCGCCGTTTTGACGGTTTGATTTCCAGGAAACCAGAGAAAAGTGAGTGTTTCTATCCTTGAAAAGGCTGTCTTTCTGGTGATCTCGACGTGTTTCTTGCAATAACTCATCCGTCAGGGTCCACCTTTAACAACGGCAATTAAGTGAAACACAAGAATGTTTGAGCTTGAACAGGTGGTCAAAATTAGGCCTACGTCTTTTCAGGCCATCCAACTTATTAAAGCGAAACAGTGTGTGTGAGTCACTCGGATGAATATTTACAACACATTCATCACTACTTGGTTCTCTTGCCTAAATTGGCCGGGAGAGCGCTTGGCATCGCCAAGACTGTTGTGGGCCTATATTGTGATGGACAGTAATGAATGTGTGAACGAAGTAAGAATGATTGCCTGAAAACAGCAGCCGATTAAATGGCCTCTTCACAGCATACCCGCACATACATATTAGCTACATGAGTGAAATGTCAGTAAGCTTGGAACATTGACTTTGAGACAATAACGTGTTTTTTTTGTCTTGACCACCTTTCTTAATCAAAAGCAAGTTTGTTTCCTTCGCATTTCCAACAGCATCCCCCCCCCCCCCCACAACGCACCCCCCCCCCCCCCCCCCCCCCCCCCCCCCCCCCCCCCCCCCCCCTCCCCCCCCCCCCCCCCCCCCCCCCCCCCCCCCCCCCCCCCCCCCCCCCCCCCCCCCCCCCCCCCCCCCCCCCCCCCCCCCCCCCCCCCCCCCCCCCCCCCCCCCCCCCCCCCCCCCCCCCCCCCCCCCCCCCCCCCCCCCCCCCCCCCCCGCCCCCCCCCCAACCCCCCCACCCCCCCCCCCCCCCCCCCCCCCCCCCCCCCCCCCCCCCCCCCCCCCCCCCCCCCCCCCCCCCCCCCCCTCCCCCCCCCCCCCCCCCCCCCCTCCCCCGCCCCCCCCCCCCCACCCCCCAATTGATTCTGTCACTAACAATTTACAGCAGTCTGTTACCTGTGCACTGATCAATCGAGTCCGTCTCAATTTCTAGGACGTGGTTAAAAGGATACGCTCGATTAATCCAGGAGATTTATTTATATTCACGGAATGTCACGACTTTTCCTTAAAACTCGTATGTTAAAAACGTCACAAATCATTCTTGTAAGATTTTGTTTCTCATTCCCTAAAGTGGAACTGTATAAATAAAAACAACTAAGCACAACACAGGAATGAATCAAAAGCGTATAATCCAGATTTGTATGGGCTGTTTGAACTTACGCCACATGGGTTGGGTCTGTGACAGTGCCTCATACACCAAGTGTGTGTTTCCAGCTCAAGGGATAATCCGTGGATTAGCGAGTGACATTATTAGAAGAGAATGGACACACGAGTAAGAATAAACGTGAAACTATACCACGTTTGCCCAACGGATTAGGAGAACAGAAATGGAGAAAGGGGTAGTTCCATTGACTTGGAAGTGTGGGTGGGAGACAAGTATAAGGGTACGTACACATACATGCGGAGATTCCGCGCGGAAACCCGTGCGCAATCCGTAAATAATTAAAAGAAAAAAGGGACAAGATTTGCGCACGTGTCCGTATTTCCCCTAATCCGTACATTTTTACCCTTCTTTCTTTTACTTATTTACAGATTGCGCATGGGATTTCCGCATGAACTGTGTACGAGGCCTGAAGGTCATAAAGATCCATTCATGTCTGCTATTTATGTACGAAGACTGGCTCAATGTCACCGAGTTCTTATATGTATATAAAGAGTCTGTTTCGTGACAATCTTAATTGCAGCAATTCCAAGTTGGTATTGGCTGGTACCTCGGTATGTAGAGGATCAGTGGGGAGTGGGTCCTTGGCGGCTGAGAAGACCAATCCTGGGTCGAGTTTCTCTAGATAGCGGTCGCCGCGCGAATAACTGTTACGCCAAAAGGGGTCTAAGAAACGCCTAAACGTTTGCTAAGGTCAGATAACTCTTTAAGCTTACTCTTCACGTTTGGGAGAGAGAAAGGGGTTGCTATCAAAATGGAGACCTATGCGTAAAGGCGGGCAGGCCCATTTTCCTACCGGGCAAGTAGACTTTGTGTCACTTGCCCCACTAGTGAAAAAACAACCTCACACACATTAATGTTCACCCATGAAAAATTCAGAATGAAAACAGCCAATGTAATATATATAAAAAAGGTGTAAATGTGGTGTAAAACCTCGATCCAGGTCTAAACACCCATCTTCTGTTCACTTAGAAGTTGATAGGCAAAACACCAGAACAAATAGACCCCTACAGTTTTCCTTATCCAAAAATATATATATATAATTATTAGAAATTCGGGACTTTCCTGGTGTTGCTGTACCTCCGGGATTGTCCCACTATCTATGCTTTTAAAAATGTATCACATGTGCCTGTTCCAGGTCGGAGGACGTTAAACGGATTTTCAGTTCACTAGGCCCACCGTTTTCCACATGCTTGCTCAGGCCCACGACTGTTCAATGACACACTAGGGTGATCATGGCAATGGAAGCAAAACAGGCTTTTTAGCGCATGGTCGTGAAAATCACCTTGTAACATAGGGGAAGACGGGGTAAAAAGCGCATGGGCGGGTAAGAAGCCCAGAGGGCAGTTATTTCATGAAATAGAGAGAGAGAGTCAGTCAAATTTGCCCATGAGAGAGAATGCTAGAGATTAAGAGAGTCTCATGGGCAAAATGAGACTGAGATTTGCTTCATTTCATGAGATAATTGGGGTGGGCTTCTTACCCGCCCATGCGCGTTTTACCCCGTCTTCCCCTACTCATGGCTAGCATGGAAAACATAGCACAGAGAGAGAGAGAGAGAGAGAGAGAGAGAGAGAGAGAGAGAGAGAGAGAGAGAGAGAGAGAGAGAGAGAGAGTCTAAACCAAGAGAATGTGTCAACAAGCGATTTTGATTTTTTTTCCTTAGTATATTTCTTTTCACCGCAAAACCTGTAGAGTGAGTGAGAGGAAGAAGGAAGGAACAGAACGAAATGAACGAAAGAAAGAACGAATGAATGAATGAATGAAACCCACACTCAACATTGGTTGGATTAATCGTTGCTGATTTTGTTAATTGGCTTGTTGTTTTGATTGGATAGTTGTTAATTGATTGTTTAATTAATTTACCTGTGGTTGACTGATTGTTAATTGTTAGTTTTTGATTGATATGACTAATTGTTTGGATGGTTCCTGATACCTTTTATTGATCTTTTTTTTATTGATATTTAGATCGATTTTTAAATCATCGAATGTTGTTAAGTTGCCTGGTTGTCGAGTGCTTGTTGATTGGTTGTTTAATGTTTTAGTTGATTAATTGGCTAGGCCTAGTTGTTGGCTGGTTATTTAATTGGCTAATTGTTGACTGATTGTTTAATCGGCCAGTTGTTGACTGGTTGTTTAATTGGCCAGTTGTTGACTGGTTGTTTAATCGGCTAGTTGTTGACTGGTTGTTCAACTGGCTAGTTGTTGACTGGTTGTTTAATTGGCCAGTTGTTGACTGGTTGTTTAATCGGCCAGTTGTTGACTGGTTGTTCAACTGGCCAGTTGTTGACTGGTTGTTTGGTTGTTTAATTGGCCAGTTGTTGACTGGTTGTTCAACTGGCCAGTTGTTGACTGGTTGTTTAATTGGCCAGTTGTTTAATTGGCCAGTTGACTGGTTGTTCAATTGGCCAATTGTTGACTGGTTGTTTAGCTGGCTAGTTGTTGACTGGTTATTTAATTGGCCAGTTGTTGACTGGTTGTTCAACTGACTAGTTGTTGACTGGTCGTTTCTTTGGCTAGTTGTTGACTGGTTGTTCAACTGGCTAGTTGTTGACTGGTTGTTTAATTGGCCAGTTGTTGACTGGTTGTTCAACTGGCTAGTTGTTGACTGGTCGTTTCTTTGGCTAGTTGTTGACTGGTTGTTCAATTGGCCAGTTGTTGACTGGTTGCTCAGCTGAGTTGTTTATTTGGTTAGATGCTAGGTTTGTTTGTTTATGGTGTTTAACTGTTTGGATTGGATTCTTTTTTGTGTGTTCTTTGAAGTGTTTGTTTTGTCTTTTAGCTGGTTGGTTGTGTGTTTTTTGCTTCATGCACGGTTTGACTGTCCGATTTAATTATTTGTTTGTACCTATATTTATGAAATCTAAAATTGCTTGCCACTAAATAATTAAAAAACACTGAAACAGACTGCAACGTCAATGGAACATACAACAAACAAACAACTACACGACAAGTGTAAAGTGACGTTATTTTATTCACAAGAGACAAAAACAGATATTTCGGCGAATGCGCCTGTACATACGCTGAAACAAACTGCAACATCTAAATAATCAATCAATCAATCAATCTTTCAAAAATCAATCAATCAATAATCAGTCAATCAATCGACGAACCAACCAATCAAACAACCAACCAACCAGCCACAGATTCATCCATGCATTATTCCATCCATCTATGAATATTGCTTGACTATCTATTGATCACTCGATCTATCAAGAGAGAGAGAGAGAGAGAGAGAGAGAGAGAGAGAGAGAGAGAGAGAGAGAGAGAGAGAGAGAGAGAGAGAGAGAGGAGAGAGAGAGAGAGAGAGAGAGAGAGAGAGAGAGAGAGAGAGAGAGAGAGAGAGAGAGAGAGAGAGAGAGAGAGAGAGAGAGAGAGAGAGAGAGAGGATGGGTTCTTTCACGCGAGTTTCTTTGTTGTAGTTGGCCTTTCTATTATTTTTTAAGAACTCCTAAATCTGATCAATCCTCTTATCCGACTTTTCCAGATGATCACACAAAGCTGAACGGAATGTCGATAGATTGCACCCCCATCGATGCCTACACCTATGTCTACCTATGTACCTAGGCCTACTCAAGGGTGGCACAGGCCTAATATGCAAGATAAATAAATCCATTGTATGGCATTGAGATCGCATATATGCAAATCAGTCAGAGACATCAGAGAGGGAGAGAGAGAGAGAGAGAGAGAGAGAGAGAGAGAGAGAGAGAGAGAGAGAGAGAGAGAGAGAGAGAGAGAGAGAAACTCAAAAATGTTTTAATGTCAGACCTCCGGCCTATAACATTGAGGGTGCGCATATACACACATAATGTAATAAATGAAAACAGGACAAATGTGAATATTCTTTCAATTAGCACTAGCATGTTATCCAAATAAATTTTATAATGCATAAGTTCATGTATCAGCTGACATAAGTTCATATCTTTTCTTAAACGCATAAAATATAAACATGGCAACACACAGAGAGAGAGAGAGAGAGAGAGAGGAGAGAGAGACGAGAGAGAGAGAGATGAGAGAGAGAGAGAGAAGAGGAGAGAGAGAGAGAGAGGAGAGAGAGAGAGAGAGAGAGAGAGAGAGAGAGAGAGAGCCGTGGGAAAGTGTATGTAGAATGTTGCCGCATGAATGTAAAGGGGTGGGGTTTGGAGGGGTGGGTGCATAGGGGGTGGGGAGGGAGAGGCTTAGGAGGTGTGTGTGTGTGTGTGTGGGGGGGGGGGGGGGGTGAGTGGGTGCATAGACCTACTCGTGGGTGGGTAGGGAGACAAGGCAATAGTTGAGAAAGAGTTATTGTAATACCTGCACGTGTCTGATGGTGGACTAGTAGCTACACCCTGCTCGCCTCGCTTCGCGGCAGCTCTTCCCCGCCACAGGATTTCAGAATAGCAGTTGCCAGAATAGCACTTCGAAAAGTCTCCCACTGCATTGCCCCTTAGTGCAAACCTCCACCAAGGAAGACTCACACAAAAACTATGGCCACTTGTTTTCGGATGCCGCCCAGCTCTTTTATCTCACTGTACAATTGGTCCCTTCAAAATGTCTTCCACTGCGTTGCTGATGGGAACATATATATCGCTATAGGGTTGTAACACCAACGGTTTTGAAACTCAGTGATGCTGGGCTCTCACTCACACTTTCTTATTCGGGCCCTTTTAAGATGTCTCTCAGTGACCACATCCTACAGTCATGTCTAGAGTTGAGAACCGGTTCAAAAATCCGAACCGGTTTTAAACCGGTTTTCCTTCTTCGAACCGGTTTTGTCGAACCGTTGTTTTTTTTAACCAGTACTCGCATCACTAGTTTCACCTATGCAAACACATATTTATTTGTCAGAATATTCACACACACGCACACGCACGAACGCGCGCACATACACACACACACACACACACACACACACACACACACACACACACACACACACACACACACACACACACACACACACACACACACACACACACACACAATAAAGAAACTTATGACACACACACCCTCAACTTAACACTCAGTCAAAGTCAAAGCCATACACCACCACAAACTAGAAACAGCTACTCTTGGTTTACAAACACACAATCTTCGCTGATAATCAGTGTTGTTCTTCGAAAAGAATGCGTTATTCTAAGAAAAACTTACTTTCAGTTTGCAGTTAAAAAACCCGGTTCACATCAACTCGAACCGGTTTTTCGACCGCGAAAGCTTAGCACCGGTTTTTCGGTTCAAACCGGTTTTCCCCCCCACCTCTAGTCATGTCCACTGTTCCAACAGCAAAGAAGAAAGACCTGGCCAGACCACGTCTCTGTGGCCCAGAAGCTCTTCGGAAGCCTGGAGGACCTGCAAAAAACGGCCGCCTTCATATTGGATGCTGGGGTGTCTCTCTGACGTACGAGAAGAAGAAGATAATGTTTGTCAATGCATTCCCCCGGTAATGGTGATTACGAATTTATACAGTTTCAGTGGTTAATACCAACAGTTTTCAAACTATGAGCACTTGTTTTCGGTGGCAGCTCTTCTCTCACTCTCAGTATGTTATTGGCCCCTGCAAAATGTCTTCCTCTTCACCCCCCCCCCCCCCCCACCCCACCCCCCGGATAGGCTGACCATGAATATAAGGTTATAGGGGTCTAACACCAACGGTTTGCGGGTCTAACACCAATGATATTGGGACCGGTTATTGGCTGCTTGGCTCTCACTCTCACTTTCTTATTGGCCCTTTAAAATGTCTCCCTCACTCAATGTAATAAAAAAAAGTCTCCCATTGCAGACCCCTTTTAACACTGAACCCGGAAATACGGTTTCAGTGGTCTAATGCCAACAACCTCAATCTATGTTTTGTTTTTTATTATACGGTGCTCTCACTCTCATTGCGTTTTTGGCCCTTCAAATTGTCTTCCACTGCATTATCCCGGAAATGCTGATTATGAATGATTTTGATTTTTGTTTAAACAATGAATATTGTGAAAGACACGGAACTGATAACAGTAAGACTTGGCCGAATCGTTCCTGATAAACCAAGGGCGTGGCCCGTGACGTCTTGTCACCCAAATGGCAAGCCATAAAAGCATTCTCCCAGTGAATTCGATTGTGTATGGCAAATGGCAGAACTGTCTCCCATGTCCTGATAATGATGCCTGCAATTTTATGTTGCCCAAATCAGAATTTTGTTATTCTTTGGTGTTGAACTGGAAGCACATTTATATGGATAAACCTTTTATTGTATTTGTTGTTGTTGTTGTTGTTGTTGTTGTTGTTGTTGTTGTTGTTGTTGTTGTTGTTGGTGGTGGTGGTGATGTGTGTGGTTGTGTGTGTGTGTGTGTGTGAGTGTGTGTGTGTGTGTGTGTGAGTGTGTGTGTGTGTGTGTGTGTGTGTGTGTGTGTGTGTGTGTGTGTGTAAAAAATATATTTGGTTAAACTGACAACACAGTGTGTGTGTGTGTGTGTGTGTGTGTGTGTGTGTGTGTGTGTGTGTGTGTGCGTGTGCGTGTGCGTGCGTGTGCGCGTGTGCGTGTGCGTGTGCGTGTGCGTGCGTGTGTGTGCGTGTGTGTGCGTGCGTGCGTGCGTGCAGGCGTGTGTGCGTGCGCGCGTGTGCGTGTGCGTGTGCATGTGCGTGCGTGTGCGTGCGCGTGTGTGCGTGCGTGCGTGCGTGCGTGCGTGTGTGCGTGCGCGTGCGCGCGCTCGCGTGTGTGTGTGTGTGGATGCTGGACCTTGGGTTAAACTGACAATACAGGCATCGTTTTCGGGAGTATGGCAACGATTCTGCAATTGTTCATTATGACTGGCTCAGTAATTTGGGCGGAGTAACCCATAGGACCTGGTTCCATTGTACACTTGTCCTTGCAGAATATGCTCACTGGTACATGGTAGGCCTGTCATTGTTATGTCCATTAGGGGATAGGTACGAAATTCATTGTGTCCAACAATGACGAGCCCAGGCCGGGCTTTTGTTTTAAATCCACTATGTTTGACAGAAGCTTTATACACAAAGAAAAAAGTTAAGCACCCCATAGCTATTACAAGGCTACCGTTATTCCGTTATAAGCAGGGTTGAAGCAGTCATCCAGGCACAGGGAGGAAACACACGCTACTGAACTTTGATTTGCCAAATGAGTTTTGGACACTCCTCATGACGTTTTCCCACAATAATTAACTTTTCAGATAGCCATATGAAACTGTTACATTGATAATTAAACATGGTATTTTTTAATTTGTACATGACAACCCTTTTTGTTTCAGAATATCAGAATGCATTTGTAAAACCATACATTAAATTATGCGGTTTTTTATAGTCAGATAGTCAAACTTTCATTTGCCAATCAATGTTGTTTCATTCTTTATTGATTATTTGCAATAAATCTCGATTTCATCTCATCTACAGCAAAAAAGTGATGGGGTGCTTAACTTTCTTCTTTGTGTATTCTTCCAAAATCAATGCAAAGCAGATTTTTTTTTAATGTAGGTTTACAATAATAATTCATGATTATTCTCTTGGTACGTGACTTCCATTCTCCTCAGGCAAACGGCCATGGTAAGCGAACACCAATAAGCCATTGGCCGTTATAGATCTATGAACAGTCAGTGAACCCTTTTGGTTACAGCCAGACCTATTATATGGAGGCCGTTTACATGTGATGGGAAAGAAAGAAGGTCGATGTGCTTCCATCATCATTCTTCTACCACGAGAACTCAAAAGGTTCTGCCACAATTGCTCTCAGCACAAAGCAAAACTGCTATCTATATATATAACCGAGCTGTGTGTGTGTGTGTGTGTGTGTGTGTGTGTGTGTGTGTCTTCGGGATAAAACCATATTTAGCGTGGTTTTATCGCCGCCAAACTTTCACAGTATCCAGATGGATGATCCCGGGTTAACATAGGGTACATTACATTTTGCAACACGCTCCGTAATTAGCGTAATTAGTCAAAGTCAAGAAAGCGATCGACCAGGTCAGTGGTTCTACCCACTGCTTTTTACAACTATAAGGCAACATTTTCAACAGACAGCAGCAAGATACAATAGCCTAATGGTTAAGTCGTCGCATACTGACACAAACGTTCCGGGTTCGAACCTGGCTCTGTCAAATTGTTTATTTTTTATTTTTTTTTAACAATCAACCCAACACGCAAATAACAATACAGTGGATTCTTAATACAGTTGACTACGCTTATATCCGCGAAGCGTTTAGTAACCGGCTAGTATATATATATATATAGGCCTACCTCTTTTTCTGTAAAGTTTCAGAAGCAAAATCGTGGCAGTACCATAGCCGATGAGGTTTATCCGAGGCTTGGTTACTGCTATACATATCTGTATTATTTTAAAAAATCGGGACTTTACTGGTTAAGCACTGCCTCCGGGTATTGCCCCCAGTATTGTTCCCACCATCTTTATATTTACAAATGCCCCACATGGCCGAAAGGCCGAAGAGGGCGTAAAACCCTATTTTCTTCTTTTTCTGTAAAATATAAGCTTATGGTGGACAGTCGATCATTCCTGCAATTACGTGATTCGTTGATTGCCATCGTTACAAGAGCTGAAAACCGAAAGTCTGTGGTCATAGGCCCCTTCAGGTCTGAACACTACTGCCAGCAGTTATCGATACTAGTGCCAGCAGTTATCTCATCATATGTTCCAATATTCAACAGTAGGTTGCGTCATCACCATAAGGGTGTTTTTTTTATTATCCATTACTGTAGGCGTTTTAATTGTAATACTCAACCACATCCATCTTTCTGCGTGGCCTCCACCAGATATTATCGTGGTGTCAGCACAGTCTTTGGGGAAAGGTAACAAAAATCCGAGTTCTCGTGGAATGACATTATTTCGTGCACAGTTTACGAACCACTGAAGTGGCAACCTGGCACGGTTGTCAAATGATCCAAATTTATCCTTATCAGCTCTCGCTGCATTTTCACACTTGCCTTTCTTACCAAACATTAAGCTGTATTTTATTAACCTTTTCAGCTAATTATCTTTGTTGAATAATTAATCGCAGTCATGATAAAGGCCATTATCTAATAGGACCCCCCCCCCCCCCCCCCCCCCCCCCCCCCCCCCCCCCCCCCCCCCCCCCCCCCCCTCCCCCCCCCACCCCCCCCCCCCCCCCCCCCCTATATGTAGTGCAGTACACACAACAGCCGCGGAGCATTTGTCACAGTCCTGGTTCATTGCGTTTTAACGTCTTGCCTTTATCTTCTACTGTTATTGAATGCATGTGTTTTATTATGTAAATGGATGGAAATTAATGTTAAATACAGCAAACGATAGAGGATGAAGTACTCAATCTGCAGTAAGAAAGGCAAGACTGAAAAAGGTGGAAACAACCGATAAATGGAGGAGGGGGGGGGGGGGGGGGGGCGCATCTTGAAGCCTTTATTTACAGTTTAATGTGCAGAATCCATTTAATCGCTTTACAGAAATGAGGCCGTGTCGCGTTTTAACACTTAGCCCTTAGTTACAGTTTAATATGCAGAATCTTGTAGCCTCTCTCTCTCTCTCTTAGTGTGTGTGTATGCGTGTGCGTGTGCGTGTGTCAGTGTGTGTGTGTGTATGTGTGTGTGTGTGTGTGTGTGTGTGTGTCAGTGTGTTATAATATAATCATTTAGAGAGAGAGAGAGAGAGAGAGAGAGAGAGAGAGAGAGAGAGAGAGACGAGAGAGAGAGAGAGAGAGAGAGAGAGAGAGAGAGTACAGCCGAATTCGCTTATAATCAAGCTAAAACATTTTCCCGGACAAACTCCTTCTTTTTTATGTATGATCAAAACTCGCTTATAAGAAAACTCGTTTATAATCAAACAAATTCCTACTCCCATCCGCCATGTAAACTCGGATATAAGAACATTATTTCATACATGCAACTTGGTTTGCAGTTCATTTTCTTATAAGCCAGTTCGATTTTTTAAATAAGCGAATTGCCATTGACAAGAATGTTCCAAGAAAACTGCAGTCGTTCCCCAAAAAGGTCAGTTTACGTCAGACCAGCTGCAGGTCAGACCAAACAACAGAAAGACATATTGAGTTCTTTTTGTTCCTTAATTTCACGGCAGTGGCTATTTAATCTCTAGTGGAAAAATAGAATCCAGGCTATCTTCCTTCACACAATCTGTCTTTCTCTTTGTCTTTTTCTGTTTGTCTTTAGATTTATCTCTCCGTCTCTCTGCCTCTCTCTCTGTCTCTGTCTGTCTTTCTCTGTCTCTCTCTGTGTCTCTCTTTCTCTGTCTCTCAGTTTCAGCTTCAGTTTCTCCCTGTCTCTCTTTCTTTCTCTGTAAAGACAGTGGGAGACATAGAGACAGTGATATATATTATAGCCAGAAAGAGGAAGAAACACACACAGAGAGACAGAGACAAAGAAAAACAGAGATAGATAGTCAGACAGAGACAGACACACAAAGAGAGAGAAAGAGAGAGACTGAGACAGAGGGAGAAAGAGAGAGACAGAGGCACACAGAGAGAGAATGGGATATATATATATATATATATATATATATATATATATATATATATATATATATATATATATATATATATATATTGAGAGAGAGACAGAGTCACACAGTGAGAGAAAGACTAAGAAGAAAAGAAAACAAAGAGAGAGACAGATAAAGAGACAATGAGAGAGACAGAGAAACATAAGGGAGACAGAGAGAGAGTGAGGGAAAGACTAAGAGAGAGGGAGACATAGAGAGAGAAACAGAGACA
>CM065683.1:32808780-32811280 GCA_017654935.2 Phymorhynchus buccinoides
ACGCACGCACGCCTCTTATTTCGTGTTGCCTACTGAGCTTCCAGAAACAACAGGACTGAGCAAAGCATTTTGCTGCTGAAGATATATAGGGGAGGGTTGCTGGCATCAGCAATTGTTCTTAGGCCCTTGACCACAGTTTGACTGTGAGTATTGGGGATCGATTTCATGCCACGCGGAACGTGCCAACCTCATCAGCCAAGATACTGAGTGCAAAGTGAAGGAAGGGGCTGGAGGTGGGGAGAGAGAGAGGGAGAGAGAGATGGAGAGAGAGAGAGAGAGAGAGAGAGAGAGAGAGAGAGAGAGAGAGAGAGAGAGAGAGAGAGAGAGTGTGTGTGTGTGTGTGTGTGTGTGTGTGTGTGTGTGTGTGTGTGTGTGTGTGTGTGTGTGTGTGTGTGTGTGTGTGTGTGTGTGTTGTGATGTTCGATGTCTCCCTCCTCCTCCCTTCCTTCCATAGAGCGACCACAGTCACTTTTGACTATTCTGTCGCTGTTACTTTAGGGAGATCTGCGGAAATGCTCACTGAGGTACTACTGAGATAAAGAAGAAGAAAGTTGACAGAAGAAGAAGACAGAAAGCCTGGCCCAGCCAGTTAGGTTCCACTGATCGGTCCCCAACGTGATGCCGCGCCATTGGGAAAATGTATTATAAAAAAGGGGTGGGGGTGGGGTGGGGTGAGTTATTGTGATTTGGAGACTCAGGACACGAAGGTGCCCAAGGTCCCCGCCTCAACAGCCTGCTCCGGGAGGTTGTTCCATGCCTTGATGGTGCGTGGCAGGAAACTGGCCTGTCTGTATTGTGTGCGGCAGTAGATCTGGGCCAGCTGCTTGGTGTGGGCTCGACGCTGGCGTTGTGGTGCCGGGGTCATGGTAACGAGTTCGTGATGGAGTTTATGCATCATGACGACTCTTGCTGTTCTCTTCTTTGTTGCAGTGAGGGCCACTTCAGTTGCTCGAGCATAGATGCTTGATGCATTTCTGAAGCGGCGTAGAACGAATCTTGCTGCTCGCCGATGTACTGCTTCGAGCCTGTCGTTGCTGGCGAGGGTCCCATACTGTGGAAGCATATTCCAGTATGGGACGTACAAATGTCTTGTAGGCTCTTTTCTTGATGGTATGGGAACTGATTATCAGGTTTCTTCTAAAAAACCCACTAAGGTCTTATTGGCCTTTGAGGAGTTGTTTTGGATGTGTCTTTTTCCAGCTCAGATCTTTACTGATGGTGACTCCTAGGTATTTCGCAGAGGCCATGGAGCACACACCTGCTTTCTTGCGTCTGCCTCTTTCTGGTAATAGGTAAGGTGGTGCATTTGCCAGGATGGAACACCATGTCCCAGCTCTTCTTCCACTCAGCATGCTGTGGAACGCTGTAGCTGTTCATGGTCCTAGGGCGCCGCTACCACTCTGTACACTGCTGTGTCATCCGCAAAGAGACGGGCTGGTGATGTTATTCTTTCCGGTAAATCATTAATGTACGCTAGAAAAAGGCATGGCGCAAGAACGGATTCCCGAGGCACTCCTGAGCATACATGAATCTGTGCGGAGCTGACGCCATTGACAACAACTGCCTGCCTTCTGTTGCTGAGGACGTCTTTGATCCAGTCAATGATCTTCCCCTGGATGCCATAATGGTGAAGCTTATGTATAAGCAAGCTATGATTCACCTTGGTGAAGGCTTTTGCGAAACAGGATGTCAGTTTGCTTGCCTTGCTCTAGATTTTCAAACAGTTCATCAGTGAACTCCAGGAGTTGTGTTTTGCAGGACTTCATCTTTCTAAATCCATGCTGCTGGTCACATAGTATCCCATGTTCTTCGACTGAAGTGGCTCATGATGGCACTGGTGATGATGTGCTCCAAGATTTTACAGGGAACACTAGTGAAGGATACTGGTCTGTAGTTTGCTGGGTCGTCTTGCTCCCCTTTCTTAAATATGGGTGTCACATTTGCATCCTTCCAGTCTGATGGTACAGTCCCGCTGTTGATGGACAACTGGTAGATCTTGGTCAGGATTGGGGCAATTTCAAGAGCGAGCTCTTTCAGAACTCTTGAGCTATTTGTGTTATCAATCTGTATTGCTTAAAAAATTCTGGACTTTACTGGTGTTGCACTGCCTTCGGGTATTGCCTCCAGTATAGTTCCCACCATCTTTACATCTACTAATGTTCCATATGTGTCTGTTCCAGACCGGAGGACGCTAAACAGATTTACTACAGAACTCTTGAGCTGATATCATCTGGCCCGCTGGCTTTGAAGGGTTTCAGATTTGCCAATAGCTTTTGTACTCCCTCCACTCCCACCACTAGATCTTTGAGGGCAGGGATGTCTGCTGGACTCAATGGCGCATTTCTGGGCAAACTCATCAGCAGTGTACTCTCTTCCTTCGCTGAAGACCGACTGGAACTGCTTATTAAGAAGATCAGCTTGTTCCTTCGGTTCTGACACCAGGTGTCCGTCAGTTTTCAGTGGGGCCACTCCTGCATCGGACGCTTTCTGATGCTTCGTA
>CM065683.1:32816280-32819874 GCA_017654935.2 Phymorhynchus buccinoides
GACCTCGCGGCCTATATAACTTCCCCTCTTTGGCAATGACATTGCAAACATTATTTTGGGTCTGAGCAAGTTTTTGAAGGACAATCAGTCAAAATCATTAAAAAGACTCTGAAATTTCTGACTGGAATCCAGAAGATTTTTAAAGGAATGTTGCAAACTTGATGTTAGTACTTAGTTCATTCCAATGAACAGCAACTCTATAAGAAAATGAAAATTTTCTTCTATTACTTTGACAATGTCTAATAAAGATTTTGCCTTCTGACTTTCTAGTGATGTTAAATTTTGGAACAGAAAAGAAAGTTTCAAAATTGATGTCATCAATACCATGGAAGATCTTATAAGTTTGTATAAGGCTGCCAGGTGCAAGTGTCATTTGTGTGTCTGTGTGTGTTCATATAATTATGTGTTGTGGTATGTGTGTCTGTATGTGTGTTTATATAATTATGTGTTGTGGTGTGTGTGTGCGTGCACAAAATGTGTGTGTATAGGGCGACGTGTGTGTGTATTACTGTGTGTGTTTATGATTATGTGTGTGGTGTGTTGTGTTAGTGTGTGTGTGTGCGCATGCGTACATGTGTTTTGCAGTGTTCATGGATATTGATGGATATAAAATATGTGTGATGGTGCATGAGAAAACCAGGCATAATGGATTTTGTGAGGATTTTCTTGAAAAATCACAAGATGGAGCTAATCCCTAATGAATACTCAGAAAACCAAATTTAGATTATATATAATAATGTCTTAAGTTATGCTGGTTTTTATTTTACATTCATTTGAAGCCTGACAAGTGACATCCAGGATACACCATTTGCAGAAATCTGACATAGAAGAGAGACTCTTTGGCTCTTTCAGTCTTTGATTTTATTGATTTGGTTTTAAGAATGATTTGATAAAAAAAAAGAGATAATTCAAATGTTGATTTCATATTTTGCATATTGGAAGAATACACAATAACAGTACGAAATGCACGAAACTCAGGGTTGTTGACTGCTTTTTGTTTTTGTTCAAAAACCTGCTGAGCGACTTTTATGTCGGCTTTTACAATACACAATCACAATGTTTGTGTCTGTGTGTTTGTCTGCCTGTCTTTTTTCTGTGTGTTAGTTGTCTGTATTGTATATGTGTCTGTTAATGTTGTCCCTGTGTGTGCAGACTGGCTATCGACTAGGGCTGTTTGCCGGTCAGGAGGAAACGTTACAGCAGGGGTTCAACGCTGGCTATGCTGAGGCAGTCAGGATGGGCTTCGCTGTTGGACAACTGCAGGGGCGGATCAGGTACATCTGGCTTTGAAATTCTTCACTGTCTTCTGTATTATATAACTAGTAGTTACCAGCTCTTTCTGGTGTGTTTCTTTCTTTCTGTCTTTGTTGTCAGGGACTCCCAGGGACCCCCATTTGGGGGTCTATGAAAGCACTAAAATTCTCAAGAACCCTCTAAAAAAATGTGCAGGGGATCCCATGAATGCATTAAAAAAATACTTTTTAGCATTCACAATGCCACTGGACCCTCTATGCTGTAAGTGAAGGAGTCCCTGGGACCCCTTGTTTTGCGTGATGATTGGGAGCCCTGGTTGTTGTATTTTTTTGGTATGCATTCACAAATCACTCTTGTAAAAGGCTTTCTGTTCATTCCAGCGTGGCCTTCCAGGGAAGGAAGAAGGCAGAGTGGTTAAGACCTTTGCCTGCCAATGAGGCTTTATGCTACTTCTTGGCGACACGGACGGGTGATAATTTTAAGAATGATTTGACCATGCCACCTAGTGACAAGTCAGGGGCAGATACTTTTCTGTGGCAATATACTACAGGCAAGGGCGTTAATCTTATATAGGTGGCGCACATGTCAGAGTGCATGAGACAGGGGCAGATAATTTTCAGTATAAAGCAGAGCTTCAGATTTGTTTTCAGACTTCATGGGTCATATGACCCCCTGGCTGCACAAAATGAGGAGTCAATTTTCAAAATGATGGGCCACTTAAGTGGCGCAAGGGTTTCATTAATTAAATGGCTGCCGTACTGGATGCACCACACGGGCGCATCCCAACGTGTTGATGTGCGTTTTTGATGAAAAATGTGTGTCATTGGCACAGGCGCGTTGACAATCTGAAGCTCCGATAAAGCCCCATTGCAATGCATGAGTGACCCCGGGTTACTGAACGTCAAATCCTTCAGATGGGAACTTAAAGCAAGTCTAGCCTGTGCACTTTTATGCACCCATAAAAAAACCTACAGCAGTTTAAAGTCGATAAGATGATTAGGGAGAAATCCCACAGCCTGGTAGTGGTATGAACCCAACTGATAGCTGTATTTCCAAAGTCAATGACGTATAAAATCAACCAAAGCAACATCCTTTTAGATAATCATAATGCATAATTTTCCAATTTTTGTTGTATTTTTTAATGCATGTGTGTGTGTGTGCATGTGTGTGGTGTGTGTGTGTGTGTGTGTGTGCGTGTGCGTGCGTGCGTGTGCGTGTTGCGTGTGCGTGTGCGTGTGCGTTGTGCGTGTGCGTGCGTTCTGCTACCGTAGGTTATGGAGTAAAAACTGTACCCAAACACCGACGGTGTGGAGTAACTTTTTTTATGGAGTAACTTTTTCCATGACTCCACAACGCTAACCTCATAAACAGCGTCCAGAGTCTGTCCTCGTTGCCCTGAAATAAATATCTAACATACCTCAGAAGACCACTGTGAGGTTGCTCGCATGTGAGCTTTGTGTAGTAATGGAAAAAGTTACTCCATGAAAAAAATGTTACTCCACAAAATCGGTGTTGGGTACAGTGTGTTACTGCATAACCTACGGTAAACACACACACACATACACACAAACACACACACACACACACACACAAATCAGCTGTACTCCACAACGTTAGGTAAACGCATAGGTGTGTGTGTGTGTGTGTATGTTACTGTGTGTGTATAATTGTGTGTGTGTGCATAATTGTGTGTGTGTGCGCACACGCGCACATGTATGTGTGTGTGACAATTCATCAAATATACATACATTGTTGTTACAGTGCCACCCTAAGCATGTTGGAAAGAGCAACATGCAAAGAGGAGGGTGGGGGGGAAGGCGGAGGAGTGAGGCCGCAGCTGGAAGAACTGATGACGGCCTGCTCACACCTTCACCAGTCCATTCTCAACCAGGAACCGCCCCATACCTCTGCCTCCTCGCCAGACTGCTCCTCTTCCTGCTCTGTCTCTCCGATGCACTCAGAGCTGAGCAACTCAAACTGTGGCAAGGGCCCCGAAACTGAAAATGGTCTCGGGGAGGTGACTGATCTTTTCCGTGCCATGGAAATGCGGGATTGTCTGTCTGTTATGAACTTGTCGTTTGACCAACATTTGTTAGAACTGGGTCAGCGGTATGGCGTTCTACTTCAGCAGTTACACTAGTGATAGCTTTGGGCAAGTGTGCAGGCAGTGTGCAGGGGTGTTCATTTTCTGGAATGGTCTGGGTTTGTTGGGTGCCAACTTTTGTGGCTTTTTGTGCTTCCTGTTTTTGGAGTGTAAAAACTTGTGGCTTCTGATTTTCTCTTTTCCGGTTTTGGGAATCTAAAAACATGATTGTGGCTTCCGGTTTTTTCGAGTGGTGT